>OZ022333.1:2509433-3101495 GCA_963989225.1 Dromius quadrimaculatus
GTATATTTTCGTATAGATTAAGGTCCATACAATCAGAATATGAAGAGATCAGTCCAAATTACTTGATAGTTTCTAGAATATGCTCCTTTTAATATTTCAAAGGGGTGTTTCATCCCTTGAATAATTGTTTTAAATTGATTTGACTCTATTTATCAAAGAATGGATCCTTAGAGAGCTTGTATACGAAATTTGAACAGAATCAGAGAGAAAGTCCTTTTTTGCTTGAAAAAACACCAAGACTATAGTCTTGGTGTTTTAGAATGAATGATAAAAATATAAAAAAAATGTGTTACGCATGTCATTCCCTTAATTCGACCCTCTAAAAATCCAAATCTACAATCCAAAATTGAATAAATGCTCTAGTTCTTGCATAATTCGCATTTTAAATGTCATTTTTAGGCAAATTCCATATCATATTTATTGCTATATTCGACCCTCTAATTGGGCGTTTAAGGGATGAAAAGTCTATTTTCGTATAGAATAAGGTCCATACAATCAGAATATGAAGAGATCAATCCAAATTACTTGATAGTTTCTAGAATATGCGCCTTTTAATATTTCAAAGGGGTGTTTCATCCCTTGAATAATTGTTTTAAATTGATTTGACTCTATTTATCAAAGAATAGATCCTTAGAGAGCTTGTATACGAAATTTGAACAGAATCAGAGAGAAAGTCCTTTTTTGCTTGAAAAAAAACCAAGACTATAGTCTTGGTGTTTTAAAATGAATGATAAAAATATAAAAAAAATGTGTTACGCATGTCATCCCCTTAATTCGACCCTCTAAAATCCAAATCTACAATCCAAAATTGAATAAATGCTCTAGTTCTTGCATAATTCGCATTTTAAATGTCATTTTTAGGCAAATTCCATATCATATTTATTGCTATATTTGACCCTCTAATTGGGCGTTTTAAGGGATGGAAAGTCTATTTTCGTATAGAATAAGGTCCATACAATCAGAATATGAAGAGATCATTCCAAATTATTTGATAGTTTCTAGAATATGCGCCTTTTAATATTTCAAAGGGGTGTTTCATCCCTTGAATAATTGTTTTAAATTGATTTGACTCTATTTATCAAAGAATAGATCCTTAGAGAGCTTGTATACGAGATTTGAACAGAATCAGAGAGAAAGTCCTTTTTTGCTTGAAAAAAACACCAAGACTATAGTCTTGGTGTTTTAAAATGAATGATAAAAATATAAAAAAATGTGTTATTAATTCGACCCTCTAAAATCCAAATCTACAATCCAAAATTGAATAAATGCTCTAGTTCTTGCATAATTCGCATTTTAAATGTCATTTTTAGGCAAATTCCATATCATATTTATTGCTATATTTGACCCTCTAATTGGGCGTTTTAAGGGATGAAAAGTCTATTTTCGTATAGAATAAGGTCCATACAATCAGAATATGAAGAGATCATTCCAAATTACTTGATAGTTTCTAGAATATGCGCCTTTTAATATTTCAAAGGGGTGTTTCATCCCTTGAATAATTGTTTTAAATTGATTTGACTCTATTTATCAAAGAATAGATCCTTAGAGAGCTTGTATACGAAATTTGAACAGAATCAGAGAGAAAGTCCTTTTTTGCTTGAAAAAACACCAAGACTATAGTCTTGGTGTTTTAAAATGAATGATAAAAATATAAAAAAATGTGTTACGCATGTCATCCCCTTAATTCGACCCTCTAGAATCCAAATCTACAATCCAAAATTGAATAAATGCTCTAGTTCTTGCATAATTCGCATTTTAAATGTCATTTTTAGGCAAATTCCATATCATATTTATTGCTATATTTGACCCTCTAATTGGGCGTTTTAAGGGATGAAAAGTCTATTTTCGTATAGAATAAGGTCCATACAATCAGAATATGAAGAGATCATTCCAAATTACTTGATAGTTTCTAGAATATGCGCCTTTTAATATTTCAAAGGGGTGTTTCATCCCTTGAATAATTGTTTTAAATTGATTTGACTCTATTTATCAAAGAATAGATCCTTAGAGAGCTTGTATACGAAATTTGAACAGAATCAGAGAGAAAGTCCTTTTTTGCTTGAAAAAACACCAAGACTATAGTCTTGGTGTTTTAAAATGAATGATAAAAATATAAAAAAATGTGTTACGCATGTCATCCCCTTAATTCGACCCTCTAGAATCCAAATCTACAATCCAAAATTGAATAAATGCTCTAGTTCTTGCATAATTCGCATTTAAAATGTCATTTTTAGGCAAATTCCATATCATATTTATTGCTATATTGACCCTCTAATTTGGCGTTTTAAGGGATGAAAAGCCTATTTTCGTATAGATTAAGATCCATACAATCAGAATATGAAGAGATCAATCCAAATTACTTGATAGTTTCTAGAATATGCGCCTTTTAATATTTCAAAGGGGTGTTTCATCCCTTGAATAATTGTTTTAAATTGATTTGACTCTATTCATCAAAGGATAGATCCTTAGAGAGCTTGTATACGAAATTTGAACAGAATCAGAGAGAAAGTCCTTTTTGCTTGAAAAAACACCAAGACTGTCTTGGTGTTTTAAAATGAATGATAAAAATATAAAAAAATGTGTTGCGCATGTCATCCCCTTAATTCGACCCTCTAGAATCCAAATCTACAATCCAAAATTGAATAAATGCTCTAGTTCTTGCATAATTCGCATTTTAAATGTCATTTTTAGGCAAATTCCAGATCATATTTATTGCTATATTTGACCCTCTAATTGGGCGTTTTAAGGGATGAAAAGTCTATTTTCGTATAGATTAAGGTCCATACAATCAGAATATGAAGAGATCAATCCAAATTACTTGATAGTTTCTAGAATATGCGCCTTTTAATATTTCAAAGGGGTGTTTCATCCCTTGAATAATTGTTTTAAATTGATTTGACTCTATTTATCAAAGAATAGATCCTTAGAGAGCTTGTATACAAAATTTGAACAGAATCAGAGAGAAAGTCCTTTTTTGCTTGAAAAAACACCAAGACTATAGTCTTGGTGTTTTAAGATGAATGATAAAAATATAAAAAAATGTGTTACGCATGTAATCCCCTTAATTCGACCCTCTAGAATCCAAATCTACAATCCAAAATTGAATAAATGCTCTAGTTCTTGCATAATTCGCATTTTAAATGTCATTTTTAGGCAAATTCCATATCATATTTATTGCTATATTTGACCCTCTAATTGGGCGTTTTAAGGGATGAAAAGTCTATTTTCGTATAGATTAAGGTCCATACAATCAGAATATGAAGAGATCAATCCAAATTACTTGATAGTTTCTAGAATATGCGCCTTTTAATATTTCAAAGGGGTGTTTCATCCCTTGAATAATTGTTTTAAATTGATTTGACTCTATTTATCAAAGAATAGATCCTTAGAGAGCTTGTATACGAAATTTGAACAGAATCAGAGAGAAAGTCCTTTTTTGCTTGAAAAAAACACCAAGACTATAGTCTTGGTGTTTTAAAATGAATGATAAAAATATAAAAAAATGTGTTACGCATGTCATCCCCTTAATTCGACCCTCTAGAATCCAAATCTACAATCCAAAATTGAATAAATGCTCTAGTTCTTGCATAATTCGCATTTTAAATGTCATTTTTAGGCAAATTCCATATCATATTTATTGCTATATTTGACCCTCTAATTGGGCGTTTTAAGGGATGAAAAGTCTATTTTCGTATAGATTAAGGTCCATACAATCAGAATATGAAGAGATCAATCCAAATTACTTGATAGTTTCTAGAATATGCGCCTTTTAATATTTCAAAGGGGGTGTTTCATCCCTTGAATAATTGTTTTAAATTGATTTGACTCTATTTATCAAAGAATAGATCCTTAGAGAGCTTGTATACAAAATTTGAACAGAATCAGAGAGAAAGTCCTTTTTTGCTTGAAAAAACACCAAGACTATAGTCTTGGTGTTTTAAGATGAATGATAAAAATATAAAAAAATGTGTTACGCATGTAATCCCCTTAATTCGACCCTCTAGAATCCAAATCTACAATCCAAAATTGAATAAATGCTCTAGTTCTTGCATAATTCGCATTTTAAATGTCATTTTTAGGCAAATTCCATATCATATTTATTGCTATATTTGACCCTCTAATTGGGCGTTTTAAGGATGAAAAGTCTATTTTCGTATAGATTAAGGTCCATACAATCAGAATATGAAGAGATCAATCCAAATTACTTGATAGTTTCTAGAATATGCGCCTTTTAATATTTCAAAGGGGTGTTTCATCCCTTGAATAATTGTTTTAAATTGATTTGACTCTATTTATCAAAGAATAGATCCTTAGAGAGCTTGTATACGAAATTTGAACAGAATCAGAGAGAAAGTCCTTTTTTGCTTGAAAAAACACCAAGACTATAGTCTTGGTGTTTTAAAATGAATGATAAAAATATAAAAAAATGTGTTACGCATGTCATCCCCTTAATTCGACCCTCTAGAATCCAAATCTACAATCCAAAATTGAATAAATGCTCTAGTTCTTGCATAATTCGCATTTTAAATGTCATTTTTAGGCAAATTCCATATCATATTTATTGCTATATTTGACCCTCTAATTGGGCGTTTTAAGGGATGAAAAGTCTATTTTCGTATAGATTAAGGTCCATACAATCAGAATATGAAGAGATCAATCCAAATTACTTGATAGTTTCTAGAATATGCGCCTTTTAATATTTCAAAGGGGTGTTTCATCCCTTGAATAATTGTTTTAAATTGATTTGACTCTATTTATCAAAGAATAGATCCTTAGAGAGCTTGTATACGAAATTTGAACAGAATCAGAGAGAAAGTCCTTTTTTGCTTGAAAAAACACCAAGACTATAGTCTTGGTGTTTTAAAATGAATGATAAAAATATAAAAAAATGTGTTACGCATGTCATCCCCTTAATTCGACCCTCTAGAATCCAAATCTACAATCCAAAATTGAATAAATGCTCTAGTTCTTGCATAATTCGCATTTTAAATGTCATTTTTAGGCAAATTCCATATCATATTTATTGCTATATTTGACCCTCTAATTGGGCGTTTTAAGGGATGAAAAGTCTATTTTCGTATAGATTAAGGTCCATACAATCAGAATATGAAGAGATCAATCCAAATTACTTGATAGTTTCTAGAATATGCGCCTTTTAATATTTCAAAGGGGTGTTTCATCCCTTGAATAATTGTTTTAAATTGATTTGACTCTATTTATCAAAGAATAGATCCTTAGAGAGCTTGTATACAAAATTTGAACAGAATCAGAGAGAAAGTCCTTTTTTGCTTGAAAAAACACCAAGACTATAGTCTTGGTGTTTTAAGATGAATGATAAAAATATAAAAAAATGTGTTACGCATGTAATCCCCTTAATTCGACCCTCTAGAATCCAAATCTACAATCCAAAATTGAATAAATGCTCTAGTTCTTGCATAATTCGCATTTAAAATGTCATTTTTAGGCAAATTCCATATCATATTTATTGCTATATTTGACCCTCTAATTGGGCGTTTTAAGGGATGAAAAGTCTATTTTCGTATAGATTAAGGTCCATACAATCAGAATATGAAGAGATCAATCCAAATTACTTGATAGTTTCTAGAATATGCGCCTTTTAATATTTCAAAGGGGTGTTTCATCCCTTGAATAATTGTTTTAAATTGATTTGACTCTATTTATCAAAGAATAGATCCTTAGAGAGCTTGTATACGAAATTTGAACAGAATCAGAGAGAAAGTCCTTTTTTGCTTGAAAAAACACCAAGACTATAGTCTTGGTGTTTTAAAATGAATGATAAAAATATAAAAAAATGTGTTACGCATGTCATCCCCTTAATTCGACCCTCTAGAATCCAAATCTACAATCCAAAATTGAATAAATGCTCTAGTTCTTGCATAATTCGCATTTTAAATGTCATTTTTAGGCAAATTCCATATCATATTTATTGCTATATTTGACCCTCTAATTGGGCGTTTTAAGGGATGAAAAGTCTATTTTCGTATAGAATAAGGTCCATACAATCAGAATATGAAGAGATCATTCCAAATTATTTGATAGTTTCTAGAATATGCGCCTTTTAATATTTCAAAGGGGTGTTTCATCCCTTGAATAATTGTTTTAAATTGATTTGACTCTATTTATCAAAGAATAGATCCTTAGAGAGCTTGTATACGAGATTTGAACAGAATCAGAGAGAAAGTCCTTTTTTGCTTGAAAAAACACCAAGACTATAGTCTTGGTGTTTTAAAATGAATGATAAAAATATAAAAAAATGTGTTATTAATTCGACCCTCTAAAATCCAAATCTACAATCCAAAATTGAATAAATGCTCTAGTTCTTGCATAATTCGCATTTTAAATGTCATTTTTAGGCAAATTCCATATCATATTTATTGCTATATTTGACCCTCTAATTGGGCGTTTTAAGGGATGAAAAGTCTATTTTCGTATAGAATAAGGTCCATACAATCAGAATATGAAGAGATCATTCCAAATTACTTGATAGTTTCTAGAATATGCGCCTTTTAATATTTCAAAGGGGTGTTTCATCCCTTGAATAATTGTTTTAAATTGATTTGACTCTATTTATCAAAGAATAGATCCTTAGAGAGCTTGTATACGAAATTTGAACAGAATCAGAGAGAAAGTCCTTTTTTGCTTGAAAAAACACCAAGACTATAGTCTTGGTGTTTTAAAATGAATGATAAAAATATAAAAAAATGTGTTACGCATGTCATCCCCTTAATTCGACCCTCTAGAATCCAAATCTACAATCCAAAATTGAATAAATGCTCTAGTTCTTGCATAATTCGCATTTTAAATGTCATTTTTAGGCAAATTCCATATCATATTTATTGCTATATTTGACCCTCTAATTGGGCGTTTTAAGGGATGAAAAGTCTATTTTCGTATAGATTAAGGTCCATACAATCAGAATATGAAGAGATCAATCCAAATTACTTGATAGTTTCTAGAATATGCGTGTTTTAATATTTCAAAGGGGTGTTTCATCCCTTGAATAATTGTTTTAAATTGATTTGACTCTATTTATCAAAGAATAGATCCTTAGAGAGCTTGTATACGAAATTTGAACAGAATCAGAGAGAAAGTCCTTTTTTGCTTGAAAAAACACCAAGACTATAGTCTTGGTGTTTTAAAATGAATGATAAAAATATAAAAAAATGTGTTACGCATGTCATCCCCTTAATTCGACCCTCTAGAATCCAAATCTACAATCCAAAATTGAATAAATGCTCTAGTTCTTGCATAATTCGCATTTTGAATGTCATTTTTAGGCAAATTCCATATCATATTTATTGCTATATTTGACCCTCTAATTGGGCGTTTCAAGGGATGAAAAGTCTATTTTCGTATAGATTAAGGTCCATACAATCAGAATATAAAGAGATCAATCCAAATTACTTGATAGTTTCTAGAATATGCGCCTTTTAATATTTCAAAGGGGGTGTTTCATCCCTTGAATAATTGTTTTAAATCGATTTGACTCTATTTATCAAAGAATAGATCCTTAGAGAGCTTGTATACGAAATTTGAACAGAATCAGAGAGAAAGTCCTTTTTTGCTTGAAAAAAACACCAAGACTATAGTCTTGGTGTTTTAAAATGAATGATAAAAATATAAAAAAATGTGTTACGCATGTCATCCCCTTAATTCGACCCTCTAGAATCCAAATCTACAATCCAAAATTGAATAAATGCTCTAGTTCTTGCATAATTCGCATTTAAAATGTCATTTTTAGGCAAATTCCATATCATATTTATTGCTATATTTGACCCTCTAATTGGGCGTTTTAAGGGATGAAAAGTCTATTTTCGTATAGATTAAGGTCCATACAATCAGAATATGAAGAGATCAGTCCAAATTACTTGATAGTTTCTAGAATATGCTCCTTTTAATATTTCAAAGGGGTGTTTCATCCCTTGAATAATTGTTTTAAATTGATTTGACTCTATTTATCAAAGAATGGATCCTTAGAGAGCTTGTATACGAAATTTGAACAGAATCAGAGAGAAAGTCCTTTTTTGCTTGAAAAAACACCAAGACTATAGTCTTGGTGTTTTAGAATGAATGATAAAAATATAAAAAAATGTGTTACGCATGTCATTCCCTTAATTCGACCCTCTAAAATCCAAATCTACAATCCAAAATTGAATAAATGCTCTAGTTCTTGCATAATTCGCATTTTAAATGTCATTTTTAGGCAAATTCCATATCATATTTATTGCTATATTCGACCCTCTAATTGGGCGTTTTAAGGGATGAAAAGTCTATTTTCGTATAGAATAAGGTCCATACAATCAGAATATGAAGAGATCAATCCAAATTACTTGATAGTTTCTAGAATATGCGCCTTTTAATATTTCAAAGGGGTGTTTCATCCCTTGAATAATTGTTTTAAATTGATTTGACTCTATTTATCAAAGAATAGATCCTTAGAGAGCTTGTATACGAAATTTGAACAGAATCAGAGAGAAAGTCCTTTTTTGCTTGAAAAAAAACCAAGACTATAGTCTTGGTGTTTTAAAATGAATGATAAAAATATAAAAAAATGTGTTACGCATGTCATCCCCTTAATTCGACCCTCTAAAATCCAAATCTACAATCCAAAATTGAATAAATGCTCTAGTTCTTGCATAATTCGCATTTTAAATGTCATTTTTAGGCAAATTCCATATCATATTTATTGCTATATTTGACCCTCTAATTGGGCGTTTTAAGGGATGGAAAGTCTATTTTCGTATAGAATAAGGTCCATACAATCAGAATATGAAGAGATCATTCCAAATTATTTGATAGTTTCTAGAATATGCGCCTTTTAATATTTCAAAGGGGTGTTTCATCCCTTGAATAATTGTTTTAAATTGATTTGACTCTATTTATCAAAGAATAGATCCTTAGAGAGCTTGTATACGAGATTTGAACAGAATCAGAGAGAAAGTCCTTTTTTGCTTGAAAAAACACCAAGACTATAGTCTTGGTGTTTTAAAATGAATGATAAAAATATAAAAAAATGTGTTATTAATTCGACCCTCTAAAATCCAAATCTACAATCCAAAATTGAATAAATGCTCTAGTTCTTGCATAATTCGCATTTTAAATGTCATTTTTAGGCAAATTCCATATCATATTTATTGCTATATTTGACCCTCTAATTGGGCGTTTTAAGGGATGAAAAGTCTATTTTCGTATAGAATAAGGTCCATACAATCAGAATATGAAGAGATCATTCCAAATTACTTGATAGTTTCTAGAATATGCGCCTTTTAATATTTCAAAGGGGTGTTTCATCCCTTGAATAATTGTTTTAAATTGATTTGACTCTATTTATCAAAGAATAGATCCTTAGAGAGCTTGTATACGAAATTTGAACAGAATCAGAGAGAAAGTCCTTTTTTGCTTGAAAAAACACCAAGACTATAGTCTTGGTGTTTTAAAATGAATGATAAAAATATAAAAAAATGTGTTACGCATGTCATCCCCTTAATTCGACCCTCTAGAATCCAAATCTACAATCCAAAATTGAATAAATGCTCTAGTTCTTGCATAATTCGCATTTTAAATGTCATTTTTAGGCAAATTCCATATCATATTTATTGCTATATTTGACCCTCTAATTGGGCGTTTTAAGGGATGAAAAGTCTATTTTCGTATAGAATAAGGTCCATACAATCAGAATATGAAGAGATCATTCCAAATTACTTGATAGTTTCTAGAATATGCGCCTTTTAATATTTCAAAGGGGTGTTTCATCCCTTGAATAATTGTTTTAAATTGATTTGACTCTATTTATCAAAGAATAGATCCTTAGAGAGCTTGTATACGAAATTTGAACAGAATCAGAGAGAAAGTCCTTTTTTGCTTGAAAAAACACCAAGACTATAGTCTTGGTGTTTTAAAATGAATGATAAAAATATAAAAAAATGTGTTACGCATGTCATCCCCTTAATTCGACCCTCTAGAATCCAAATCTACAATCCAAAATTGAATAAATGCTCTAGTTCTTGCATAATTCGCATTTAAAATGTCATTTTTAGGCAAATTCCATATATATCATATTTATTGCTATATTTGACCCTCTAATTTGGCGTTTTAAGGGATGAAAAGCCTATTTTCGTATAGATTAAGATCCATACAATCAGAATATGAAGAGATCAATCCAAATTACTTGATAGTTTCTAGAATATGCGCCTTTTAATATTTCAAAGGGTGTTTCATCCCTTGAATAATTGTTTTAAATTGATTTGACTCTATTCATCAAAGGATAGATCCTTAGAGAGCTTGTATACGAAATTTGAACAGAATCAGAGAGAAAGTCCTTTTTTGCTTGAAAAAACACCAAGACTGTCTTGGTGTTTTAAAATGAATGATAAAAATATAAAAAAATGTGTTGCGCATGTCATCCCCTTAATTCGACCCTCTAGAATCCAAATCTACAATCCAAAATTGAATAAATGCTCTAGTTCTTGCATAATTCGCATTTTAAATGTCATTTTTAGGCAAATTCCAGATCATATTTATTGCTATATTTGACCCTCTAATTGGGCGTTTTAAGGGATGAAAAGTCTATTTTCGTATAGATTAAGGTCCATACAATCAGAATATGAAGAGATCAATCCAAATTACTTGATAGTTTCTAGAATATGCGCCTTTTAATATTTCAAAGGGGTGTTTCATCCCTTGAATAATTGTTTAAATTGATTTGACTCTATTTATCAAAGAATAGATCCTTAGAGAGCTTGTATACAAAATTTGAACAGAATCAGAGAGAAAGTCCTTTTTTGCTTGAAAAAACACCAAGACTATAGTCTTGGTGTTTTAAGATGAATGATAAAAATATAAAAAAATGTGTTACGCATGTAATCCCCTTAATTCGACCCTCTAGAATCCAAATCTACAATCCAAAATTGAATAAATGCTCTAGTTCTTGCATAATTCGCATTTTAAATGTCATTTTTAGGCAAATTCCATATCATATTTATTGCTATATTTGACCCTCTAATTGGGCGTTTTAAGGGATGAAAAGTCTATTTTCGTATAGATTAAGGTCCATACAATCAGAATATGAGAGATCAATCCAAATTACTTGATAGTTTCTAGAATATGCGCCTTTTAATATTTCAAAGGGTGTTTCATCCCTTGAATAATTGTTTTAAATTGATTTGACTCTATTTATCAAAGAATAGATCCTTAGAGAGCTTGTATACGAAATTTGAACAGAATCAGAGAGAAAGTCCTTTTTTGCTTGAAAAAAACACCAAGACTATAGTCTTGGTGTTTTAAAATGAATGATAAAAATATAAAAAAATGTGTTACGCATGTCATCCCCTTAATTCGACCCTCTAGAATCCAAATCTACAATCCAAAATTGAATAAATGCTCTAGTTCTTGCATAATTCGCATTTTAAATGTCATTTTTAGGCAAATTCCATATCATATTTATTGCTATATTTGACCCTCTAATTGGGCGTTTTAAGGGATGAAAAGTCTATTTTCGTATAGATTAAGGTCCATACAATCAGAATATGAAGAGATCAATCCAAATTACTTGATAGTTTCTAGAATATGCGCCTTTTAATATTTCAAAGGGGTGTTTCATCCTTGAATAATTGTTTTAAATTGATTTGACTCTATTTATCAAAGAATAGATCCTTAGAGAGCTTGTATACAAAATTTGAACAGAATCAGAGAGAAAGTCCTTTTTTGCTTGAAAAAACACCAAGACTATAGTCTTGGTGTTTTAAGATGAATGATAAAAATATAAAAAAATGTGTTACGCATGTAATCCCCTTAATTCGACCCTCTAGAATCCAAATCTACAATCCAAAATTGAATAAATGCTCTAGTTCTTGCATAATTCGCATTTTAAATGTCATTTTTAGGCAAATTCCATATCATATTTATTGCTATATTTGACCCTCTAATTGGGCGTTTTAAGGGATGAAAAGTCTATTTTCGTATAGATTAAGGTCCATACAATCAGAATATGAAGAGATCAATCCAAATTACTTGATAGTTTCTAGAATATGCGCCTTTTAATATTTCAAAGGGGTGTTTCATCCCTTGAATAATTGTTTTAAATTGATTTGACTCTATTTATCAAAGAATAGATCCTTAGAGAGCTTGTATACGAAATTTGAACAGAATCAGAGAGAAAGTCCTTTTTTGCTTGAAAAAACACCAAGACTATAGTCTTGGTGTTTTAAAATGAATGATAAAAATATAAAAAAATGTGTTACGCATGTCATCCCCTTAATTCGACCCTCTAGAATCCAAATCTACAATCCAAAATTGAATAAATGCTCTAGTTCTTGCATAATTCGCATTTTAAATGTCATTTTTAGGCAAATTCCATATCATATTTATTGCTATATTTGACCCTCTAATTGGGCGTTTTAAGGGATGAAAAGTCTATTTTCGTATAGATTAAGGTCCATACAATCAGAATATGAAGAGATCAATCCAAATTACTTGATAGTTTCTAGAATATGCGCCTTTTATATTTCAAAGGGGTGTTTCATCCCTTGAATAATTGTTTTAAATTGATTTGACTCTATTTATCAAAGAATAGATCCTTAGAGAGCTTGTATACGAAATTTGAACAGAATCAGAGAGAAAGTCCTTTTTTGCTTGAAAAAACACCAAGACTATAGTCTTGGTGTTTTAAAATGAATGATAAAAATATAAAAAAATGTGTTACGCATGTCATCCCCCTTAATTCGACCCTCTAGAATCCAAATCTACAATCCAAAATTGAATAAATGCTCTAGTTCTTGCATAATTCGCATTTTAAATGTCATTTTTAGGCAAATTCCATATCATATTTATTGCTATATTTGACCACTCTAATTGGGCGTTTTAAGGATGAAAAGTCTATTTTCGTATAGATTAAGGTCCATACAATCAGAATATGAAGAGATCAATCCAAATTACTTGATAGTTTCTAGAATATGCGCCTTTTAATATTTCAAAGGGGTGTTTCATCCCTTGAATAATTGTTTTAAATTGATTTGACTCTATTTATCAAAGAATAGATCCTTAGAGAGCTTGTATACAAAATTTGAACAGAATCAGAGAGAAAGTCCTTTTTTGCTTGAAAAAACACCAAGACTATAGTCTTGGTGTTTTAAGATGAATGATAAAAATATAAAAAAATGTGTTACGCATGTAATCCCCTTAATTCGACCCTCTAGAATCCAAATCTACAATCCAAAATTGAATAAATGCTCTAGTTCTTGCATAATTCGCATTTTAAATGTCATTTTTAGGCAAATTCCATATCATATTTATTGCTATATTTGACCCTCTAATTGGGCGTTTTAAGGGATGAAAAGTCTATTTTCGTATAGATTAAGGTCCATACAATCAGAATATGAAGAGATCAATCCAAATTACTTGATAGTTTCTAGAATATGCGCCTTTTAATATTTCAAAGGGGTGTTTCATCCCTTGAATAATTGTTTTAAATTGATTTGACTCTATTTATCAAAGAATAGATCCTTAGAGAGCTTGTATACGAAATTTGAACAGAATCAGAGAGAAAGTCCTTTTTTGCTTGAAAAAACACCAAGACTATAGTCTTGGTGTTTTAAAATGAATGATAAAAATATAAAAAAATGTGTTACGCATGTCATCCCCTTAATTCGACCCTCTAGAATCCAAATCTACAATCCAAAATTGAATAAATGCTCTAGTTCTTGCATAATTCGCATTTTAAATGTCATTTTTAGGCAAATTCCATATCATATTTATTGCTATATTTGACCCTCTAATTGGGCGTTTTAAGGGATGAAAAGTCTATTTTCGTATAGAATAAGGTCCATACAATCAGAATATGAAGAGATCATTCCAAATTATTTGATAGTTTCTAGAATATGCGCCTTTTAATATTTCAAAGGGGTGTTTCATCCCTTGAATAATTGTTTTAAATTGATTTGACTCTATTTATCAAAGAATAGATCCTTAGAGAGCTTGTATACGAGATTTGAACAGAATCAGAGAGAAAGTCCTTTTTTGCTGAAAAAACACCAAGACTATAGTCTTGGTGTTTTAAAATGAATGATAAAAATATAAAAAAATGTGTTATTAATTCGACCCTCTAAAATCCAAATCTACAATCCAAAATTGAATAAATGCTCTAGTTCTTGCATAATTCGCATTTTAAATGTCATTTTTAGGCAAATTCCATATCATATTTATTGCTATATTTGACCCTCTAATTGGGCGTTTTAAGGGATGAAAAGTCTATTTTCGTATAGAATAAGGTCCATACAATCAGAATATGAAGAGATCATTCCAAATTACTTGATAGTTTCTAGAATATGCGCCTTTTAATATTTCAAAGGGGTGTTTCATCCCTTGAATAATTGTTTTAAATTGATTTGACTCTATTTATCAAAGAATAGATCCTTAGAGAGCTTGTATACGAAATTTGAACAGAATCAGAGAGAAAGTCCTTTTTTGCTTGAAAAAACACCAAGACTATAGTCTTGGTGTTTTAAAATGAATGATAAAAATATAAAAAAATGTGTTACGCATGTCATCCCCTTAATTCGACCCTCTAGAATCCAAATCTACAATCCAAAATTGAATAAATGCTCTAGTTCTTGCATAATTCGCATTTTAAATGTCATTTTTAGGCAAATTCCATATCATATTTATTGCTATATTTGACCCTCTAATTGGGCGTTTTAAGGGATGAAAAGTCTATTTTCGTATAGATTAAGGTCCATACAATCAGAATATGAAGAGATCAATCCAAATTACTTGATAGTTTCTAGAATATGCGTGTTTTAATATTTCAAAGGGGTGTTTCATCCCTTGAATAATTGTTTTAAATTGATTTGACTCTATTTATCAAAGAATAGATCCTTAGAGAGCTTGTATACGAAATTTGAACAGAATCAGAGAGAAAGTCCTTTTTTGCTTGAAAAAAACACCAAGACTATAGTCTTGGTGTTTTAAAATGAATGATAAAAATATAAAAAAATGTGTTACGCATGTCATCCCCTTAATTCGACCCTCTAGAATCCAAATCTACAATCCAAAATTGAATAAATGCTCTAGTTCTTGCATAATTCGCATTTTGAATGTCATTTTTAGGCAAATTCCATATCATATTTATTGCTATATTTGACCCTCTAATTGGGCGTTTTAAGGGATGAAAAGTCTATTTTCGTATAGATTAAGGTCCATACAATCAGGAATATGAAGAGATCAATCCAAATTACTTGATAGTTTCTAGAATATGCGCCTTTCAATATTTCAAAGGGGTGTTTCATCCCTTGAATAATTGTTTTAAATTAATTTGACTCTATTTATCAAAGAATAGATCCTTAGAGAGCTTGTATACGAAATTTGAACAGAATCAGAGAGAAAGTCCTTTTTTGCTTGAAAAAACACCAAGACTATAGTCTTGGTGTTTTAAAATGAATGATAAAAATATAAAAAAATGTGTTACGCATGTCATCCCCTTAATTCGACCCTCTAGAATCCAAATCTACAATCCAAAATTGAATAAATGCTCTAGTTCTTGCATAATTCGCATTTTAAATGTCATTTTTAGGCAAATTCCATATCATATTTATTGCTATATTTGACCCTCTAATTGGGCGTTTAAAGGGATGAAAAGTATATTTTCGTATAGATTAAGGTCCATACAATCAGAATATGAAGAGATCAATCCAAATTACTTGATAGTTTCTAGAATATGCGCCTTTTAATATTTCAAAGGGGGTGTTTCATCCCTTGAATAATTGTTTTAAATTGATTTGACTCTATTTATCAAAGAATAGATCCTCAGAGAGCTTGTATACGAAATTTGAACAGAATCAGAGAGAAAGTCCTTTTTTGCTTGAAAAAACACCAAGACTATAAGTCTTGGTGTTTTAAAATGAATGATAAAAATATAAAAAAATGTGTTACGCATGTCATCCCCTTAACTCGACCCTCTAGAATCCAAATCTACAATCCAAAATTGAATAAATGCTCTAGTTCTTGCATAATTCGCATTTTAAATGTCATTTTTAGGCAAATTCCATATCATATTTATTGCTATATTTGACCCTCTAATTGGGCGTTTTAAGGGATGAAAAGTCTATTTTCGTATAGATTAAGGTCCATACAATCAGAATATGAAGAGATCAATCCAAATTACTTGATAGTTTCTAGAATATGCGCCTTTTAATATTTCAAAGGGGTGTTTCATCCCTTGAATAATTGTTTTAAATTGATTTGACTCTATTTATCAAAGAATAGATCCTTAGAGAGCTTGTATACAAAATTTGAACAGAATCAGAGAGAAAGTCCTTTTTTGCTTGAAAAAAACACCAAGACTATAGTCTTGGTGTTTTAAGATGAATGATAAAAATATAAAAAAATGTGTTACGCATGTAATCCCCTTAATTCGACCCTCTAGAATCCAAATCTACAATCCAAAATTGAATAAATGCTCTAGTTCTTGCATAATTCGCATTTTAAATGTCATTTTTAGGCAAATTCCATATCATATTTATTGCTATATTTGACCCTCTAATTGGGCGTTTAAAGGGATGAAAAGTCTATTTTCGTATAGATTAAGGTCCATACAATCAGAATATGAAGAGATCAATCCAAATTACTTGATAGTTTCTAGAATATGCGCCTTTTAATATTTCAAAGGGGTGTTTCATCCCTTGAATAATTGTTTTAAATTGATTTGACTCTATTTATCAAAGAATAGATCCTTAGAGAGCTTGTATACGAAATTTGAACAGAATCAGAGAGAAAGTCCTTTTTTGCTTGAAAAAACACCAAGACTATAGTCTTGGTGTTTTAAAATGAATGATAAAAATATAAAAAAATGTGTTACGCATGTCATCCCCTTAATTCGACCCTCTAGAATCCAAATCTACAATCCAAAATTGAATAAATGCTCTAGTTCTTGCATAATTCGCATTTTAAATGTCATTTTTAGGCAAATTCCATATCATATTTATTGCTATATTTGACCCTCTAATTGGGCGTTTTAAGGGATGAAAAGTCTATTTTCGTATAGATTAAGGTCCATACAATCAGAATATGAAGAGATCAATCCAAATTACTTGATAGTTTCTAGAATATGCGCCTTTTAATATTTCAAAGGGGTGTTTCATCCCTTGAATAATTGTTTTAAATTGATTTGACTCTATTTATCAAAGAATAGTTCCTTAGAGAGCTTGTATACGAAATTTGAACAGAATCAGAGAGAAAGTCCTTTTTTGCTTGAAGAAACACCAAGACTATAGTCTTGGTGTTTCAAAATGAATGATAAAAATATAAAAAAATGTGTTACGCATGTCATCCCCTTAATTCGACCCTCTAGAATCCAAATCTACAATCCAAAATTGAATAAATGCTCTAGTTCTTGCATAATTCGCATTTTAAATGTCATTTTTAGGCAAATTCCATATCATATTTATTGCTATATTTGACCCTCTAATTGGGCGTTTTAAGGGATGAAAAGTCTATTTTCGTATAGATTAAGGTCCATACAATCAGAATATGAAGAGATCAATCCAAATTACTTGATAGTTTCTAGAATATGCGCCTTTTAATATTTCAAAGGGGTGTTTCATCCCTTGAATAATTGTTTTAAATTGATTTGACTCTATTTATCAAAGAACAGATCCTTAGAGAGCTTGTATACGAAATTTGAACAGAATCAGAGAGAAAGTCCTTTTTTGCTTGAAAAAACACCAAGACTATAGTCTTGGTGTTTTAAAATGAATGATAAAAATATAAAAAAATGTGTTACGCATGTCATCCCCTTAATTCGACCCTCTAGAATCCAAATCTACAATCCAAAATTGAATAAATGCTCTAGTTCTTGCATAATTCGCATTTTAAATGTCATTTTTAGGCAAATTCCATATCATATTTATTGCTATATTTGACCCTCTAATTGGGCGTTTTAAGGGATGAAAAGTCTATTTTCGTATAGATTAAGGTCCATACAATCAGAATATGAAGAGATCAATCCAAATTACTTGATAGTTTCTAGAATATGCGCCTTTTAATATTTCAAAGGGGTGTTTCATCCCTTGAATAATTGTTTTAAATTGATTTGACTCTATTTATCAAAGAATAGTTCCTTAGAGAGCTTGTATACGAAATTTGAACAGAATCAGAGAGAAAGTCCTTTTTTGCTTGAAGAAACACCAAGACTATAGTCTTGGTGTTTCAAAATGAATGATAAAAATATAAAAAAATGTGTTACGCATGTCATCCCCTTAATTCGACCCTCTAGAATCCAAATCTACAATCCAAAATTGAATAAATGCTCTAGTTCTTGCATAATTCGCATTTTAAATGTCATTTTTAGGCAAATTCCATATCATATTTATTGCTATATTTGACCCTCTAATTGGGCGTTTTAAGGGATGAAAAGTCTATTTTCGTATAGATTAAGGTCCATACAATCAGAATATGAAGAGATCAATCCAAATTACTTGATAGTTTCTAGAATATGCGCCTTTTAATATTTCAAAGGGGTGTTTCATCCCTTGAATAATTGTTTTAAATTGATTGACTCTATTTATCAAAGAATAGATCCTTAGAGAGCTTGTATACGAAATTTGAACAGAATCAGAGAGAAAGTCCTTTTTTGCTTGAAAAAACACCAAGACTATAGTCCTTGGTGTTTTAAAATGAATGATAAAAATATAAAAAAATGTGTTACGCATGTCATCCCCTTAATTCGACCCTCTAGAATCCAAATCTACAATCCAAAATTGAATAAATGCTCTAGTTCTTGCATAATTCGCATTTTAAATGTCATTTTTAGGCAAATTCCATATCATATTTATTGCTATATTTGACCCTCTAATTGGGCGTTTTAAGGGATGAAAAGTCTATTTTCGTATAGATTAAGGTCCATACAATCAGAATATGAAGAGATCAATCCAAATTACTTGATAGTTTCTAGAATATGCGCCTTTTAATATTTCAAAGGGGTGTTTCATCCCTTGAATAATTGTTTTAAATTGATTTGACTCTATTTATCAAAGAATAGATCCTTAGAGAGCTTGTATACGAAATTTGAACAGAATCAGAGAGAAAGTCCTTTTTTGCTTGAAAAAACACCAAGACTATAGTCTTGGTGTTTTAAAATGAATGATAAAAATATAAAAAAATGTGTTACGCATGTCATCCCCTTAATTCGACCCTCTAGAATCCAAATCTACAATCCAAAATTGAATAAATGCTCTAGTTCTTGCATAATTCGCATTTTAAATGTCATTTTTAGGCAAATTCCATATCATATTTATTGCTATATTTGACCCTCTAATTGGGCGTTTTAAGGGATGAAAAGTCTATTTTCGTATAGATTAAGGTCCATACAATCAGAATATGAAGAGATCAATCCAAATCACTTGATAGTTTCTAGAATATGCGCCTTTTAATATTTCAAAGGGGTGTTTCATCCCTTGAATAATTGTTTTAAATTGATTTGACTCTATTTATCAAAGAATAGTTCCTTAGAGAGCTTGTATACGAAATTTGAACAGAATCAGAGAGAAAGTCCTTTTTTGCTTGAAAAAACACCAAGACTATAGTCTTGGTGTTTTAAAATGAATGATAAAAATATACAAAAAAATGTGTTGCGCATGTCATCCCCTTAATTCGACCCTCTAGAATCCAAATCTACAATCCAAAATTGAATAAATGCTCTAGTTCTTGCATAATTCGCATTTTAAATGTCATTTTTAGGCAAATTCCATATCATATTTATTGCTATATTTGACCCTCTAATTGGGCGTTTTAAGGGATGAAAAGTCTATTTTCGTATAGATTAAGGTCCATACAATCAGAATATGAAGAGATCAATCCAAATTACTTGATAGTTTCTAGAATATGCGCCTTTTAATATTTCAAAGGGGTGTTTCATCCCTTGAATAATTGTTTTAAATTGATTTGACTCTATTTATCAAAGAATAGATCCTTAGAGAGCTTGTATACGAAATTTGAACAGAATCAGAGAGAAAGTCCTTTTTTGCTTGAAAAAACACCAAGACTATAGTCTTGGTGTTTTAAAATGAATGATAAAAATATAAAAAAATGTGTTACGCATGTCATCCCCTTAATTCGACCCTCTAGAATCCAAATCTACAATCCAAAATTGAATAAATGCTCTAGTTCTTGCATAATTCGCATTTTAAATGTCATTTTTAGGCAAATTCCATATCATATTTATTGCTATATTTGACCCTCTAATTGGGCGTTTTAAGGGATGAAAAGTCTATTTTCGTATAGAATAAGGTCCATACAATCAGAATATGAAGAGATCATTCCAAATTACTTGATAGTTTCTAGAATATGCGCCTTTTAATATTTCAAAGGGGTGTTTCATCCCTTGAATAATTGTTTTAAATTGATTTGACTCTATTTATCAAAGAATAGATCCTTAGAGAGCTTGTATACGAAATTTGAACAGAATCAGAGAGAAAGTCCTTTTTTGCTTGAAAAAACACCAAGACTATAGTCTTGGTGTTTTAAAATGAATGATAAAAATATAAAAAAATGTGTTACGCATGTCATCCCCTTAATTCGACCCTCTAGAATCCAAATCTACAATCCAAAATTGAATAAATGCTCTAGTTCTTGCATAATTCGCATTTTAAATGTCATTTTTAGGCAAATTCCATATCATATTCATTGCTATATTTGACCCTCTAATTGGGCGTTTTAAGGGATGAAAAGTCTATTTTCGTATAGATTAAGGTCCATACAATCAGAATATGAAGAGATCAATCCAAATTACTTGATAGTTTCTAGAATATGCGCCTTTTAATATTTCAAAGGGGTGTTTCATCCCTTGAATAATTGTTTTAAATTGATTTGACTCTATTTATCAAAGAATAGATCCTTAGAGAGCTTGTATACGAAATTTGAACAGAATCAGAGAGAAAGTCCTTTTTTGCTTGAAAAAACACCAAGACTATAGTCTTGGTGTTTTAAAATGAATGATAAAAATATAAAAAAATGTGTTACGCATGTCATCCCCTTAATTCGACCCTCTAGAATCCAAATCTACAATCCAAAATTGAATAAATGCTCTAGTTCTTGCATAATTCGCATTTTAAATGTCATTTTTAGGCAAATTCCATATCATATTTATTGCTATATTTGACCCTCTAATTGGGCGTTTTAAGGGATGAAAAGTCTATTTTCGTATAGATTAAGGTCCATACAATCAGAATATGGAGAGATCAATCCAAATTACTTGATAGTTTCTAGAATATGCGCCTTTTAATATTTCAAAGGGGTGTTTCATCCCTTGAATAATTGTTTTAAATTGATTTGACTCTATTTATCAAAGAATAGATCCTTAGAGAGCTTGTATACGAAATTTGAACAGAATCAGAGAGAAAGTCCTTTTTTGCTTGAAAAAACACCAAGACTATAGTCTTGGTGTTTTAAAATGAATGATAAAAATATAAAAAAATGTGTTACGCATGTCATCCCCTTAATTCGACCCTCTAGAATCCAAATCTACAATCCAAAATTGAATAAATGCTCTAGTTCTTGCATAATTCGCATTTTAAATGTCATTTTTAGGCAAATTCCATATCATATTTATTGCTATATTTAACCCTCTAATTGGGCGTTTTAAGGGATGAAAAGTCTATTTTCGTATAGATCAAGGTCCATACAATCAGAATATGAAGAGATCAATCCAAATTACTTGATAGTTTCTAGAATATGCGCCTTTTAATATTTCAAAGGGGTGTTTCATCCCTTGAATAATTGTTTTAAATTGATTTGACTCTATTTATCAAAGAATAGATCCTTAGAGAGCTTGTATACAAAATTTGAACAGAATCAGAGAGAAAGTCCTTTTTTGCTTGAAAAAACACCAAGACTATAGTCTTGGTGTTTTAAAATGAATGATAAAAATATAAAAAAATGTGTTACGCATGTCATCCCCTTAATTCGACCCTCTAGAATCCAAATCTACAATCCAAAATTGAATAAATGCTCTAGTTCTTGCATAATTCGCATTTTAAATGTCATTTTTAGGCAAATTCCATATCATATTTATTGCTATATTTGACCCTCTAATTGGGCGTTTTAAGGGATGAAAAGTCTATTTTCGTATAGATTAAGGTCCATACAATCAGAATATGGAGAGATCAATCCAAATTACTTGATAGTTTCTAGAATATGCGCCTTTTAATATTTCAAAGGGGTGTTTCATCCCTTGAATAATTGTTTTAAATTGATTTGACTCTATTTATCAAAGAATAGATCCTTAGAGAGCTTGTATACGAAATTTGAACAGAATCAGAGAGAAAGTCCTTTTTTGCTTGAAAAAACACCAAAACTATAGTCTTGGTGTTTTAAAATGAATAATAAAAATATGAAAAAATGTGTTACGCATGTCATCCCTTTAATTCGACCCTCTAGAATCCAAATCTACAATCCAAAATTGAATAAATGCTCTAGTTCTTGCATAATTCGCATTTTAAATGTCATTTTTAGGCAAATTCCATATCATATTTATTGCTATATTTGACCCTCTAATTGGGCGTTTTAAGGGATGAAAAGTCTATTTTCGTATAGATTTAGGTCCATACAATCAGAATATGAAGAGATCAATCCAAATTACTTGATAGTTTCTAGAATATGCGCCTTTTAATATTTCAAAGGGGTGTTTCATCCCTTGAATAATTGTTTTAAATTGATTTGACTCTATTTATCAAAGAATAGATCCTTAGAGAGCTTGTATACGAAATTTGAACAGAATCATAGAGAAAGTCCTTTTTTGCTTGAAAAAACACCAAGACTATAGTCTTGGTGTTTTAAAATGAATGATAAAAATATAAAAAAATGTGTTACGCATGTCATCCCTTTAATTCGACCCTCTAGAATCCAAATCTACAATCCAAAATTGAATAAATGCTCTAGTTCTTGCATAATTCGCATTTTAAATGTCATTTTTAGGCAAATTCCATATCATATTTATTGCTATATTTGACCCTCTAATTGGGCGTTTTAAGGGATGAAAAGTCTATTTTCGTATAGATTAAGGTCCATACAATCAGAATATGGAGAGATCAATCCAAATTACTTGATAGTTTCTAGAATATGCGCCTTTTAATATTTCAAAGGGGTGTTTCATCCCTTGAATAATTGTTTTAAATTGATTTGACTCTATTTATCAAAGAATAGATCCTTAGAGAGCTTGTATACGAAATTTGAACAGAATCAGAGAGAAAGTCCTTTTTTGCTTGAAAAAACACCAAGACTATAGTCTTGGTGTTTTAAAATGAATGATAAAAATATAAAAAAATGTGTTACGCATGTCATCCCCGTAATTCGACCCTCTAGAATCCAAATCTACAATCCAAAATTGAATAAATGCTCTAGTTCTTGCATAATTCGCATTTTAAATGTCATTTTTAGGCAAATTCCATATCATATTTATTGCTATATTTGACCCTCTAATTGGGCGTTTTAAGGGATGAAAAGTCTATTTTCGTATAGATTAAGGTCCATACAATCAGAATATGAAGAGATCAATCCAAATTACTTGATAGTTTCTAGAATATGCGCCTTTTAATATTTCAAAGGGGTGTTTCATCCCTTGAATAATTGTTTTAAATTGATTTGACTCTATTTATCAAAGAATAGATCCTTAGAGAGCTTGTATACGAAATTTGAACAGAATCAGAGAGAAAGTCCTTTTTTGCTTGAAAAAACACCAAGACTATAGTCTTGGTGTTTTAAAATGAATGATAAAAATATAAAAAAATGTGTTACGCATGTCATCCCCTTAATTCGACCCTCTAGAATCCAAATCTACAATCCAAAATTGAATAAATGCTCTAGTTCTTGCATAATTCGCATTTTAAATGTCATTTTTAGGCAAATTCCATATCATATTTATTGCTATATTTGACCCTCTAATTGGGCGTTTTAAGGGATGAAAAGTCTATTTTCGTATAGATTAAGGTCCATACAATCAGAATATGAAGAGATCAATCCAAATTACTTGATAGTTTCTAGAATATGCGCCTTTTAATATTTCAAAGGGGTGTTTCATCCCTTGAATAATTGTTTTAAATTGATTTGACTCTATTTATCAAAGAATAGATCCTTAGAGAGCTTGTATACGAAATTTGAACAGAATCAGAGAGAAAGTCCTTTTTTGCTTGAAAAAACACCAAGACTATAGTCTTGGTGTTTTAAAATGAATGATAAAAATATAAAAAAATGTGTTACGCATGTCATCCCCTTAATTCGACCCTCTAGAATCCAAATCTACAATCCAAAATTGAATAAATGCTCTAGTTCTTGCATAATTCGCATTTTAAATGTCATTTTTAGGCAAATTCCATATCATATTTATTGCTATATTTGACCCTCTAATTGGGCGTTTTAAGGGATGAAAAGTCTATTTTCGTATAGATTAAGGTCCATACAATCAGAATATGAAGAGATCAATCCAAATTACTTGATAGTTTCTAGAATATGCGCCTTTTAATATTTCAAAGGGGTGTTTCATCCCTTGAATAATTGTTTTAAATTGATTTGACTCTATTTATCAAAGAATAGATCCTTAGAGAGCTTGTATACGAAATTTGAACAGAATCAGAGAGAAAGTCCTTTTTTGCTTGAAAAAACACCAAGACTATAGTCTTGGTGTTTTAAAATGAATGATAAAAATATAAAAAAATGTGTTACGCATGTCATCCCCTTAATTCGACCCTCTAGAATCCAAATCTACAATCCAAAATTGAATAAATGCTCTAGTTCTTGCATAATTCGCATTTTAAATGTCATTTTTAGGCAAATTCCATATCATATTTATTGCTATATTTGACCCTCTAATTGGGCGTTTTAAGGGATGAAAAGTCTATTTTCGTATAGATTAAGGTCCATACAATCAGAATATGAAGAGATCAATCCAAATTACTTGATAGTTTCTAGAATATGCGCCTTTTAATATTTCAAAGGGGTGTTTCATCCCTTGAATAATTGTTTTAAATTGATTTGACTCTATTTATCAAAGAATAGATCCTTAGAGAGCTTGTATACGAAATTTGAACAGAATCAGAGAGAAAGTCCTTTTTTGCTTGAAAAAACACCAAGACTATAGTCTTGGTGTTTTAAAATGAATGATAAAAATATAAAAAAATGTGTTACGCATGTCATCCCCTTAATTCGACCCTCTAGAATCCAAATCTACAATCCAAAATTGAATAAATGCTCTAGTTCTTGCATAATTCGCATTTAAAATGTCATTTTTAGGCAAATTCCAGATCATATTTATTGCTATATTTGACCCTCTAATTGGGCGTTTTAAAGGATGAAAAGTCTATTTTCGTATAGATTAAGGTCCAAACAATCAGAATATGAAGAGATCAATCCAAATTACTTGATAGTTTCTAGAATATGCGCCTTTTAATATTTCAAAGGGGTGTTTCATCCCTTGAATAATTGTTTTAAATTGATTTGACTCTATTTATCAAAGAATAGATCCTTAGAGAGCTTGTATACGAAATTTGAACAGAATCAGAGAGAAAGTCCTTTTTTGCTTGAAAAAACACCAAGACTATAGTCTTGGTGTTTTAAAATGAATGATAAAAATATAAAAAAATGTGTTACGCATGTCATCCCCTTAATTCGACCCTCTAGAATCCAAATCTACAATCCAAAATTGAATAAATGCTCTAGTTCTTGCATAATTCGCATTTTAAATGTCATTTTTAGGCAAATTCCATATCATATTTATTGCTATATTTGACCCTCTAATTGGGCGTTTTAAGGGATGAAAAGTCTATTTTCGTATAGATTAAGGTCCATTCAATCAGAATATGAAGAGATCAATCCAAATTACTTGATAGTTTCTAGAATATGCGCCTTTTAATATTTCAAAGGGGTGTTTCATCCCTTGAATAATTGTTTTAAATTGATTTGACTCTATTTATCGAAGAATAGATCCTTAG
Source organism: Dromius quadrimaculatus (assembly GCA_963989225.1). Classification (NCBI taxonomy): domain Eukaryota; kingdom Metazoa; phylum Arthropoda; class Insecta; order Coleoptera; family Carabidae; genus Dromius; species Dromius quadrimaculatus. Next base: position 2,535,425 of record OZ022333.1, read on the forward strand.
AGAGCTTGTATACGAAATTTGAACAGAATCAGAGAGAAAGTCCTTTTTTGCTTGAAAAAACACCAAGACTATAGTCTTGGTGTTTTAAAATGAATGATAAAAATATAAAAAAATGTGTTACGCATGTCATCCCCTTAATTCGACCCTCTAGAATCCAAATCTACAATCCAAAATTGAATAAATGCTCTAGTTCTTGCATAATTCGCATTTTAAAAGTCATTTTTAGGCAAATTCCATATCATATTTATTGCTATATTTGACCCTCTAATTGGGCGTTATAAGGGATGAAAAGTCTATTTTCGTATAGATTAAGGTCCATACAATCAGAATATGAAGAGATCAATCCAAATTACTTGATAGTTCCTAGAATATGCGCCTTTTAATATTTCAAAGGGGTGTTTCATCCCTTGAATAATTGTTTTAAATTGATTTGACTCTATTTATCAAAGAATAGATCCTTAGAGAGCTTGTATACGAAATTTGAACAGAATCAGAGAGAAAGTCCTTTTTTGCTTGAAAAAACACCAAGACTATGGTGTTTTAAAATGAATGATAAAAATATAAAAAAATGTGTTACGCATGTCATCCCCTTAATTCGACCCTCTAGAATCCAAATCTACAATCCAAAATTGAATAAATGCTCTAGTTCTTGCATAATTCGCATTTTAAATGTCATTTTTAGGCAAATTCCATATCATATTTATTGCTATATTTGACCCTCTAATTGGGCGTTTTAAGGGATGAAAAGTCTATTTTCGTATAGATTAAGGTCCATTCAATCAGAATATGAAGAGATCAATCCAAATTACTTGATAGTTTCTAGAATATGCGCCTTTTAATATTTCAAAGGGGTGTTTCATCCCTTGAATAATTGTTTTAAATTGATTTGACTCTATTTATCGAAGAATAGATCCTTAGAGAGCTTGTATACGAAATTTGAACAGAATCAGAGAGAAAGTCCTTTTTTGCTTGAAAAAACACCAAGACTATAGTCTTGGTGTTTTAAAATGAATGATAAAAATATAAAAAAATGTGTTACGCATGTCATCCCCTTAATTCGACCCTCTAGAATCTAAATCTACAATCTAAAATTGAATAAATGCTCTAGTTCTTGCATAATTCGCATTTTAAATGTCATTTTTAGGCAAATTCCATATCATATTTATTGCTATATTTGACCCTCTAATTGGGCGTTTTAAGGGATGAAAAGTCTATTTTCGTATAGATTAAGGTCCATACAATCAGAATATGAAGAGATCAATCCAAATTACTTGATAGTTTCTAGAATATGCGCCTTTTAATATTTCAAAGGGGTGTTTCATCCCTTGAATAATTGTTTTAAATTGATTTGACTCTATTTATCAAAGAATAGATCCTTAGAGAGCTTGTATACGAAATTTGAACAGAATCATAGAGAAAGTCCTTTTTTGCTTGAAAAAACACCAAGACTATAGTCTTGGTGTTTTAAAATGAATGATAAAAATATAAAAAAATGTGTTACGCATGTCATCCTCTTAATTCGACCCTCTAGAATCCAAATCTACAATCCAAAATTGAATAAATGCTCTAGTTCTTGCATAATTCGCATTTTAAATGTCATTTTTAGGCAAATTCCATATCATATTTATTGCTATATTTGACCCTTTAATTGGGCGTTTTAAGGGATGAAAAGTCTATTTTCGTATAGATTAAGGTCCATACAATCAGAATATGGAGAGATCAATCCAAATTACTTGATAGTTTCTAGAATATGCGCCTTTTAATATTTCAAAGGGGTGTATCATCTATTGAATAATTGTTTTAAATTGATTTGACTCTATTTATCAAAGAATAGATCCTTAGAGAGCTTGTATACGAAATTTGAACAGAATCAGAGAGAAAGTCCTCTTTTGCTTGAAAAAACACCAAGACTATAGTCTTGGTGTTTTAAAATGAATGATAAAAATATAAAAAAATGTGTTACGCATGTCATCCCCTTAATTCGACCCTCTAGAATCCAAATCTACAATCTAAAATTGAATAAATGCTCTAGTTTTTGCATAATTCGCATTTTAAATGTCATTTTTAGGCAAATTCCATATCATATTTATTGCTATATTTGACCATCTAATTGGGCGTTTTAAGGGATGAAAAGTCTATTTTCGTATAGATTAAGGTCCATACAATCAGAATATGAAGAGATCAATCCAAATTACTTGATAGTTTCTAGAATATGCGCCTTTTAATATTTCAAAGGGGTGTTTCATCCCTTGAATAATTGTTTTAAATTGATTTGACTTCAAATAAATATGTTTTATTGGGTTTAAGTTCTGTAATTTATTAGAAACACAACGTTTCAACAGCAAAGTGCTGCCTTTTTCAAGTGAAAGGAAATATAAATATAATTACAGAACTTAAACCCAATAAAACATATTTATTTAAAAATGAGTTCTGAAAAGTTTTTTCCTTGATTTGACTTTATTTATCAAAGAATAGATCCTTAGAAAGCTTGTATACGAAATTTGAACAGAATCAGAGAGAAAGTCCTTTTTTGCTTGAAAAAACACCAAGACTATAGTCTTGGTGTTTTAAAATGAATGATAAGAATATAAAAAAATGTGTTACGCATGTCATCCCCTTAATTCGACCCTCTAGAATCCAAATCTACAATCCAAAATTGAATAAATGCTCTAGTTCTTGCATAATTCGCATTTTAAATGTCATTTTTAGGCAAATTCCATATCATATTTATTGCTATATTTGACCCTCTAATTGGGCGTTTTAAGGGATGAAAAGTATATTTTCGTATAGATTAAGGTCCATACAATCAGAATATGAAGAGATCAATCCAAATTACTTGATAGTTACTAGAATATGCGCCTTTTAATATTTTAAAGGGGTGTTTCATCCCTTGAATAATTTTTTTAAATTCATTTTACTCTATTTATCAAAGAATAGATCCTTAGAGAGCTTGTATACGAAATTTGAACAGAATCAGAGAGAAAGTCCTTTTTTGCTTGAAAAAACACCAAGACTATAGTCTTGGTGTTTTAAAATGAATGATAAGAATATAAAAAAATGTGTAACGCATGTCATCCCCTTAATTCGACCCTCTAGAATCCAAATCTACAATCCAAAATTGAATAAATGCTCTAGTTCTTGCATAATTCGCATTTTAAATGTCATTTTTAGGCAAATTCCATATCATATTTATTGCTATATTTGACCCTTTAATTGGGCGTTTTGAGGGATGAAAAGTCTATTTTCGTATAGATTAAGGTCCATACAATCAGAATATGAAGAGATCAATCCAAATTACTTGATAGTTTCTAGAATATGCGCCTTTTAATATTTCAAAGGGGTGTTTCATCCCTTGAATAATTGTTTTAAATTGATTTGACTCTATTTATCAAAGAATAGATCCTTAGAGAGCTTGTATACGAAATTTGAACAGAATCAGAGAGAAAGTCCTTTTTTGCTTGAAAAAACACCAAGACTATAGTCTTGGTGTTTTAAAATGAATGATAAAAATATAAAAAAATGTGTTACGCATGTCATCCCCTTAATTCGACCCTCTAGAATCCAAATCTACAATCCAAAATTGAATAAATGCTCTAGTTCTTGCATAATTCGCATTTTAAATGTCATTTTTAGGCAAATTCCATATCATATTTATTGCTATATTTGACCCTCTAATTGGGCGTTTTGAGGGATGAAAAGTCTATTTTCGTATAGATTAAGGTCCATACAATCAGAATATGAAGAGATCAATCCAAATTACTTAATAGTTTCTAGAATATGCGCCTTTTAATATTTCAAAGGGGTGTTTCATCCCTTGAATAATTGTTTTAAATTGATTTGACTCTATTTATCAAAGAATAGATCCTTAGAGAGCTTGTATACAAAATTTGAACAGAATCAGAGAGAAAGTCCTTTTTTGCTTGTAAAAACACCAAGACTATAGTCTTGGTGTTTTAAAATGAATGATAAAAATATAAAAAATGTGTTACGCATGTCATCCCCTTAATTTGACCCTCTAGAATCCAAGTCTACAATCCAAAATTGAATAAATGCATTAGTTCTTGCATAATTCGCATTTTGAATGTCATTTTTAGGCACATTCCATATCATATTTATTGCTATATTTGACCCTCTAATTGGGCGTTTCGAGGGATGAAAAGTATATTTTCGTATAGATTAAGGTCCATACAATCAGAATATGAAGAGATCAATTCAAATTATTTGATAGTTTCTAGAATATGCGCCTTTTAATATTTCAAAGGGGTGTTTCATCACTTGAATAATTTTTTTTTAATTTATTTCACTCCATTTTTCAAAGAATAGATCCTTAGAGAGCTTGTATACGAAATTTGAACAGAATCAGAGAGAAAGTCCTTTTTTGCTTGAAAAAACACCAAGACTATAGTCTTGGTGTTTTGAAATGAATGATAAAAATATAAAAAAATGTGTTACGCATGTCATCCCCTTAATTCGACTCTCTAGAATCCAAATCTACAATCCAAAATTGAATGAATGCTCTAGTTCTTGCATAATTCGCATTTTAAATGTCTAATTGGTAGTTTTAAGAGATGAAAAGTATTCTTTCGGATAGACGAAGGTCCATACAATCAGAATATAAGAAGATAGATTCGAATTACTAGATAGTTTTCAGAATATAAGCCACTTAATAATTCGAAGGGATGTTTCATCCCTTGAATAATTCTTCAGAATTGATTTGACACTATTTATCAAGAAACACATCCTTGGAGAGCCTGTATATGAAATTTGAACAAAATCAGAGGAAAAGTCCCTTTCAGTTTGAAAAAACATCAAGGCTATAGTCCACAGTTTTAGAATTAATAATAAAATTTGGGAAAAATGTGTAGGCATGTCATCCCCTAAATTCGACCCTCTAGAATCCGAATCTACAATCCAAATTCAAATCAAAGTTCTAGTTCTTCATAATTCGCATCTTAAACGTAATTTTGTGCATTGCGGATGAAAAGGCAATGAGGTGGCGCCCCGGGTTATGCTCTCTGATTATGTTTTACGGTGATTCCGAGAGCAAGAGCAGGTTTAGACAAACTTGCGCGAATCAATGTTAAAAGGAAATCTTACATATCCTTTATCAGGTGGGGATCTTCATGAACTAATCCTTGTATAAGTAATAAGGCGGGATTTAGGATAGCATAGATATATAACAACATTTTTCATTTGATTTGATAGAAAAAGGAAAGCAAATTAAATTTGATATCAATAAGTTACAACTCCCCAATTTACTTTGAGTATGGCCACATCGTTGTTGTACGTCCTAGAATCGAATAGTTCATGCTGGTTGATCTCTTTGATCTTGACGTTCTGCCCGCCGTCGTCCTTTAGCGAGCTTCCGGCCTTGACTTCCAGATACTTAACGGATTTCCTGCACATAGATTCCACTTTATCCAACACATTTATTTCTCAAAGCAGAAGGAATACGTTCAATATTTTCCATGAAGTTTTACAGCTTCTGGAATGTGATTAAAATGAACTATTGGGATGGAAATTGATGCAGGCGTGAATATTCAGCAATTACAGTTGAAATAGTTTGTTTCACTTTGGCAATAATTTTTTACAGCACTCAACTAACGGGCAGGCGTTGCTCGCTCGGAACTAGCTTCAATGTTTATCAAATCGCTAGTTATGGTTGAACTGTACTTATAATCATTACATCCTGTATATATACAAATTAAAAATATCGACAAAAAATATTGAATTTTGATTTTACAGAAGGCGCAACTAATTTCATGTGTAAATGAATCCCGCTGGCTGTAAAACCATTATTCAATGCAAAATTGCTGCTTCTTCTTCATTTAACAGTTATTAATTTTGATGTAATTACAAAAACATACAACAGTCTGTTTTTCCAATTTTTCCAATTTTTTTTTTGTGTAATTTATATTTCAATAAAAATACTTACTCGTCAGTGCAGTGGGCTGCTGTTACAACAGTGTTTTCATTAATTATAGAGCCTCCACAAATATGATCATCCAAATATCTAAGAGATATTTGGTACGGAAACTCTTGAATTGTTGTTGGTTTCCCTCCAATTATTCTTTCATCGAAATGAGGAGGGTGCCTCAGCAATTGGGCCCCTAATATGGCAACACCAAAAAAAATTTAGAAATTCCCCCAAAAAAGCAGTCAATTGACAAAAATTGGGAATTGATTCTGTTTTGTCTGAAAACATGCTAGATGCTGCCATCTATTAGCCTCTTGTGAAACTATACTTCAAATTTCAGTAAAATTGCTGTGAACCGAAAAAAAACTTTCAAGTAAACTCATATTTTTTTCCAAAAATAATTAGGGTCTTTCATATAACATTTTTTGATTGGAGCCCTAATTTTGACAGAAATCAGTGGAATATAGCAATAATACTAATTTCTGACTGAACCAGGGCCGTAATCAAAAAATTGTAAATGACAAACTTGAATTATTTTTTGAAAATAATATGACCTTACTTGAAAGATTTTTCTGATTGACAGCCTTAATTTCGAGTTGACAGAGCAAGTAATTTTTTCATATAATTGTATCAAAATCTCAAAATTGGGGTCGTAAATCTAAATTTTCTTTCAAGTAAACCTATATTATTTTTTGAAAATAGTTGGGGTACTTCATATAAATTTTTTCGATTAGAGCCCTCATTCTGACACAAATCGTTGATATATGGCAATATCACTAATTTCTGACTGAACCAGGGCCGTAATCAAAAATTAGTTAATGACAAACTCTGAGTATTTTTTGAAAATATTATGAATTTAATTGAAAGATTTTTTTGGTTAACGGTCTTAATTTCGAGTAAATGGCGTCAGAAACTTTTGTTCAAAAACGATAAATTACTAAAAAAATTTCACGTAATCGACAGAAATTGAAATTGTAGTGTCGAATTCTTCATTTATTTCTCAATAAAAGTAGTCAATTCGCGGAAAATCGAGGATTAATTTTGTGTCGTCTCAAAACGTGCTAGATGCTGCCATCTACTAGCCCCTTGTGGAACCAAACTCAAAAATTTCAATAAAATTGCAGTAAATCAAGAAAAACTTTCAAGTAAACTAATGTTTTTTTTCGAAAATAATTAGGGTCTTTCATATAACATTTTTTGATTGGAGCCCTAATTTTGACAGAAATCAGCGAATTATGGCAATAATATGGATTTCTGACTGAACCAGAACCGTAATCAAAAAATTTTAGATGACAGTGTTGAATTATTTTTTGAAAATAATATGACCTTACTTGAAAGATTTTTTTGATTGACAGCCCTAATTTCGAGTTGACAAAGCAAGTAATTTTTTCATATATTTGTATCAAAATCTCAAAATTGGGGTCGTAAATCAAAATTTTCATTCAAGTACACCCATATTATTTCTCGAAAATAGTTGGGGTACTTCATATAAATTTTTCGATTAGAGCCCTCATTCTGACACAATTCGTTAATATATGGCAATAACACTGATTCCCGACTGATGCAGGGCTGAAATCAAAAATTAGTTAATGACAAACTCTGACTATTTTTCGAAAATATTATGACTTTACTTGGACGATTTTTTCGGTTAACGGTCTCAATTTCGAGTAAACGGCATCGGAATCTTTTGCTCAAAAAACGATAAATTACTAAAAAATTTCCACGTAATCGACAGAAATTGAAATTGTAGTGTCGATCCCTTCATAAATTTTCCAATAAAAGTAGTCAATTTGCAGAAAATCGAGGATTAATTTTATGTCGTCTCAAAACGTGCTAGATGCTGCCATCTACTAGCCTCTTGTGGGATTATACTCCAAATTTTAATAAAATTGCAGTAAATCGAAAAAAACTTTTAAGTAAACTCATGTTTTTTTTCGAAAATAATTAGAGTCTTTCATATAACATTTTTTGATTAGAGCCCTAATTTTAACAGAAATCGGCGAAATATTGCAATAAAACTGATTTCGGACTGAACCAGAACCGTAATCAAAAAATTGTGGATGACAGAGTTGAATTATTTTTCGAAAATAATATGACCTTACTTGAAAGATTTTTTTGCTTGGCGACCTTAATTTCGAGTTGACAAAGCAAGTTATTTTTATATATGATTGTATCAAAATCTCAAAATTGGGACTGTGAATCAAAATTTTCTCTCAAGTAAACCCATATTATTTTTTGAAATTAGTTGGGGTACTTCATATAAACTTTTTTGATTAGAGCCCTCATTCTGACACAATTCGTTAATATATGGCAATAACACTGATTTCCGACTGATCCAGGGCCGTAATCAAAAATTTGCTAATGACAAACTCAAACTATTCTTTGAAAATATTATGACTTTACTTGAAAGATTTTTCCGGTTAACAGTCTCAATTTCGAGTAAACGGCGTCGGAATCTTTGGATCAAAAAATGATAAATTACTAGGAATTTCTTACGTAATCGACAGAAATTGAAATTGTAGTGTCGAATCCTTCATTTATTTCCCGATAAAAATAGTCAATTCGCAGAAAATCGAGGATCAATTTTGTGTCGTCTCAAAACGTGCTAGGTGCTGCCATCTACTAGCCTCTTGTGGAACTATACCACAAATTTGAATAATATTGCCGTAAATCGAAAAAAACTTTCTATTAAACCCATGTTTTTTTTCGAAAATAATTAGGGTCTTTTATATAATATTTTTCGATTGGAGCCCTAATTTTGTCAAAAATCGGTGAAATATGGCAATAATACTGATTTCTGACTGAACCAGAGCCGTAATCAAAAAATTGTAAATGACAGACTTGAATTATTTTTCGAAAATAATATGACCTTACTTGGAAGATTTTTTTGCTTAACAGCCTCAATTTTGAGTTGGCAAAACAAGTTATTCTTATATATAATTGTATCAAAATCTCGAAACTGGGACTGTAAATCAAAATTTTCTGTCAAGTAAACCTATAATATTTTTTGAAAATAGTTGGGGTACTTCATATGATCTTTTTCGATTAGAGCCCTTATTCTGGCATGAATTGTTAATATATGGCAATAACACTAATTTCTGACTTAACCAGGACCGTAATCAAAAATTTGCTGATGACAAACTCAAACTATTTTTTGAAAATATTATGACTTTACTTGAAATATTTTTTCGGTTAACAGTCTCAATTACGAGTAAACGGTGTTGGAAACTTTTGTTTAAAAAACGATAAATTAGTAGAAATTTTCTATGTAATCGACAGAAATTGAAATTGTAGTATCGAATCCTTCATATATTTCCCGATAAAAGTAGTCAATTCGAAGAAAATCGAGGATTAATTTTGTATCGTCTCAAAACGTGCTAGATGCTGCCATCTACTAACTCCTTTTGAAACTATACCACAAATTTTAATCAAATTGCCGTAAATGGAAAAAAACTTTCAAGTAAACTCATGTTTTTTTTCAGAAATAATTAGGGTTTTTCATATACCATTTTTTGATTAGAGCCCTAATTTTAACAGAAATCGGCGAAATATTGCAATAAAACTGATTTCGGACTGAACCACAGCCGTAATCAAAAAATTGTATATGACAGACTTGAATTATTTTTTGAAAATAATATTACCTTACTTGGAAGATTTTTTTGATTGACAGCCTTAATTTTGAGTTGACAAAGAAAGTCATTTTTTCTTATAATTGTATCAAAATCTCAAAATTGGGGTCGTAAATCAAAATTTTCATTCATTCATTGGTTCAGAATTACAGATTCTATAGAGAAAAATTTCAGAATAGGCGAAATCCTGAACTCAAAGCGAAGAGTGAGCCATGATAAAAAAAAATAAATTTTTTTGATCCCAATTATTTTGAGTTTATCATGAAATTATATAGTTTCATTCATGTAGATTACGAATCTAGGAAACAAAATTGGATCTGGAGGATATTTTCCAAGATATCGAAAATTTAAAAATCCAGACCGGAAGCGGAGCCGGAAGCGGGAAGTCAAAAACTCATACAAATAATGGAGATAGAAAATTGCTGATAGCATCGATCGGTTGGGCATACTATATACTATAAATGTTCCAAATTTCAAAGCGATTAGTTCAGAATTACAGATTCTATAGAGAAAAATCTCAGAATACGAAAAATCCTGAACTCAAAGCAAAGAGTGAGCCATGATAGAGAAAATTAAATTTTTTGATCCCAATTATTTTGAGTTTGGCATGAAATTAAATAGTTTTATTCATGTAGATTACGAATCTAGGAAACAAAATTGGATCTGGAGAATATTTTCCAAGATATCGGAAATTTAAAAATCCAGTCTGGAAGCGGAGCCGGAAGCGGGGAGTCAAAAACTCATACAAATAATGGAGATAAAAAATTGCTGATAGCAACGATCGGTTAGGCATACTATATACTATGAATGTTCCAAATTCAAAGCGATTGGTTCAGAATTACAGATTCTATAGAGAAAAATCTCAGAATAGGCAAAATCCTGAACTCAAAGCGAAGAGTGAGCCATGATAAAAAAAATTAAATTTTTTTGATCCCAATTATTTTGAGTTTGGCATGAAATTATATAGTTTTATTCATGTAGATTACGAATCTAGGAAACAAAATTGGATCTGGAGAATATTTTCCAAGATATCGAAAATTTAAAAATCCAGTCCAGAAGCGGAGCCGGAAGCGGGGAGTCAAAAACTCATACAAATAATGGAGATAAAAAATTGCTGATAGCATCGATCGGTTAATCATACTATATACTATAAATGTTCCAAATTTCAAAGCGATTGGTTCAGAATTACAGATTCTATAGAGAAAAATCTCAGAATGGGCAAAATCCTGAACTCAAACTGAAGAGTGAGCCATGATAACAAAAAATAAATTTTTTTGATCCCAATATTTTGAGTTTGGCATGAAATTAAATAGTTTCATTCATGTAGATTACGAATCTAGGAAACAAAATTGGATCTGGAGGATATTTTCCAAGATATCGAAAATTTAAAAATCCAGTCCGGAAGCGGAGCCGGAAGCGGGGAGTCAAAAACCCATACAAATAATGGAGATAAAAAATTGCCGATAGCAACGATCGGTTAGGCATACTATATACTATGAATGTTCCAAATTTCAAAGCGATTGGTTCAGAATTACAGATTCTATAGAGAAAAATCTCAGAATTGGCAAAATCCTGAACTCAAACTGAAGAGTGAGCCATGATAAAAAAAATTAAATTTTTTTGATCCCAATTATTTTGAGTTTGGCATGAAATTATATAGTTTCATTCATGTAGATTACGAATCTAGGAAACAAAATTGGATCTGGAGGATATTTTCCAAGATATCGAAAATTCAAAAATCCAGTCTGAAGCGGAGCCGAAAGCGGGGAGTCAAAAACTCATACAAATAATGGAGATAAAAAATTGCTGATCGGTTAGACATACTATATACTATGAATGTTCCAAATTTCAAAGCGATTGGTTCAGAATTACAGATTCTATAGAGAAAAATCTCAGAATAGGCAAAATCCTGAACTCAAAGCGAAGAGTGAGCCACGATAAAAAAAATTAAATTTTTCTGATCCCAATTATTTTGAGTTTGGCATGAAATTATATAGTTTCATTCATGTAGATTACGAATCTAGGGAACAAAATTGGATCTGGAGGATATTTTCAAAGATATCGAAAATTTAAAAATCCAGTCCGGAAGCGGAGCCGGAAGCGGGGAGTCAAATACTCATACAAATAATGGAAATAAAGAATTGCTGATAACATCGATCGGTTAGGCATACTATATACTATGAATGTTCCAAATTTCAAAGCGATTGGTTCAGAATTACAGATTCTATAGAGAAAAATCTCAGAATAGGCAAAATCCTGAACTCAAAGCGAAGAGTGAGCCATGATAAAAAAAAATAAATTTTTTTGATCATAATTATTTTGAATTTTGGCTTGAAATTATATAGTTTCATTCGCATGTAGATTACGAATCTAGGAAACAAAATTGGATCTGGAGGATATTTTCCAAGATATCGAAAATTTAAAAATCCAGTCCGGAAGCGGAGCCGGAAGCGGGGAGTCAAAAACTCATACAAATAATGGAGATAAAAAATTGCCGATAGCAACGATCGGTTAGGCATACTATATACTATAAATGTTCCAAATTTCAAAGCGATTGGTTCAGAATTACAGATACTTTAAAGAAAAATCTCAGAATAGGCAAAATCCTGAACTCAAAGCGAAGAGTGAGCCATGATAAAAAAAATAAAATTTTTTTGATCCCAATTATTTTGAGTTTGGCATTAAATTATATAGTTTCATTCATGTAGATTACGAATCTAGGAAAAAAAATTGGATCTGGAGGATATTTTCCAAGATATCAAAAATTGAAAAATCCAGTCCGGAAGTGGAGCCGGAAGCGGGGAGTCAAAAACTCATACAAATAATGGAGATAAAAAATTGCTGATAGCATCGATCGGTTGGGCATACTATATACTATGAATGTTCCTAATTTCAAAGCGATTGGTTCAGAATTACAGATTCTATAGAGAAAAATCTCAGAATAGGCAAAATCCTGAACTCAAAGCGAAAAGTGAGCCATGATAAAAAAAAATAAATTTTTTTGATAATAATTATTTTGAATTTTGGCATGAAATTATATAGTTTCATTCATGTAGATTACGAATCTAGGAAACAAAATTGGATCTGGAGGTTATTTTCCAAGATATCGAAAATTTAAAAATCCAGTCCGGAAGCGGAGCCGGAAGCAGAGAGTCAAAAACTCATACAAATAATGGAGATAAAAAAATGCTGATAGCATCGATCGGTTAGGCATACTATATACTATGAATGCTCCAAATTTCAAAGCGATTGGTTCAGATTTACAGATTCTATAGAGAAAAATCTCAGAATAGGCAAAATCCTGAACTCAAAGCGAAGAGTGAGCCATGATAAAAAAAAATAAATTTTTTGATTCCAATTATTTTGAGTTTGGCATGAAATTATATAGTTTCATTTATGTAGATTACGAATCCAGGTAACAAAATTGAATCTGGAGGATATTTTCCAAGATATCGAAAATTTAAAAATCCAGTCCGGAAGCGGAGCCGGAAGCGGGAAGTCAAAAACTCATACAACTAATGGAGATAAAAAATTGCTGATAGCATCGATCGGTTAGGCATACTATATACTATAAATGTTCCAAATTTCAAAGCGATTGGTTCAGAATTACAGATTCTATAGAGAAAAATCTCAGAATAGGCAAAATCCTGAACTCAAAGCGAAGAGTGAGCCATGTTAAAAAAAAATTAAATTTTTTGATCCCAATTATTTTGAGTTTGGCATGGAATTATATAGTTTCATTCATGTGGATCACGAATCCAGGAAACAAAATTGGATCTGGAGGATATTTTCCAAGATATCGAAAATTTAAAAATCCAGTCCGGAAGCGGAGCCGGAAGCGGGGAGTCAAAAACTCATACAAATAATGGAGATAAAAAATTGCTGATAGCATCGATCGGTTAGCCATACTATATACTATAAATGTTCCAAATTTCAAAGCGATTGGTTCAGAATTACAGATTCTATAGAGAAAATCTCAGAATAGGCTAAATCCTGAACTTAAAGCGAAGAGTGAGCCATGATAAAAAAAATTAAATTTTTTGATCCCAATTATTTTGAGTTTGGCATGAAATTATATAGTTTCATCCATGTAGATCACGAATCCAGAAGACAAAATTGGATCTGGAGGATATTTTCCAAGATATCGAAAATTTAAAAATCCAGTCCGGAAGCGGAGCCGGAAGCAGAGACTCAAAAACTTATACAAATAATTAAGATAAAAAATTGCTGATAGCACCGATCGGTTAGGCATACTATATACTATGAATGTTCCAAATTTCAAAGCGATTGGTTCAGAATAACAGATTCTATAGAGAAAAATCTCAGAATAGGCTAAATCCTGAACTCGAAGCGAAGAGTGAGCCATGATAAAAAAAATTAAATTTTTTTGATCCCAATTATTTTGAGTTTGGCATGAAATTATATAGTTTCATTCGTGTAGATTACGAATCTAGGAAACGAAATTGAATCTGGAGGATATTTTCCAAGATATCGAAAATTTAAAAATCCAGCCCGGAAGCGGAGCCGGAAGCGGGGAGTCAAAAACTCATACAAATAATGGAGATAAAAAATTACTGATAGCATCGATCGATTGGGCATACTATATACTATAAATGTTCCAAATTTCAAAGCGATTGGTTCAGAATAACAGATTCTATAGAGAAAAATCTCAGAATAGGCAAAATCCTGAACTCAAAGCGAAGAGTGAGCCATGATAAAAAAAATTAAATTTTTTTGATCCCAATTATTTTGAGTTTGGCATGAAATCATATAGTTTCATTCATGTAGATTACGAATCTAGGAAACAAAATTGAATCTGGAGGATATTTTCCAAGATATCGAAAATTTAAAAATCCAGTCCGGAAGCGGAGCCGGAAGCGGGGAGTCAAAAACTCATACAAATGATAGAAATAAAAAATTTCTGATAACATCGGTCGGTTAGCCATACTATATACTATGAATGTTCCAAATTTCAAAACGATTGGTTCAGAATAACAGATTCTATAGAGAAAAATCTCAGAATAGGCAAAATCCTGAACTCAAAGCGAAGAGTGAGCCATGATAAAAAAAATTAAATTTTTTTGATCCCAATAATTTTGAGTTAGGCATGGAATTATATAGTTTCATTCATGTAGATTACGAATCTAGGAAACAAAATTGAATCTGGAGGATATTTTCCAAGATATCGAAAATTTAAAAATCCAGTCCGGAAGCGGAGCCGGAAGCGGGGAGTCAAAAACTCATACAAATAATGGAGATAAAAAATTGCTGATAGCATCGATCGATTAGGCATACTATATACTATAAATTTTCCAAATTTCAAAGCGATTGGTTCAGAATAACAGATTCTATAGAGAAAAATCTCAGAATAGGCAAAATCCTGAACTCAAAGCGAAGAGTGAGCCATGATAAAAAAAATTAAATTTTTTTGATCCCAATTATTTTGAGTTTGGCATGAAATTATATAGTTTCATTCATGTAGATTACGAATCTAGGAAACAAAATTGAATCTGGAGGATATTTTCCAAGATATCGAAAATTTAAAAATCCAGTCCGGAAGCGGAGCCGGAAGCGGGGAGTCAAAAACTCATACAAATAATGGAGATAAAAAATTGCTGATAGCATCGATCGATTAGGCATACTATATACTATAAATGTTCCAAATTTCAAAGCGATTGGTTCAGAATAACAGATTCTATAGAGAAAAATCTCAGAATAGGCTAAATCCTGAACTCAAAGCGAAGAGTGAGCCATGATAAAAAAAATTAAATTTTTTTGATCCCAATTATTTTGAGTTTGGCATGAAATTATATAGCTTCATTCATGTAGATTACGAATCTAGGAAACAAAATTGAATCTGGAGGATATTTTCCAAGATATCGAAAATTTAAAAATCCAGTCCGGAAGCGGAGCCGGAAGCGGGGAGTCAAAAACTCATACAAATAATGGAGATAAAAAATTGCTGATAGCATCGATCAATTAGGCATACTATATACTATAAATGTTCCAAATTTCAAAGCGATTGGTTCAGAATAACAGATTCTATAGAGAAAAATCTCAGAATAGGCTAAATCCTGAACTCAAAGCGAAGAGTGAGCCATGATAAAAAAAATTAAATTTTTTTGATCCCAATTATTTTGAGTTTGGCATGAAATTATATAGTTTCATTCATGTAGATTACGAATCTAGGAAACAAAATTGAATCTGGAGGATATTTTCCAAGATATCGAGAATTTAAAAATCCAGTCCGGAAGCGGAGCCGGAAGCGGGGAGTCAAAAACTCATACAAATAATGGAGATAAAAAATTTCTGATAGCATCGATCGATTAGGCATACTATATACTATGAAAGTTCCAAATTTCAAAGCGATTGGTTCAGAATAACAGATTCTATAGTGAAAAATCTCAGAATAGGCAAAATCCTGAACTCAAAGCAAAGATTGAGCCATGATAAGAAAAATTAAATTTTTTTGATCCCAATAATTTTGAGTTTGGCATGAAATTATATAGTTTCATTCATGTAGATTACGAATCTAGGAAACAAAATTGAATCTGGAGGATATTTTCCAAGATATCGAGAATTTAAAAATCCAGTCCGGAAGCGGAGTCGGAAGCGGGGAGTCAAAAACTCATACAAATAATGGAGATAAAAAATTTCTGATAGCATCGATCGATTAGGCATACTATATACTATGAAAGTTCCAAATTTCAAAGCGATTGGTTCAGAATAACAGATTCTATAGAGAAAATTTTCAGAATAGGCGAAATCCTGAACTCAAAGCGAAGAGTGAGCCATGATAAAAAAAAATAAATTTTTTTGATCCCAATTATTTTGAGTTTATCATGAAATTATATAGTTTCATTCATGTAGATTACGAATCTAGGAAACAAAATTGGATCTGGAGGATATTTTCCAAGATATCGAAAATTTAAAAATCCAGACCGGAAGCGGAGCCGGAAGCGGGAAGTCAAAAACTCATACAAATAATGGAGATAAAAATTGCTGATAGCATCGATCGGTTGGGCATACTATATACTATAAATGTTCCAAATTTCAAAGCGATTGGTTCAGATTTACAGATTCTATAGAGAAAAATCTCAGAATAGGCAAAATCCTGAACTCAGAGCGAAGAGTGAGCCATGATAAAAAAAAAAAAATTTTTGGTTCCAATTATTTTGAGTTTGGCATGAAATTATATAGTTTCATTCATGTAGATTACGAATCCAGGTAACAAAATTGGATCTGGAGGATATTTTCCAAGATATCGAAAATTTAAAAATCCAGTCCGGAAGCGGAGCCGGAAGCAGAGACTCAAAAACTTATACAAATAATTAAGATAAAAAATTGCTGATAGCACCGATCGGTTAGGCATACTATATACTATGAATGTTCCAAATTTCAAAGCGATTGGTTCAGAATTACAGATTCTATAGAGAAAAATCTCAGAATAGACAAAATCCTGAACTCAAAGCGAAGAGTGAGCCATGATAAAAAAAAATAAATTTTTTGATCCCAATTATTTTGAGTTTGGCATGAAATTATATAGTTTCATCCATGAAGATTACGAATCCAGGAAACAAAATTGGATCTGGAGGATATTTTCCAAGATATCGAAAATTTAAAAATCCAGTCCGGAAGCGGAGCCGGAAGCGGGGAGTCAAAAACTCATACAAATAATGGAGATAAAAAATTTCTGATAGCATCGATCGATTAGGCATACTATATACTATAAATGTTCCAAATTTCAAAGCGATTGGTTCAGAATAACAGATTCTATAGAGAAAAATCTCAGAATAGGCAAAATTCTGAACTCAAAGCGAAGAGTGAGCCATGATAAAAAAAATTAAATTTTTTTGATCCCAATTATTTTGAGTTTGGCATGAAATTATATAGTTTCATTCATGTAGATTACGAATCTAGGAAACAAAATTGAATCTGGAGGATATTTTCCAAGATATCGAAAAATTAAAAATCCAGTCCGGAAGCGGAGCCGGAAGCGGGGAGTTAAAAACTCATACAAATAATGGAGATAAAAAATTTCTGATAGCATCGATCGATTAGGCATACTATATACTATAAATGTTCCAAATTTCAAAGCGATTGGTTCAGAATAACAGATTCTATAGAGAAAAATCTCAGAATAGGCAAAATCCTGAACTCAAAGCGAAGAGTGAGCCATGATAAAAAAAATTAAATTTTTTTGATCCCAATTATTTTGAGTTTGGCATGAAATTATATAGTTTCATTCATGTAGATTACGAATCTAGGAAACAAAATTGAATCTGGAGGATATTTTCCAAGATATCGAAAAATTAAAAATCCAGTCCGGAAGCGGAGCCGGAAGCGGGGAGTCAAAAACTCATACAAATAATGGAGATAAAAAATTTCTGATAGCATCGATCGATTAGGCATACTATATACTATAAATGTTTCAAATTTCAGAGCGATTGGTTCAGAATAACAGATTCTATAGAGAAAAATCTCAGAATAGGCTAAATCCTGAACTCGAAGCGAAGAGTGAGCCATGATAAAAAAAATTAAATTTTTTTGATCCCAATTATTTTGAGTTTGGCATGAAATTATATAGTTTCATTCGTGTAGATTACGAATCTAGGAAACAAAATTGAATCTGGAGGATATTTTCCAAGATATCGAAAATTTAAAAATCCAGCCCGGAAGCGGAGCCGGAAGCGGGGAGTCAAAAACTCATACAAATAATGGAGATAAAAAATTACTGATAGCATCGATCGATTGGGCATACTATATACTATAAATGTTCCAAATTTCAAAGCGATTGGTTCAGAATAACAGATTCTATAGAGAAAAATCTCCGAATGGGCAAAATCCTGAACTCAAACTGAAGAGTGAGCCATGATAACAAAAAATAAATTTTTTTGATCCCAATATTTTGAGTTTGGCATGAAATTAAATAGTTTCATTCATGTAGATTACGAATCTAGGAAACAAAATTGGATCTGGAGGATATTTTCCAAGATATCGAAAATTTAAAAATCCAGTCCGGAAGCGGAGCCGGAAGCGGGGAGTCAAAAACCCATACAAATAATGGAGATAAAAAATTGCCGATAGCAACGATCGGTTAGGCATACTATATACTATGAATGTTCCAAATTTCAAAGCGATTGGTTCAGAATTACAGATTCTATAGAGAAAAATCTCAGAATTGGCAAAATCCTGAACTCAAACTGAAGAGTGAGCCATGATAAAAAAAATTAAATTTTTTTGATCCCAATTATTTTGAGTTTGGCATGAAATTATATAGTTTCATTCATGTAGATTACGAATCTAGGAAACAAAATTGGATCTGGAGGATATTTTCCAAGATATCGAAAATTCAAAAATCCAGTCTGAAGCGGAGCCGAAAGCGGGGAGTCAAAAACTCATACAAATAATGGAGATAAAAAATTGCTGATAGCATCGATCGGTTAGACATACTATATACTATGAATGTTCCAAATTTCAAAGCGATTGGTTCAGAATTACAGATTCTATAGAGAAAAATCTCAGAATAGGCAAAATCCTGAACTCAAAGCGAAGAGTGAGCCACGATAAAAAAAATTAAATTTTTCTGATCCCAATTATTTTGAGTTTGGCATGAAATTATATAGTTTCATTCATGTAGATTACGAATCTAGGGAACAAAATTGGATCTGGAGGATATTTTCCAAGATATCGAAAATTTAAAAATCCAGTCCGGAAGCGGAGCCGGAAGCGGGGAGTCAAAAACTCATACAAATAATGGAAATAAAGAATTGCTGATAACATCGATCGGTTAGACATACTATATACTATGAATGTTCCAAATTTCAAAGCGATTGGTTCAGAATTACAGATTCTATAGAGAAAAATCTCAGAATAGGCAAAATCCTGAACTCAAAGCGAAGAGTGAGCCATGATAAAAAAAATAAATTTTTTTGATAATAATTATTTTGAATTTTGGCATGAAATTATATAGTTTCATTCATGTAGATTACGAATCTAGGAAACAAAATTGGATCTGGAGGATATTTTCCAAGATATCGAAAATTTAAAAATCCAGTCCGGAAGCGGAGCCGGAAGCGGGGAGTCAAAAACTCATACAAATAATGGAGATAAAAAATTGCCGATAGCAACGATCGGTTAGGCATACTATATACTATAAATGTTCCAAATTTCAAAGCGATTGGTTCAGAATTACAGATACTTTAAAGAAAAATCTCAGAATAGGCAAAATCCTGAAATCAAAGCGAAGAGTGAGCCATGATAAAAAAAATAAATTTTTTTTGATCCCAATTATTTTGAGTTTGGCATTAAATTATATAGTTTCATTCATGTAGATTACGAATCTAGGAAAAAAAATTGGGTCTGGAGGATATTTTCCAAGATATCAAAAATTCAAAAATCCAGTCCGGAAGTGGAGCCGGAAGCGGGGAGTCAAAAACTCATACAAATAATGGAGATAAAAAATTGCTGATAGCATCGATCGGTTGGGCATACTATATACTATGAATGTTCCTAATTTCAAAGCGATTGGTTCACAATTACAGATTCTATAGAGAAAAATCTCAGAATAGGCAAAATCCTGAACTCAAAGCGAAAAGTGAGCCATGATAAAAAAAAATAAATTTTTTTGATAATAATTATTTTGAATTTTGGCATGAAATTATATAGTTTCATTCATGTAGATTACGAATCTAGGAAACAAAATTGGATCTGGAGGATATTTTCCAAGATATCGAAAATTTAAAAATCCGGTCCGGAAGCGGAGCCGGAAGCAGGGAGTCAAAAGCTCATACAAATAATGGAGATAAAAAAATGCTGATAGCATCGATCGGTTAGGCATACTATATACTATGAATGTTCCAAATTTCAAAGCGATTGGTTCAGATTTACAGATTCTATAGAGAAAAATCTCAGAATAGGCAAAATCCTGAACTCAAAGCGAAGAGTGAGCCATGATAAAAAAAAATAAATTTTTTGATTCCAATTATTTTGAGTTTGGCATGAAATTATATAGTTTCATTCATGTAGATTACGAATCCAGGTAACAAAATTGGATCTGGAGGATATTTTCCAAGATATCGAAAATTTAAAAATCCAGTCCGGAAGCGGAGCCGGAAGCGGGAAGTCAAAAACTCATACAACTAATGGAGATAAAAAAATTGCTGATAGCATCGATCGGTTAGGCATACTATATACTATAAATGTTCCAAATTTCAGAGCGATTGGTTCAGAATAACAGATTCTATAGAGAAAAATCTCAGAATAGGCAAAATCCTGAACTCAAAGCGAAGAGTGAGCCATGATAAAAAAAATTAAATTCTTTTGATCCCAATTATTTTGAGTTTGGCATGAAATTATATAGTTTCATTCATGTAGATTACGAATCTAGGAAACAAAATTGAATCTGGAGGATATTTTCCAAGATATCGAAAATTTAAAAATCCAGTCCGGAAGCGGAGCCGGAAGCGGGGAGTCAAAAACTCATACAAATAATGGAGATAAAAAATTGCTGATAGCATCGATCGATTAGGCATACTATATACTATAAATGTTCCAAATTTCAAAGCGATTGGTTCAGAATAACAGATTCTATAGAGAAAAATCTCAGAATAGGCTAAATCCTGAACTCAAAGCGAAGAGTGAGCCATGATAAAAAAAATTAAATTTTTTTGATCCCAATTATTTTGAGTTTGGCATGAAATTATATAGTTTCATTCATGTAGATTACGAATCTAGGAAACAAAATTGAATCTGGAGGATATTTTCCAAGATATCGAGAATTTAAAAATCCAGTCCGGAAGCGGAGCCGGAAGCGGGGAGTCAAAAACTCATACAAATAATGGAGATAAAAAATTTCTGATAGCATCGATCGATTAGGCATACTATATACTATGAAAGTTCCAAATTTCAAAGCGATTGGTTCAGAATAACAGATTCTATAGTGAAAAATCTCAGAATAGGCAAAATCCTGAACTCAAAGCAAAGATTGAGCCATGATAAGAAAAATTAAATTTTTTTGATCCCAATAATTTTGAGTTTGGCATGAAATTATATAGTTTCATTCATGTAGATTACGAATCTAGGAAACAAAATTGAATCTGGAGGATATTTTCCAAGATATCGAGAATTTAAAAATCCAGTCCGGAAGCGGAGTCGGAAGCGGGGAGTCAAAAACTCATACAAATAATGGAGATAAAAAATTTCTGATAGCATCGATCGATTAGGCATACTATATACTATGAAAGTTCCAAATTTCAAAGCGATTGGTTCAGAATAACAGATTCTATAGAGAAAATTTTCAGAATAGGCGAAATCCTGAACTCAAAGCGAAGAGTGAGCCATGATAAAAAAAAATAAATTTTTTTGATCCCAATTATTTTGAGTTTATCATGAAATTATATAGTTTCATTCATGTAGATTACGAATCTAGGAAACAAAATTGGATCTGGAGGATATTTTCCAAGATATCGAAAATTTAAAAATCCAGACCGGAAGCGGAGCCGGAAGCGGGAAGTCAAAAACTCATACAAATAATGGAGATAAAAATTGCTGATAGCATCGATCGGTTGGGCATACTATATACTATAAATGTTCCAAATTTCAAAGCGATTGGTTCAGATTTACAGATTCTATAGAGAAAAATCTCAGAATAGGCAAAATCCTGAACTCAGAGCGAAGAGTGAGCCATGATAAAAAAAAAAAAATTTTTGGTTCCAATTATTTTGAGTTTGGCATGAAATTATATAGTTTCATTCATGTAGATTACGAATCCAGGTAACAAAATTGGATCTGGAGGATATTTTCCAAGATATCGAAAATTTAAAAATCCAGTCCGGAAGCGGAGCCGGAAGCAGAGACTCAAAAACTTATACAAATAATTAAGATAAAAAATTGCTGATAGCACCGATCGGTTAGGCATACTATATACTATGAATGTTCCAAATTTCAAAGCGATTGGTTCAGAATTACAGATTCTATAGAGAAAAATCTCAGAATAGACAAAATCCTGAACTCAAAGCGAAGAGTGAGCCATGATAAAAAAAAATAAATTTTTTGATCCCAATTATTTTGAGTTTGGCATGAAATTATATAGTTTCATCCATGAAGATTACGAATCCAGGAAACAAAATTGGATCTGGAGGATATTTTCCAAGATATCGAAAATTTAAAAATCCAGTCCGGAAGCGGAGCCGGAAGCGGGGAGTCAAAAACTCATACAAATAATGGAGATAAAAAATTTCTGATAGCATCGATCGATTAGGCATACTATATACTATAAATGTTCCAAATTTCAAAGCGATTGGTTCAGAATAACAGATTCTATAGAGAAAAATCTCAGAATAGGCAAAATTCTGAACTCAAAGCGAAGAGTGAGCCATGATAAAAAAAATTAAATTTTTTTGATCCCAATTATTTTGAGTTTGGCATGAAATTATATAGTTTCATTCATGTAGATTACGAATCTAGGAAACAAAATTGAATCTGGAGGATATTTTCCAAGATATCGAAAAATTAAAAATCCAGTCCGGAAGCGGAGCCGGAAGCGGGGAGTTAAAAACTCATACAAATAATGGAGATAAAAAATTTCTGATAGCATCGATCGATTAGGCATACTATATACTATAAATGTTCCAAATTTCAAAGCGATTGGTTCAGAATAACAGATTCTATAGAGAAAAATCTCAGAATAGGCAAAATCCTGAACTCAAAGCGAAGAGTGAGCCATGATAAAAAAAATTAAATTTTTTTGATCCCAATTATTTTGAGTTTGGCATGAAATTATATAGTTTCATTCATGTAGATTACGAATCTAGGAAACAAAATTGAATCTGGAGGATATTTTCCAAGATATCGAAAAATTAAAAATCCAGTCCGGAAGCGGAGCCGGAAGCGGGGAGTCAAAAACTCATACAAATAATGGAGATAAAAAATTTCTGATAGCATCGATCGATTAGGCATACTATATACTATAAATGTTTCAAATTTCAGAGCGATTGGTTCAGAATAACAGATTCTATAGAGAAAAATCTCAGAATAGGCTAAATCCTGAACTCGAAGCGAAGAGTGAGCCATGATAAAAAAAATTAAATTTTTTTGATCCCAATTATTTTGAGTTTGGCATGAAATTATATAGTTTCATTCGTGTAGATTACGAATCTAGGAAACAAAATTGAATCTGGAGGATATTTTCCAAGATATCGAAAATTTAAAAATCCAGCCCGGAAGCGGAGCCGGAAGCGGGGAGTCAAAAACTCATACAAATAATGGAGATAAAAAATTACTGATAGCATCGATCGATTGGGCATACTATATACTATAAATGTTCCAAATTTCAAAGCGATTGGTTCAGAATAACAGATTCTATAGAGAAAAATCTCAGAATGGGCAAAATCCTGAACTCAAACTGAAGAGTGAGCCATGATAACAAAAAATAAATTTTTTTGATCCCAATATTTTGAGTTTGGCATGAAATTAAATAGTTTCATTCATGTAGATTACGAATCTAGGAAACAAAATTGGATCTGGAGGATATTTTCCAAGATATCGAAAATTTAAAAATCCAGTCCGGAAGCGGAGCCGGAAGCGGGGAGTCAAAAACCCATACAAATAATGGAGATAAAAAATTGCCGATAGCAACGATCGGTTAGGCATACTATATACTATGAATGTTCCAAATTTCAAAGCGATTGGTTCAGAATTACAGATTCTATAGAGAAAAATCTCAGAATTGGCAAAATCCTGAACTCAAACTGAAGAGTGAGCCATGATAAAAAAAATTAAATTTTTTTGATCCCAATTATTTTGAGTTTGGCATGAAATTATATAGTTTCATTCATGTAGATTACGAATCTAGGAAACAAAATTGGATCTGGAGGATATTTTCCAAGATATCGAAAATTCAAAAATCCAGTCTGAAGCGGAGCCGAAAGCGGGGAGTCAAAAACTCATACAAATAATGGAGATAAAAAATTGCTGATAGCATCGATCGGTTAGACATACTATATACTATGAATGTTCCAAATTTCAAAGCGATTGGTTCAGAATTACAGATTCTATAGAGAAAAATCTCAGAATAGGCAAAATCCTGAACTCAAAGCGAAGAGTGAGCCACGATAAAAAAAATTAAATTTTTCTGATCCCAATTATTTTGAGTTTGGCATGAAATTATATAGTTTCATTCATGTAGATTACGAATCTAGGGAACAAAATTGGATCTGGAGGATATTTTCCAAGATATCGAAAATTTAAAAATCCAGTCCGGAAGCGGAGCCGGAAGCGGGGAGTCAAAAACTCATACAAATAATGGAAATAAAGAATTGCTGATAACATCGATCGGTTAGACATACTATATACTATGAATGTTCCAAATTTCAAAGCGATTGGTTCAGAATTACAGATTCTATAGAGAAAAATCTCAGAATAGGCAAAATCCTGAACTCAAAGCGAAGAGTGAGCCATGATAAAAAAAATAAATTTTTTTGATAATAATTATTTTGAATTTTGGCATGAAATTATATAGTTTCATTCATGTAGATTACGAATCTAGGAAACAAAATTGGATCTGGAGGATATTTTCCAAGATATCGAAAATTTAAAAATCCAGTCCGGAAGCGGAGCCGGAAGCGGGGAGTCAAAAACTCATACAAATAATGGAGATAAAAAATTGCCGATAGCAACGATCGGTTAGGCATACTATATACTATAAATGTTCCAAATTTCAAAGCGATTGGTTCAGAATTACAGATACTTTAAAGAAAAATCTCAGAATAGGCAAAATCCTGAAATCAAAGCGAAGAGTGAGCCATGATAAAAAAAATAAATTTTTTTTGATCCCAATTATTTTGAGTTTGGCATTAAATTATATAGTTTCATTCATGTAGATTACGAATCTAGGAAAAAAAATTGGGTCTGGAGGATATTTTCCAAGATATCAAAAATTCAAAAATCCAGTCCGGAAGTGGAGCCGGAAGCGGGGAGTCAAAAACTCATACAAATAATGGAGATAAAAAATTGCTGATAGCATCGATCGGTTGGGCATACTATATACTATGAATGTTCCTAATTTCAAAGCGATTGGTTCACAATTACAGATTCTATAGAGAAAAATCTCAGAATAGGCAAAATCCTGAACTCAAAGCGAAAAGTGAGCCATGATAAAAAAAAATAAATTTTTTTGATAATAATTATTTTGAATTTTGGCATGAAATTATATAGTTTCATTCATGTAGATTACGAATCTAGGAAACAAAATTGGATCTGGAGGATATTTTCCAAGATATCGAAAATTTAAAAATCCGGTCCGGAAGCGGAGCCGGAAGCAGGGAGTCAAAAGCTCATACAAATAATGGAGATAAAAAAATGCTGATAGCATCGATCGGTTAGGCATACTATATACTATGAATGTTCCAAATTTCAAAGCGATTGGTTCAGATTTACAGATTCTATAGAGAAAAATCTCAGAATAGGCAAAATCCTGAACTCAAAGCGAAGAGTGAGCCATGATAAAAAAAAATAAATTTTTTGATTCCAATTATTTTGAGTTTGGCATGAAATTATATAGTTTCATTCATGTAGATTACGAATCCAGGTAACAAAATTGGATCTGGAGGATATTTTCCAAGATATCGAAAATTTAAAAATCCAGTCCGGAAGCGGAGCCGGAAGCGGGAAGTCAAAAACTCATACAACTAATGGAGATAAAAAAATTGCTGATAGCATCGATCGGTTAGGCATACTATATACTATAAATGTTCCAAATTTCAGAGCGATTGGTTCAGAATAACAGATTCTATAGAGAAAAATCTCAGAATAGGCAAAATCCTGAACTCAAAGCGAAGAGTGAGCCATGATAAAAAAAATTAAATTCTTTTGATCCCAATTATTTTGAGTTTGGCATGAAATTATATAGTTTCATTCATGTAGATTACGAATCTAGGAAACAAAATTGAATCTGGAGGATATTTTCCAAGATATCGAAAATTTAAAGATCCAGTCCGGAAGCGGAGCCGGAAGCGGGGAGTCAAAAACTCATACAAATAATGGAGATCAAAAATTGCTGATAGCATCGATCGATTAGGCATACTATATACTATAAATGTTCCAAATTTCAGAGCGATTGGTTCAGAATAACAGATTCTATAGAGAAAAATCTCAGAATAGGCAAAATCCTGAACTCAAAGCGAAGAGTGAGCCATGATAAAAAAAATTAAATTCTTTTGATCCCAATTATTTTGAGTTTGGCATGAAATTATATAGTTTCATTCATGTAGATTACGAATCTAGGAAACAAAATTGAATCTGGAGGATATTTTCCAAGATATCGAAAATTTAAAAATCCAGTCCGGAAGCGGAGCCGGAAGCGGGGAGTCAAAAACTCATACAAATAATGGAGATAAAAAATTGCTGATAGCATCGATCGATTAGGCATACTATATACTATAAATGTTCCAAATTTCAAAGCGATTGGTTCAGAATAACAGATTCTATAGAGAAAAATCTCAGAATAGGCTAAATCCTGAACTCAAAGCGAAGAGTGAGCCATGATAAAAAAAATTAAATTTTTTTGATCCCAATTATTTTGAGTTTGGCATGAAATTATATAGTTTCATTCATGTAGATTACGAATCTAGGAAACAAAATTGAATCTGGAGGATATTTTCCAAGATATCGAAAATTTAAAAATCCAGTCCGGAAGCGGAGCCGGAAGCGGGGAGTCAAAAACTCATACAAATAATGGAGATAAAAAATTTCTGATAGCATCGATCGATTAGGCATACTATATACTATGAAAGTTCCAAATTTCAAAGCGATTGGTTCAGAATAACAGATTCTATAGAGAAAAATCTCAGAATAGGCAAAATCCTGAACTCAAAGCGAAGAGTGAGCCATGATAAAAAAATTAAATTTTTTTGATCCCAATAATTTTGAGTTTGGCATGAAATTATATAGTTTCATTCATGTAGATTACGAATCTAGGAAACAAAATTGAATCTGGAGGATATTTTCCAAGATATCGAAAATTTAAAAATCCAGCCCGGAAGCGGAGCCGGAAGCGGGGAGTCAAAAACTCATACAAATAATGGAGATAAAAAATTACTGATAGCATCGATCGATTAGGCATACTATATACTATAAATGTTCCAAATTTCAAAGCGATTGGTTCAGAATAACAGATTCTATAGAGAAAAATCTCAGAATAGGCAAATTCCTGAACTCAAAGCGAAGAGTGAGCCATGATAAAAAAATTAAATTTTTTTGATCCCAGTAATTTTGAGTTTAGCATGAAATTATATAGTTTCATTCATGTAGATTACGAATCTAGGAAACAAAATTGAATCTGGAGGATATTTTCCAAGATATCGAAAATTTAAAAATCCAGTCCGGAAGCGGAGCCGGAAGCGGGGAGTCAAAAACTCATACAAATAATGGAGATAAAAAATTGCTGATAGCATCGATCGATTAGGCATACTATATACTATAAATGTTCCAAATTTCAAAGCGATTGGTTCAGAATAACAGATTCTATAGAGAAAAATCTCAGAATAGGCTAAATCCTGAACTCAAAGCGAAGAGTGAGCCATGATAAAAAAAATTAAATTTTTTTGATCCCAATTATTTTGAGTTTGGCATGAAATTATATAGTTTCATTCATGTAGATTACGAATCTAGGAAACAAAATTGAATCTGGAGGATATTTTCCAAGATATCGAAAATTTAAAAATCCAGTCCGGAAGCGGAGCCGGAAGCGGGGAGTCAAAAACTCATACAAATAATGGAGATAAAAAATTGCTGATAGCATCGATCGATTAGGCATACTATATACTATAAATGTTCCAAATTTCAAAGCGATTGGTTCAGAATAACAGATTCTATAGAGAAAAATCTCAGAATAGGCTAAATCCTGAACTCAAAGCGAAGAGTGAGCCATGATAAAAAAAATTAAATTCTTTTGATCCCGATTATTTTGAGTTTGGCATAAAATTATATAGTTTCATTCATGTAGATTACGAATCTAGGAAACAAAATTGAATCTGGAGGATATTTTCCAAGATATCGAAAATTTAAAAATCCAGTCCGGAAGCGGAGCCGGAAGCGGGGAGTCAAAAACTCATACAAATAATGGAGATAAAAAATTACTGATAGCATCGATCGATTAGGCATACTATATACTATAAATGTTCCAAATTTCAAAGCGATTGGTTCAGAATAACAGATTCTATAGAGAAAAATCTCAGAATAGGCAAAATCCTGAACTCAAAGCGAAGAGTGAGCCATGATAAAAAAAATTAAATTCTTTTGATCCCAATTATTTTGAGTTTGGCATGAAATTATATAGTTTCATTCATGTAGATTACGAATCTAGGAAACAAAATTGAATCTGGAGGATATTTTCCAAGATATCGAAAATTTAAAAATCCAGTCCGGAAGCGGAGCCGGAAGCGGGGAGTCAAAAACTCATACAAATAATGGAGATAAAAAATTGCTGATAGCATCGATCGATTAGGCATACTATATACTATAGATGTTCCAAATTTCAAAGCGATTGGTTCAGAATAACAGATTCTATAGAGAAAAATCTCAGAATAGGCTAAATCCTGAACTCAAAGCGAAGAGTGAGCCATGATAAAAAAAATTAAATTTTTTTGATCCCAATTATTTTGAGTTTGGCATGAAATTATATAGTTTCATTCATGTAGATTACGAATCTAGGAAACAAAATTGAATCTGGAGGATATTTTCCAAGATATCGAAAATTTAAAAATCCAGTCCGGAAGCGGAGCCGGAAGCGGGGAGTCAAAAACTCATACAAATAATGGAGATAAAAAATTGCTGATAGCATCGATCGATTAGGCATACTATATACTATAAATGTTCCAAATTTCAAAGCGATTGGTTCAGAATAACAGATTCTATAGAGAAAAATCTCAGAATAGGCTGAATCCTGAACTCAAAGCGAAGAGTGAGCCATGATAAAAAAAATTAAATTCTTTTGATCCCAATTATTTTGAGTTTGGCATGAAATTATATAGTTTCATTCATGTAGATTACGAATCTAGGAAACAAAATTGAATCTGGCGAATATTTTCCAAGATATCGAAAATTTAAAAATCCAGTCCGGAAGCGGAGCCGGAAGCGGGGAGTCAAAAACTCATACAAATAATGGAGATAAAAAATTACTGATAGCATCGATCGATTAGGCATACTATATACTATAAATGTTCCAAATTTCAAAGCGATTGGTTCAGAATAACAGATTCTATAGAGAAAAATCTCAGAATAGGCAAAATCCTGAACTCAAAGCGAAGAGTGAGCCATGATAAAAAAATTAAATTTTTTTGATCCCAGTAATTTTGAGTTTGGCATGAAATTATATAGTTTCATTCATGTAGATTACGAATCTAGGAAACAAAATTGAATCTGGAGGATATTTTCCAAGATATCGAAAATTTAAAAATCCAGTCCGGAAGCGGAGCCGGAAGCGGGGAGTCAAAAACTCATACAAATAATGGAGATAAAAAATTGCTGATAGCATCGATCGATTAGGCATACTATATACTATAAATGTTCCAAATTTCAAAGCGATTGGTTCAGAATAACAGATTCTATAGAGAAAAATCTCAGAATAGGCTGAATCCTGAACTCAAAGCGAAGAGTGAGCCATGATAAAAAAAATTAAATTCTTTTGATCCCAATTATTTTGAGTTTGGCATGAAATTATATAGTTTCATTCATGTAGATTACGAATCTAGGAAACAAAATTGAATCTGGCGAATATTTTCCAAGATATCGAAAATTTAAAAATCCAGTCCGGAAGCGGAGCCGGAAGCGGGGAGTCAAAAACTCATACAAATAATGGAGATAAAAAATTACTGATAGCATCGATCGATTAGGCATACTATATACTATAAATGTTCCAAATTTCAAAGCGATTGGTTCAGAATAACAGATTCTATAGAGAAAAATCTCAGAATAGGCAAAATCCTGAACTCAAAGCGAAGAGTGAGCCATGATAAAAAAAATTAAATTCTTTTGATCCCAATTATTTTGAGTTTGGCATGAAATTATATAGTTTCATTCATGTAGATTACGAATCTAGGAAACAAAATTGAATCTGGAGGATATTTTCCAAGATATCGAAAATTTAAAAATCCAGTCCGGAAGCGGAGCCGGAAGCGGGGAGTCAAAAACTCATACAAATAATGGAGATAAAAAATTGCTGATAGCATCGATCGATTAGGCATACTATATACTATAAATGTTCCAAATTTCAAAGCGATTGGTTCAGAATAACAGATTCTATAGAGAAAAATCTCAGAATAGGCTAAATCCTGAACTCAAAGCGAAGAGTGAGCCATGATAAAAAAAATTAAATTTTTTTGATCCCAATTATTTTGAGTTTGGCATGAAATTATATAGTTTCATTCATGTAGATTACGAATCTAGGAAACAAAATTGAATCTGGAGGATATTTTCCAAGATATCGAAAATTTAAAAATCCAGTCCGGAAGCGGAGCCGGAAGCGGGGAGTCAAAAACTCATACAAATAATGGAGATAAAAAATTGCTGATAGCATCGATCGATTAGGCATACTATATACTATAAATGTTCCAAATTTCAAAGCGATTGGTTCAGAATAACAGATTCTATAGAGAAAAATCTCAGAATAGGCAAAATCCTGAACTCAAAGCGAAGAGTGAGCCATGATAAAAAAATTAAATTTTTTTGATCCCAATAATTTTGAGTTTGGCATGAAATTATATAGTTTCATTCATGTAGATTACGAATCTAGGAAACAAAATTGAATCTGGAGGATATTTTCCAAGATATCGAAAATTTAAAAATCCAGCCCGGAAGCGGAGCCGGAAGCGGGGAGTCAAAAACTCATACAAATAATGGAGATAAAAAATTACTGATAGCATCGATCGATTAGGCATACTATATACTATAAATGTTCCAAATTTCAAAGCGATTGGTTCAGAATAACAGATTCTATAGAGAAAAATCTCAGAATAGGCAAAATCCTGAACTCAAAGCGAAGAGTGAGCCATGATAAAAAAATTAAATTTTTTTGATCCCAGTAATTTTGAGTTTGGCATGAAATTATATAGTTTCATTCATGTAGATTACGAATCTAGGAAACAAAATTGAATCTGGAGGATATTTTCCAAGATATCGAAAATTTAAAAATCCAGTCCGGAAGCGGAGCCGGAAGCGGGGAGTCAAAAACTCATACAAATAATGGAGATAAAAAATTGCTGATAGCATCGATCGATTAGGCATACTATATACTATAAATGTTCCAAATTTCAAAGCGATTGGTTCAGAATAACAGATTCTATAGAGAAAAATCTCAGAATAGGCTAAATCCTGAACTCAAAGCGAAGAGTGAGCCATGATAAAAAAAATTAAATTTTTTTGATCCCAATTATTTTGAGTTTGGCATGAAATTATATAGTTTCATTCATGTAGATTACGAATCTAGGAAACAAAATTGAATCTGGAGGATATTTTCCAAGATATCGAAAATTTAAAAATCCAGTCCGGAAGCGGAGCCGGAAGCGGGGAGTCAAAAACTCATACAAATAATGGAGATAAAAAATTTCTGATAGCATCGATCGATTAGGCATACTATATACTATGAAAGTTCCAAATTTCAAAGCGATTGGTTCAGAATAACAGATTCTATAGAGAAAAATCTCAGAATAGGCAAAATCCTGAACTCAAAGCGAAGAGTGAGCCATGATAAAAAAATTAAATTTTTTTGATCCCAATAATTTTGAGTTTGGCATGAAATTATATAGTTTCATTCATGTAGATTACGAATCTAGGAAACAAAATTGAATCTGGAGGATATTTTCCAAGATATCGAAAATTTAAAAATCCAGCCCGGAAGCGGAGCCGGAAGCGGGGAGTCAAAAACTCATACAAATAATGGAGATAAAAAATTACTGATAGCATCGATCGATTAGGCATACTATATACTATAAATGTTCCAAATTTCAAAGCGATTGGTTCAGAATAACAGATTCTATAGAGAAAAATCTCAGAATAGGCAAAATCCTGAACTCAAAGCGAAGAGTGAGCCATGATAAAAAAATTAAATTTTTTTGATCCCAGTAATTTTGAGTTTGGCATGAAATTATATAGTTTCATTCATGTAGATTACGAATCTAGGAAACAAAATTGAATCTGGAGGATATTTTCCAAGATATCGAAAATTTAAAAATCCAGTCCGGAAGCGGAGCCGGAAGCGGGGAGTCAAAAACTCATACAAATAATGGAGATAAAAAATTGCTGATAGCATCGATCGATTAGGCATACTATATACTATAAATGTTCCAAATTTCAAAGCGATTGGTTCAGAATAACAGATTCTATAGAGAAAAATCTCAGAATAGACTAAATCCTGAACTCAAAGCGAAGAGTGAGCCATGATAAAAAAAATTAAATTTTTTTGATCCCAATTATTTTGAGTTTGGCATGAAATTATATAGTTTCATTCATGTAGATTACGAATCTAGGAAACAAAATTGAATCTGGAGGATATTTTCCAAGATATCGAAAATTTAAAAATCCAGTCCGGAAGCGGAGCCGGAAGCGGGGAGTCAAAAACTCATACAAATAATGGAGATAAAAAATTGCTGATAGCATCGATCGATTAGGCATACTATATACTATAAATGTTCCAAATTTCAAAGCGATTGGTTCAGAATAACAGATTCTATAGAGAAAAATCTCAGAATAGGCTAAATCCTGAACTCAAAGCGAAGAGTGAGCCATGATAAAAAAAATTAAATTCTTTTGATCCCGATTATTTTGAGTTTGGCATAAAATTATATAGTTTCATTCATGTAGATTACGAATCTAGGAAACAAAATTGAATCTGGAGGATATTTTCCAAGATATCGAAAATTTAAAAATCCAGTCCGGAAGCGGAGCCGGAAGCGGGGAGTCAAAAACTCATACAAATAATGGAGATAAAAAATTACTGATAGCATCGATCGATTAGGCATACTATATACTATAAATGTTCCAAATTTCAAAGCGATTGGTTCAGAATAACAGATTCTATAGAGAAAAATCTCAGAATAGGCAAAATCCTGAACTCAAAGCGAAGAGTGAGCCATGATAAAAAAAATTAAATTCTTTTGATCCCAATTATTTTGAGTTTGGCATGAAATTATATAGTTTCATTCATGTAGATTACGAATCTAGGAAACAAAATTGAATCTGGAGGATATTTTCCAAGATATCGAAAATTTAAAAATCCAGTCCGGAAGCGGAGCCGGAAGCGGGGAGTCAAAAACTCATACAAATAATGGAGATAAAAAATTGCTGATAGCATCGATCGATTAGGCATACTATATACTATAAATGTTCCAAATTTCAAAGCGATTGGTTCAGAATAACAGATTCTATAGAGAAAAATCTCAGAATAGGCTGAATCCTGAACTCAAAGCGAAGAGTGAGCCATGATAAAAAAAATTAAATTCTTTTGATCCCAATTATTTTGAGTTTGGCATGAAATTATATAGTTTCATTCATGTAGATTACGAATCTAGGAAACAAAATTGAATCTGGCGAATATTTTCCAAGATATCGAAAATTTAAAAATCCAGTCCGGAAGCGGAGCCGGAAGCGGGGAGTCAAAAACTCATACAAATAATGGAGATAAAAAATTACTGATAGCATCGATCGATTAGGCATACTATATACTATAAATGTTCCAAATTTCAAAGCGATTGGTTCAGAATAACAGATTCTATAGAGAAAAATCTCAGAATAGGCAAAATCCTGAACTCAAAGCGAAGAGTGAGCCATGATAAAAAAATTAAATTTTTTTGATCCCAGTAATTTTGAGTTTGGCATGAAATTATATAGTTTCATTCATGTAGATTACGAATCTAGGAAACAAAATTGAATCTGGAGGATATTTTCCAAGATATCGAAAATTTAAAAATCCAGTCCGGAAGCGGAGCCGGAAGCGGGGAGTCAAAAACTCATACAAATAATGGAGATAAAAAATTGCTGATAGCATCGATCGATTAGGCATACTATATACTATAAATGTTCCAAATTTCAAAGCGATTGGTTCAGAATAACAGATTCTATAGAGAAAAATCTCAGAATAGGCTGAATCCTGAACTCAAAGCGAAGAGTGAGCCATGATAAAAAAAATTAAATTCTTTTGATCCCAATTATTTTGAGTTTGGCATGAAATTATATAGTTTCATTCATGTAGATTACGAATCTAGGAAACAAAATTGAATCTGGCGAATATTTTCCAAGATATCGAAAATTTAAAAATCCAGTCCGGAAGCGGAGCCGGAAGCGGGGAGTCAAAAACTCATACAAATAATGGAGATAAAAAATTACTGATAGCATCGATCGATTAGGCATACTATATACTATAAATGTTCCAAATTTCAAAGCGATTGGTTCAGAATAACAGATTCTATAGAGAAAAATCTCAGAATAGGCAAAATCCTGAACTCAAAGCGAAGAGTGAGCCATGATAAAAAAAATTAAATTCTTTTGATCCCAATTATTTTGAGTTTGGCATGAAATTATATAGTTTCATTCATGTAGATTACGAATCTAGGAAACAAAATTGAATCTGGAGGATATTTTCCAAGATATCGAAAATTTAAAAATCCAGTCCGGAAGCGGAGCCGGAAGCGGGGAGTCAAAAACTCATACAAATAATGGAGATAAAAAATTGCTGATAGCATCGATCGATTAGGCATACTATATACTATAAATGTTCCAAATTTCAAAGCGATTGGTTCAGAATAACAGATTCTATAGAGAAAAATCTCAGAATAGGCTAAATCCTGAACTCAAAGCGAAGAGTGAGCCATGATAAAAAAAATTAAATTTTTTTGATCCCAATTATTTTGAGTTTGGCATGAAATTATATAGTTTCATTCATGTAGATTACGAATCTAGGAAACAAAATTGAATCTGGAGGATATTTTCCAAGATATCGAAAATTTAAAAATCCAGTCCGGAAGCGGAGCCGGAAGCGGGGAGTCAAAAACTCATACAAATAATGGAGATAAAAAATTGCTGATAGCATCGATCGATTAGGCATACTATATACTATAAATGTTCCAAATTTCAAAGCGATTGGTTCAGAATAACAGATTCTATAGAGAAAAATCTCAGAATAGGCAAAATCCTGAACTCAAAGCGAAGAGTGAGCCATGATAAAAAAATTAAATTTTTTTGATCCCAATAATTTTGAGTTTGGCATGAAATTATATAGTTTCATTCATGTAGATTACGAATCTAGGAAACAAAATTGAATCTGGAGGATATTTTCCAAGATATCGAAAATTTAAAAATCCAGCCCGGAAGCGGAGCCGGAAGCGGGGAGTCAAAAACTCATACAAATAATGGAGATAAAAAATTACTGATAGCATCGATCGATTAGGCATACTATATACTATAAATGTTCCAAATTTCAAAGCGATTGGTTCAGAATAACAGATTCTATAGAGAAAAATCTCAGAATAGGCAAAATCCTGAACTCAAAGCGAAGAGTGAGCCATGATAAAAAAATTAAATTTTTTTGATCCCAGTAATTTTGAGTTTGGCATGAAATTATATAGTTTCATTCATGTAGATTACGAATCTAGGAAACAAAATTGAATCTGGAGGATATTTTCCAAGATATCGAAAATTTAAAAATCCAGTCCGGAAGCGGAGCCGGAAGCGGGGAGTCAAAAACTCATACAAATAATGGAGATAAAAAATTGCTGATAGCATCGATCGATTAGGCATACTATATACTATAAATGTTCCAAATTTCAAAGCGATTGGTTCAGAATAACAGATTCTATAGAGAAAAATCTCAGAATAGGCTAAATCCTGAACTCAAAGCGAAGAGTGAGCCATGATAAAAAAAATTAAATTTTTTTGATCCCAATTATTTTGAGTTTGGCATGAAATTATATAGTTTCATTCATGTAGATTACGAATCTAGGAAACAAAATTGAATCTGGAGGATATTTTCCAAGATATCGAAAATTTAAAAATCCAGTCCGGAAGCGGAGCCGGAAGCGGGGAGTCAAAAACTCATACAAATAATGGAGATAAAAAATTGCTGATAGCATCGATCGATTAGGCATACTATATACTATAAATGTTCCAAATTTCAAAGCGATTGGTTCAGAATAACAGATTCTATAGAGAAAAATCTCAGAATAGGCAAAATCCTGAACTCAAAGCGAAGAGTGAGCCATGATAAAAAAATTAAATTTTTTTGATCCCAATAATTTTGAGTTTGGCATGAAATTATATAGTTTCATTCATGTAGATTACGAATCTAGGAAACAAAATTGAATCTGGAGGATATTTTCCAAGATATCGAAAATTTAAAAATCCAGCCCGGAAGCGGAGCCGGAAGCGGGGAGTCAAAAACTCATACAAATAATGGAGATAAAAAATTACTGATAGCATCGATCGATTAGGCATACTATATACTATAAATGTTCCAAATTTCAAAGCGATTGGTTCAGAATAACAGATTCTATAGAGAAAAATCTCAGAATAGGCAAAATCCTGAACTCAAAGCGAAGAGTGAGCCATGATAAAAAAATTAAATTTTTTTGATCCCAGTAATTTTGAGTTTGGCATGAAATTATATAGTTTCATTCATGTAGATTACGAATCTAGGAAACAAAATTGAATCTGGAGGATATTTTCCAAGATATCGAAAATTTAAAAATCCAGTCCGGAAGCGGAGCCGGAAGCGGGGAGTCAAAAACTCATACAAATAATGGAGATAAAAAATTGCTGATAGCATCGATCGATTAGGCATACTATATACTATAAATGTTCCAAATTTCAAAGCGATTGGTTCAGAATAACAGATTCTATAGAGAAAAATCTCAGAATAGGCTAAATCCTGAACTCAAAGCGAAGAGTGAGCCATGATAAAAAAAATTAAATTTTTTTGATCCCAATTATTTTGAGTTTGGCATGAAATTATATAGTTTCATTCATGTAGATTACGAATCTAGGAAACAAAATTGAATCTGGAGGATATTTTCCAAGATATCGAAAATTTAAAAATCCAGTCCGGAAGCGGAGCCGGAAGCGGGGAGTCAAAAACTCATACAAATAATGGAGATAAAAAATTGCTGATAGCATCGATCGATTAGGCATACTATATACTATAAATGTTCCAAATTTCAAAGCGATTGGTTCAGAATAACAGATTCTATAGAGAAAAATCTCAGAATAGGCAAAATCCTGAACTCAAAGCGAAGAGTGAGCCATGATAAAAAAATTAAATTTTTTTGATCCCAATAATTTTGAGTTTGGCATGAAATTATATAGTTTCATTCATGTAGATTACGAATCTAGAAAACAAAATTGAATCTGGAGGATATTTTCCAAGATATCGAAAATTTAAAAATCCAGCCCGGAAGCGGAGCCGGAAGCGGGGAGTCAAAAACTCATACAAATAATGGAGATAAAAAATTACTGATAGCATCGATCGATTAGGCATACTATATACTATAAATGTTCCAAATTTCAAAGCGATTGGTTCAGAATAACAGATTCTATAGAGAAAAATCTCAGAATAGGCAAAATCCTGAACTCAAAGCGAAGAGTGAGCCATGATAAAAAAATTAAATTTTTTTGATCCCAGTAATTTTGAGTTTGGCATGGAATTATATAGTTTCATTCATGTAGATTACGAATCTAGGAAACAAAATTGAATCTGGAGGATATTTTCCAAGATATCGAAAATTTAAAAATCCAGTCCGGAAGCGGAGCCGGAAGCGGGGAGTCAAAAACTCATACAAATAATGGAGATAAAAAATTGCTGATAGCATCGATCGATTAGGCATACTATATACTATAAATGTTCCAAATTTCAAAGCGATTGGTTCAGAATAACAGATTCTATAGAGAAAAATCTCAGAATAGGCTAAATCCTGAACTCAAAGCGAAGAGTGAGCCATGATAAAAAAAATTAAATTTTTTTGATCCCAATTATTTTGAGTTTGGCATGAAATTATATAGTTTCATTCATGTAAATTACGAATCTAGGAAACAAAATTGAATCTGGAGGATATTTTCCAAGATATCGAAAATTTAAAAATCCAGTCCGGAAGCGGAGCCGGAAGCGGGGAGTCAAAAACTCATACAAATAATGGAGATAAAAAATTGCTGATAGCATCGATCGATTAGGCATACTATATACTATAAATGTTCCAAATTTCAAAGCGATTGGTTCAGAATAACAGATTCTATAGAGAAAAATCTCAGAATAGGCAAAATCCTGAACTCAAAGCGAAGAGTGAGCCATGATAAAGAAATTAAATTTTTTTGATCCCAATAATTTTGAGTTTGGCATGAAATTATATAGTTTCATTCATGTAGATTACGAATCTAGGAAACAAAATTGAATCTGGAGGATATTTTCCAAGATATCGAAAATTTAAAAATCCAGCCCGGAAGCGGAGCCGGAAGCGGGGAGTCAAAAACTCATACAAATAATGGAGATAAAAAATTACTGATAGCATCGATCGATTAGGCATACTATATACTATAAATGTTCCAAATTTCAAAGCGATTGGTTCAGAATAACAGATTCTATAGAGAAAAATCTCAGCATAGGCAAAATCCTGAACTCAAAGCGAAGAGTGAGCCATGATAAAAAAATTAAATTTTTTTGATCCCAGTAATTTTGAGTTTGGCATGAAATTATATAGTTTCATTCATGTAGATTACGAATCTAGGAAACAAAATTGAATCTGGAGGATATTTTCCAAGATATCGAAAATTTAAAAATCCAGTCCGGAAGCGGAGCCGGAAGCGGGGAGTCAAAAACTCATACAAATAATGGAGATAAAAAATTGCTGATAGCATCGATCGATTAGGCATACTATATACTATAAATGTTCCAAATTTCAAAGCGATTGGTTCAGAATAACAGATTCTATAGAGAAAAATCTCAGAATAGGCTAAATCCTGAACTCAAAGCGAAGAGTGAGCCATGATAAAAAAAATTAAATTTTTTTGATCCCAATTATTTTGAGTTTGGCATGAAATTATATAGTTTCATTCATGTAGATTACGAATCTAGGAAACAAAATTGAATCTGGAGGATATTTTCCAAGATATCGAAAATTTAAAAATCCAGTCCGGAAGCGGAGCCGGAAGCGGGGAGTCAAAAACTCATACAAATAATGGAGATAAAAAATTGCTGATAGCATCGATCGATTAGGCATACTATATACTATAAATGTTCCAAATTTCAAAGCGATTGGTTCAGAATAACAGA
The DNA here is from genome assembly GCA_963989225.1 of Dromius quadrimaculatus. NCBI lineage: Eukaryota > Metazoa > Arthropoda > Insecta > Coleoptera > Carabidae > Dromius > Dromius quadrimaculatus. The sequence continues at coordinate 2,575,275 of OZ022333.1, forward strand.
TTCTATAGAGAAAAATCTCAGAATAGGCAAAATCCTGAACTCAAAGCGAAGAGTGAGCCATGATAAAAAAATTAAATTTTTTTGATCCCAATAATTTTGAGTTTGGCATGAAATTATATAGTTTCATTCATGTAGATTACGAATCTAGGAAACAAAATTGAATCTGGAGGATATTTTCCAAGATATCGAAAATTTAAAAATCCAGCCCGGAAGCGGAGCCGGAAGCGGGGAGTCAAAAACTCATACAAATAATGGAGATAAAAAATTACTGATAGCATCGATCGATTAGGCATACTATATACTATAAATGTTCCAAATTTCAAAGCGATTGGTTCAGAATAACAGATTCTATAGAGAAAAATCTCAGAATAGGCAAAATCCTGAACTCAAAGCGAAGAGTGAGCCATGATAAAAAAATTAAATTTTTTTGATCCCAGTAATTTTGAGTTTGGCATGAAATTATATAGTTTCATTCATGTAGATTACGAATCTAGGAAACAAAATTGAATCTGGAGGATATTTTCCAAGATATCGAAAATTTAAAAATCCAGTCCGGAAGCGGAGCCGGAAGCGGGGAGTCAAAAACTCATACAAATAATGGAGATAAAAAATTGCTGATAGCATCGATCGATTAGGCATACTATATACTATAAATGTTCCAAATTTCAAAGCGATTGGTTCAGAATAACAGATTCTATAGAGAAAAATCTCAGAATAGGCTAAATCCTGAACTCAAAGCGAAGAGTGAGCCATGATAAAAAAAATTAAATTTTTTTGATCCCAATTATTTTGAGTTTGGCATGAAATTATATAGTTTCATTCATGTAGATTACGAATCTAGGAAACAAAATTGAATCTGGAGGATATTTTCCAAGATATCGAAAATTTAAAAATCCAGTCCGGAAGCGGAGCCGGAAGCGGGGAGTCAAAAACTCATACAAATAATGGAGATAAAAAATTGCTGATAGCATCGATCGATTAGGCATACTATATACTATAAATGTTCCAAATTTCAAAGCGATTGGTTCAGAATAACAGATTCTATAGAGAAAAATCTCAGAATAGGCAAAATCCTGAACTCAAAGCGAAGAGTGAGCCATGATAAAAAAATTAAATTTTTTTGATCCCAGTAATTTTGAGTTTGGCATGAAATTATATAGTTTCATTCATGTAGATTACGAATCTAGGAAACAAAATTGAATCTGGAGGATATTTTCCAAGATATCGAAAATTTAAAAATCCAGCCCGGAAGCGGAGCCGGAAGCGGGGAGTCAAAAACTCATACAAATAATGGAGATAAAAAATTGCTGATAGCATCGATCGATTAGGCATACTATATACTATAAATGTTCCAAATTTCAAAGCGATTGGTTCAGAATAACAGATTCTATAGAGAAAAATCTCAGAATAGGCAAAATCCTGAACTCAAAGCGAAGAGTGAGCCATGATAAAAAAATTAAATTTTTTTGATCCCAATAATTTTGAGTTTGGCATGAAATTATATAGTTTCATTCATGTAGATTACGAATCTAGGAAACAAAATTGAATCTGGAGGATATTTTCCAAGATATCGAAAATTTAAAAATCCAGCCCGGAAGCGGAGCCGGAAGCGGGGAGTCAAAAACTCATACAAATAATGGAGATAAAAAATTTCTGATAGCATCGATCGATTAGGCATACTATATACTATAAATGTTCCAAATTTCAAAGCGATTGGTTCAGAATAACAGATTCTATAGAGAAAAATCTCAGAATAGGCAAAATCCTGAACTCAAAGCGAAGAGTGAGCCATGATAAAAAAATTAAATTTTTTTGATCCCAGTAATTTTGAGTTTGGCATGGAATTATATAGTTTCATTCATGTAGATTACGAATCTAGGAAACAAAATTGAATCTGGAGGATATTTTCCAAGATATCGAAAATTTAAAAATCCAGTCCGGAAGCGGAGCCGGAAGCGGGGAGTCAAAAACTCATACAAATAATGGAGATAAAAAATTGCTGATAGCATCGATCGATTAGGCATACTATATACTATAAATGTTCCAAATTTCAAAGCGATTGGTTCAGAATAACAGATTCTATAGAGAAAAATCTCAGAATAGGCAAAATCCTGAACTCAAAGCGAAGAGTGAGCCATGATAAAAAAATTAAATTTTTTTGATCCCAATAATTTTGAGTTTGGCATGAAATTATATAGTTTCATTCATGTAGATTACGAATCTAGGAAACAAAATTGAATCTGGAGGATATTTTCCAAGATATCGAAAATTTAAAAATCCAGTCCGGAAGCGGAGCCGGAAGCGGGGAGTCAAAAACTCATACAAATAATGGAGATAAAAAATTACTGATAGCATCGATCGATTAGGCATACTATATACTATAAATGTTCCAAATTTCAAAGCGATTGGTTCAGAATAACAGATTCTATAGAGAAAAATCTCAGAATAGGCAAAATCCTGAACTCAAAGCGAAGAGTGAGCCAAGATAAAAAAAATTAAATTCTTTTGATCCCAATTATTTTGAGTTTGGCATGAAATTATATAGTTTCATTCATGTAGATTACGAATCTAGGAAACAAAATTGAATCTGGCGGATATTTTCCAAGATATCGAAAATTTAAAAATCCAGTCCGGAAGCGGAGCCGGAAGCGGGGAGTCAAAAACTCATACAAATAATGGAGATAAAAAATTACTGATAGCATCGATCGATTAGGCATACTATATACTATAAATGTTCCAAATTTCAAAGCGATTGGTTCAGAATAACAGATTCTATAGAGAAAAATCTCAGAATAGGCAAAATCCTGAACTCAAAGCGAAGAGTGAGCCATGATAAAAAAAATTAAATTCTTTTGATCCCAATTATTTTGAGTTTGGCATGAAATTATATAGTTTCATTCATGTAGATTACGAATCTAGGAAACAAAATTGAATCTGGAGGATATTTTCCAAGATATCGAAAATTTAAAAATCCAGTCCGGAAGCGGAGCCGGAAGCGGGGAGTCAAAAACTCATACAAATAATGGAGATAAAAAATTGCTGATAGCATCGATCGATTAGGCATACTATATACTATAAATGTTCCTAATTTCAAAGCGATTGGTTCAGAATAACAGATTCTATAGAGAAAAATCTCAGAATAGGCTAAATCCTGAACTCAAAGCGAAGAGTGAGCCATGATAAAAAAAATTAAATTTTTTTGATCCCAATTATTTTGAGTTTGGCATGAAATTATATAGTTTCATTCATGTAGATTACGAATCTAGGAAACAAAATTGAATCTGGAGGATATTTTCCAAGATATCGAAAATTTAAAAATCCAGTCCGGAAGCGGAGCCGGAAGCGGGGAGTCAAAAACTCATACAAATAATGGAGATAAAAAATTGCTGATAGCATCGATCGATTAGGCATACTATATACTATAAATGTTCCAAATTTCAAAGCGATTGGTTCAGAATAACAGATTCTATAGAGAAAAATCTCAGAATAGGCAAAATCCTGAACTCAAAGCGAAGAGTGAGCCATGATAAAAAAAAATAAATTTTTTTGATCCCAATTATTTTGAGTTTGGCATGAAATTATATAGTTTCATTCATGTAGATTACGAATCTAGGAAACAAAATTGAATCTGGAGGATATTTTCCAAGATATCGAAAATTTAAAAATCCAGTCCGGAAGCGGAGCCGGAAGCGGGGAGTCAAAAACTCATACAAATAATGGAGATAAAAAATTGCTGATAGCATCGATCGATTAGGCATACTATATACTATAAATGTTCCAAATTTCAAAGCGATTGGTTCAGAATAACAGATTCTATAGAGAAAAATCTCAGAATAGGCTAAATCCTGAACTCAAAGCGAAGAGTGAGCCATGATAAAAAAAATTAAATTCTTTTGATCCCAATTATTTTGAGTTTGGCATGAAATTATATAGTTTCATTCATGTAGATTACGAATCTAGGAAACAAAATTGAATCTGGAGGATATTTTCCAAGATACCGAAAATTTAAAAATCCAGTCCGGAAGCGGAGCCGGAAGCGGGGAGTCAAAAACTCATACAAATAATGGAGATAAAAAATTGCTGATAGCATCGATCGATTAGGCATACTATATACTATAAATGTTCCAAATTTCAAAGCGATTGGTTCAGAATAACAGATTCTATAGAGAAAAATCTCAGAATAGGCTAAATCCTGAACTCAAAGCGAAGAGTGAGCCATGATAAAAAAAATTAAATTTTTTTGATCCCAATTATTTTGAGTTTGGCATGAAATTATATAGTTTCATTCATGTAGATTACGAATCTAGGAAACAAAATTGAATCTGGAGGATATTTTCCAAGATATCGAAAATTTAAAAATCCAGCCCGGAAGCGGAGCCGGAAGCGGGGAGTCAAAAACTCATACAAATAATGGAGATAAAGAATTACTGATAGCATCGATTGATTAGGCATACTATATACTATAAATGTTCCAAATTTCAAAGCGATTGGTTCAGAATAACAGATTCTATAGAGAAAAATCTCAGAATAGGCAAAATCCTGAACTCAAAGCGAAGAGTGAGCCATGATAAAAAAAATTAAATTTTTTTGATCCCAATTATTTTGAGTTTGGCATGAAATTATATAGTTTCATTCATGTAGATTACGAATCTAGGAAACAAAATTGAATCTGGAGGATATTTTCCAAGATATCGAAAATTTAAAAATCCAGTCCGGAAGCGGAGCCGGAAGCGGGGAGTCAAAAACTCATACAAATAATGGAGATAAAAAATTGCTGATAGCATCGATCGATTAGGCATACTATATACTATAAATGTTCCAAATTTCAAAGCGATTGGTTCAGAATAACAGATTCTATAGAGAAAAATCTCAGAATAGGCAAAATCCTGAACTCAAAGCGAAGAGTGAGCCATGATAAAAAAAATTAAATTTTTTTGATCCCAATTATTTTGAGTTTGGCATGAAATTATATAGTTTTATTCATGTAGGTTACGAATCTAGGAAACAAAATTGAATCTGGAGGATATTTTCCAAGATATCGAAAATTTAAAAATCCAGTCCGGAAGCGGAGCCGGAAGCGGGGAGTCAAAAACTCATACAAATAATGGAGATAAAAAATTGCTGATAGCATCGATCGATTAGGCATACTATATACTATAAATGTTCCAAATTTCAAAGCGATTGGTTCAGAATAACAGATTCTATAGAGAAAAATCTCAGAATAGGCAAAATCCTGAACTCAAAGCGAAGAGTGAGCCATGATAAAAAAAATTAAATTTTTTTGATCCCAATTATTTTGAGTTTGGCATGAAATTATATAGTTTTATTCATGTAGATTACGAATCTAGGAAACAAAATTGAATCTGGAGAATATTTTCCAAGATATCGAAAAATTAAAAATCCAGTCCGGAAGCGGAGCCGGAAGCGGGGAGTCAAAAACTCATACAAATAATGGAGATAAAAAATTTCTGATAGCATCGATCGATTAGGCATACTATATACTATAAATGTTCCAAATTTCAAAGCGATTGGTTCAGAATAACAGATTCTATAGAGAAAAATCTCAGAATAGGCTAAATCCTGAACTCAAAGCGAAGAGTGAGCCATGATAAAAAAAATTAAATTTTTTTGTTCCCAATTATTTTGAGTTTGGCATGAAATTATATAGTTTCATTCATGTAGATTACGAATCTAGGAAACAAAATTGAATCTGGAGGATATTTTCCAAGATATCGAAAATTTAAAAATCCAGCCCGGAAGCGGAGCCGGAAGCGGGGAGTCAAAAACTCATACAAATAATGGAGATAAAAAATTACTGATAGCATCGATCGATTAGGCATACTATATACTATAAATGTTCCAAATTTCAAAGCGATTGGTTCAGAATAACAGATTCTATAGAGAAAAATCTCAGAATAGGCAAAATCCTGAACTCAAAGCGAAGAGTGAGCCATGATAAAAAAATTAAATTTTTTTGATCCCAATAATTTTGAGTTTGGCATGAAATTATATAGTTTCATTCATGTAGATTACGAATCTAGGAAACAAAATTGAATCTGGAGGATATTTTCCAAGATATCGAAAATTTAAAAATCCAGTCCGGAAGCGGAGCCGGAAGCGGGGAGTCAAAAACTCATACAAATAATGGAGAAAAAAATTGCTGATAGCATCGATCGATTAGGCATACTATATACTATAAATGTTCCAAATTTCAAAGCGATTGGCTCAGAATAACAGATTCTATAGAGAAAAATCTCAGAATAGGCAAAATCCTGAACTCAAAGCGAAGAGTGAGCCATGATAAAAAAAATTAAATTTTTTTGATCCCAATTATTTTGAGTTTGGCATGAAATTATATAGTTTCATTCATGTAGATTACGAATCTAGGAAACAAAATTGAATCTGGAGGATATTTTCCAAGATATCGAAAATTTAAAAATCCAGTCCGGAAGCGGAGCCGGAAGCGGGGAGTCAAAAACTCATACAAATAATGGAGATAAAAAATTGCTGATAGCATCGATCGATTAGGCATACTATATACTATAAATGTTCCAAATTTCAAAGCGATTGGTTCAGAATAACAGATTCTATAGAGAAAAATCTCAGAATAGGCTAAATCCTGAACTCAAAGCGAAGAGTGAGCCATGATAAAAAAAATTAAATTTTTTTGATCCCAATTATTTTGAGTTTGGCATGAAATTATATAGTTTCATTCATGTAGATTACGAATCTAGGAAACAAAATTGAATCTGGAGGATATTTTCCAAGATATCGAAAATTTAAAAATCCAGTCCGGAAGCGGAGCCGGAAGCGGGGAGTCAAAAACTCATACAAATAATGGAGATAAAAAATTGCTGATAGCATCGATCGATTAGGCATACTATATACTATAAATGTTCCAAATTTCAAAGCGATTGGTTCAGAATAACAGATTCTATAGAGAAAAATCTCAGAATAGGCTAAATCCTGAACTCAAAGCGAAGAGTGAGCCATGATAAAAAAAATTAAATTTTTTTGATCCCAATTATTTTGAGTTTCGCATGAAATTATATAGTTTCATTCATGTAGATTACGAATCTAGGAAACAAAATTGAATCTGGAGGATATTTTCCAAGATATCGAAAATTTAAATATCCAGTCCGGAAGCGGAGCCGGAAGCGGGGAGTCAAAAACTCATACAAATAATGGAGATAAAAAATTACTGATAGCATCGATCGATTAGGCATACTATAAACTATAAATGTTCCAAATTTCAAAGCGATTGGTTCAGAATAACAGATTCTATAGAGAAAAATCTCAGAATAGGCAAAATCCTGAACTCAAAGCGAAGAGTGAGCCATGATAAAATAAATTAAATTTTTTTGATCCCAATTATTTTGAGTTTGGCATGAAATTATATAGTTTCATTCATGTAGATTACGAATCTAGGAAACAAAATTGAATCTGGAGGATATTTTCCAAGATATCGAAAATTTAAAAATCCAGTCCGGAAGCGGAGCCGGAAGCGGGGAGTCAAAAACTCATACAAATAATGGAGATAAAAAATTACTGATAGCATCGATCGATTAGGCATACTATATACTATAAATGTTCCGAATTTCAAAGCGATTGGTCCAGAATAACAGATTCTATAGAGAAAAATCTCAGAATAGGCAAAATCCTGAACTCAAAGCGAAGAGTGAGCCATGATAAAAAAAATTAAATTTTTTAGATCCCAATAATTTTGAGTTTGGCATGAAATTATATAGTTTCATTCATGTAGATTACGAATCTAGGAAACAAAATTGAATCTGGAGGATATTTTCCAAGATATCGAGAATTTAAAAATCCAGTCCGGAAGCGGAGCCGGAAGCGGGGAGTCAAAAACTCATACAAATAATGGAGATAAAAAATTTCTGATAGCATAGATCGATTAGGCATACTATATACTATGAAAGTTCCAAATTTCAAAGCGATTGGTTCAGAATAACAGATTCTATAGAGAAAAATCTCAGAATAGGCAAAATCCTGAACTCAAAGCGAAGAGTGAGCCATGATAAAAAAATTAAATTTTTTTGATCCCAATAATTTTGAGTTTGGCATGAAATTATATAGTTTCATTCATGTAGATTACGAATCTAGGAAACAAAATTGAATCTGGAGAATATTTTCCAAGATATCGAAAATTTAAAAATCCAGTCCGGAAGCGGAGCCGGAAGCGGGGAGTCAAAAACTCATACAAATAATGGAGATAAAAAATTGCTGATAGCATCGATCGATTAGGCATACTATATACTATAAATGTTCCAAATTTCAAAGCGATTGGTTCAGAATAACAGATTCTATAGAGAAAAATCTCAGAATAGGCAAAATCCTGAACTCGAAGCGAAGAGTGAGCCATGATAAAAAAAATAAAATTTTTTTGATCCCAATAATTTTGAGTTTGGCATGAAATTATATAGTTTCATTCATGTAGATTACGAATCTAGGAAACAAAATTGAATCTGGAGGATATTTTCCAAGATATCGAGAATTTAAAAATCCAGTCCGGAAGCGGAGCCGGAAGCGGGGAGTCAAAAACTCATACAAATAATGGAGATAAAAAATTGCTGATAGCATCGATCGATTAGGCATACTATATACTATAAATGTTCCAAATTTCAAAGCGATTGGTTCAGAATAACAGATTCTATAGAGAAAAATCTCAGAATAGGCAAAATCCTGAACTCAAAGCGAAGAGTGAGCCATGATAAAAAAATTAAATTTTTTTGATCCCAATAATTTTGAGTTTGGCATGAAATTATATAGTTTCATTCATGTAGATTACGAATCTAGGAAACAAAATTGAATCTGGAGGATATTTTCCAAGATATCGAGAATTTAAAAATCCAGTCCGGAAGCGGAGCCGGAAGCGGGGAGTCAAAAACTCATACAAATAATAGAGATAAAAAATTTCTGATAGCATCGATCGATTAGGCATACTATATACTATGAAAGTTCCAAATTTTAAAGCGATTGGTTCAGAATTACAGATTCTATAGAGAAAAATCTCAGAATAGGCAAAATCCTGAACTCAAAGCGAAGAGTGAGCCATGATAAAAAAATTAAATTTTTTTGATCCCAATAATTTTGAGTTTGGCATGAAATTATATAGTTTCATTCATGTAGATTACGAATCTAGGAAACAAAATTGAATCTGGAGGATATTTTCCAAGATATCGAAAATTTAAAAATCCAGTCCGGAAGCGGAGCCGGAAGCGGGGAGTCAAAAACTCATACAAATAATGGAGATAAGAAATTGCTGATAGCATCGATCGATTAGGCATACTATATACTATAAATGTTCCAAATTTCAAAGCGATTGGTTCAGAATAACAGATTCTATAGAGAAAAATCTCAGAATAGGCAAAATCCTGAACTCAAAGCGAAGAGTGAGCCATGATAAAAAAAATTAAATTTTTTTGATCCCAATAATTTTGAGTTTGGCATGAAATTATATAGTTTCATTCATGTAGACTACGAATCTAGGAAACAAAATTGAATCTGGAGGATATTTTCCAAGATATCGAGAATTTAAAAATCCAGTCCGGAAGCGGAGCCGGAAGCGGGGAGTCAAAAACTCATACAAATAATGGAGATAAAAAATTGCTGATAGCATCGATCGATTAGGCATACTATATACTATAAATGTTCCAAATTTCAAAGCGATTGGTTCAGAATAACAGATTCTATAGAGAAAAATCTCAGAATAGGCAAAATCCTGAACTCAAAGCGAAGAGTGAGCCATGATAAAAAAAATTAAATTTTTTTGATCCCAATTATTTTGAGTTTGGCATGAAATTATATAGTTTCATTCATGTAGATTACGAATCTAGGAAACAAAATTGAATCTGGAGGATATTTTCCAAGATATCGAAAATTTAAAAATCCAGTCCGGGAGCGGAGCCGGAAGCGGGGAGTCAAAAACTCATACAAATAATGGAGATAAAAAATTGCTGATAGCATCGATCGATTAGGCATACTATATACTATAAATGTTCCAAATTTCAAAGCGATTGGTTCAGAATAACAGATTCTATAGAGAAAAATCTCAGAATAGGCTAAATCCTGAACTCAAAGCGAAGAGTGAGCCATGATAAAAAAAATTAAATTTTTTTGATCCCAATTATTTTGAGTTTGGCATGAAATTATATAGTTTCATTCATGTAGATTACGAATCTAGGAAACAAAATTGAATCTGGAGGATATTTTCCAAGATATCGAAAATTTAAAAATCCAGCCCGGAAGCGGAGCCGGAAGCGGGGAGTCAAAAACTCATACAAATAATGGAGATAAAAAATTGCTGATAGCATCGATCGATTAGGCATACTATATACTATAAATGTTCCAAATTTCAAAGCGATTGGTTCAGAATAACAGATTCTATAGAGAAAAATCTCAGAATAGGCAAAATCCTGAACTCAAAGCGAAGAGTGAGCCATGATAAAAAAAATTAAATTTTTTTGATCCCAATAATTTTGAGTTTGGCATGAAATTATATAGTTTCATTCATGTAGATTACGAATCTAGGAAACAAAATTGAATCTGGAGGATATTTTCCAAGATATCGAGAATTTAAAAATCCAGTCCGGAAGCGGAGCCGGAAGCGGGGAGTCAAAAACTCATACAAATAATGGAGATAAAAAATTGCTGATAGCATCGATCGATTAGGCATACTATATACTATAAATGTTCTAAATTTCAAAGCGATTGGTTCAGAATAACAGATTCTATAGAGAAAAATCTCAGAATAGGCAAAATCCTGAACTCAAAGCGAAGAGTGAGCCATGATAAAAAAAATTAAATTTTTTTGATCCCAATTATTTTGAGTTTGGCATGAAATTATATAGTTTCATTCATGTAGATTACGAATCTAGGAAACAAAATTGAATCTGGAGGATATTTTCCAAGATATCGAAAATTTAAAAATCCAGTCCGGAAGCGGAGCCGGAAGCGGGGAGTCAAAAACTCATACAAATAATGGAGATAAAAAATTGCTGATAGCATCGATCGATTAGGCATACTATATACTATAAATGTTCCAAATTTCAAAGCGATTGGTTCAGAATAACAGATTCTATAGAGAAAAATCTCAGAATAGGCTAAATCCTGAACTCAAAGCGAAGAGTGAGCCATGATAAAAAAAATTAAATTTTTTTGATCCCAATTATTTTGAGTTTGGCATGAAATTATATAGTTTCATTCATGTAGATTACGAATCTAGGAAACAAAATTGAATCTGGAGGATATTTTCCAAGATATCGAAAATTTAAAAATCCAGCCCGGAAGCGGAGCCGGAAGCGGGGAGTCAAAAACTCATACAAATAATGGAGATAAAAAATTGCTGATAGCATCGATCGATTAGGCATACTATATACTATGAAAGTTCCAAATTTCAAAGCGATTGGTTCAGAATAACAGATTCTATAGAGAAAAATCTCAGAATAGGCTAAATCCTGAACTCAAAGCGAAGAGTGAGCCATGATAAAAAAATTAAATTTTTTTGATCCCAATAATTTTGAGTTTGGCATGAAATTATATAGTTTCATTCATGTAAATTACGAATCTAGGAAACAAAATTGAATCTGGAGGATATTTTCCAAGATATCGAGAATTTAAAAATCCAGTCCGGAAGCGGAGCCGGAAGCGGGGAGTCAAAAACTCATACAAATAATGGAGATAAAAAATTTCTGATAGCATCGATCGATTAAACATACTATATACTATGAAAGTTCCAAATTTCAAAGCGATTGGTTCAGAATAACAGATTCTATAGAGAAAAATCTCAGAATAGGCAAAATCCTGAATTCAAAGCGAAGAGTGAGCCATGATAAAAAAAAATAAATTTTTTTGATCCCAATAATTTTGAGTTTGGCATGAAATTATATAGTTTCATTCATGTAGATTACGAATCTAGGAAACAAAATTGAATCTGGAGGATATTTTCCAAGATATCGAAAATTTAAAAATCCAGTCCGGAAGCGGAGCCGGAAGCGGGGAGTCAAAAACTCATACAAATAATGGAGATAAAAAATTTCTGATAGCATCGATCGATTAAACATACTATATACTATGAAAGTTCCAAATTTCAAAGCGATTGGTTCAGAATAACAGGTTCTATAGAGAAAAATCTCAGAATAGGCAAAATCCTGAACTCAAAGCGAAGAGTGAGCCATGATAAAAAAAATTAAATTTTTTTGATCCCAATAATTTTGAGTTTGGCATGAAATTATATAGTTTCATTCATGTAGATTACGAATCTAGGAAACAAAATTGAATCTGGAGGATGTTTTCCAAGATATCGAGAATTTAAAAATCCAGTCCGGAAGCGGAGCCGGAAGCGGGGAGTCAAAAACTCATACAAATAATGGAGATAAAAAATTTCTGATAGCATCGATCGATTAAACATACTATATACTATGAAAGTTCCAAATTTCAAAGCGATTGGTTCAGAATAACAGATTCTATAGAGAAAAATCTCAGAATAGGCAAAATCCTGAACTCAAAGCGAAGAGTGAGCCATGATAAAAAAAATTAAATTTTTTGATCCCAATAATTTTGAGTTTGGCATGAAATTATATAGTTTCATTCATGTAGATTACGAATCTAGGAAACAAAATTGGATCTGGAGGATATTTTCCAAGATATCGAAAATTTAAAAATCCAGTCCGGAAGCGGAGCCGGAAGCGGGGAGTCAAAAACCCATACAAATAATGGAGATAAAAAATTGCCGATAGCAACGATCGGTTAGGCATACTATATACTATGAATGTTCCAAATTTCAAAGCGATTGGTTCAGAATAACAGATTCTATAGAGAAAAATCTCAGAATAGGCTAAATCCTGAACTCAAAGCGAAGAGTGAGCCATGATAAAAAAAATTAAATTTTTTTGATCCCAATAATTTTGAGTTTGGCATGAAATTATATAGTTTCATTCATGTAGATTACGAATCTAGGAAACAAAATTGAATCTGGAGGATATTTTCCAAGATATCGAGAATTTAAAAATCCAGTCCGGAAGCGGAGCCGGAAGCGGGGAGTCAAAAACTCATACAAATAATGGAGATAAAAAATTGCTGATAGCATCGATCGATTAGGCATACTATATACTATAAATGTTCCAAATTTCAAAGCGATTGGTTCAGAATAACAGATTCTATAGAGAAAAATCTCAGAATAGGCTAAATCCTGAACTCAAAGCGAAGAGTGAGCCATGATAAAAAAAATTAAATTTTTTTGATCCCAATTATTTTGAGTTTGGCATGAAATTATATAGTTTCATTCATGTAGATTACGAATCTAGGAAACAAAATTGAATCTGGAGGATATTTTCCAAGATATCGAAAATTTAAAAATCCAGTCCGGAAGCGGAGCCGGAAGCGGGGAGTCAAAAACTCATACAAATAATGGAGATAAAAAATTGCTGATAGCATCGATCGATTAGGCATACTATATACTATGAATGTTCCAAATTTCAAAGCGATTGGTTCAGAATAACAGATTCTATAGAGAAAAATCTCAGAATAGGCTAAATCCTGAACTCAAAGCGAAGAGTGAGCCATGATAAAAAAATTAAATTTTTTTGATCCCAATAATTTTGAGTTTGGCATGAAATTATATAGTTTCATTCATGTAGATTACGAATCTAGGAAACAAAATTGAATCTGGAGGATATTTTCCAAGATATCGAGAATTTAAAAATCCAGTCCGGAAGCGGAGCCGGAAGCGGGGAGTCGAAAACTCATACAAATAATGGAGATAAAAAATTTCTGATAGCATCGATCGATTAAACATACTATATACTATGAAAGTTCCAAATTTCAAAGCGATTGGTTCAGAATAACAGATTCTATAGAGGAAAATCTCAGAATAGGCAAAATCCTGAACTCAAAGCGAAGAGTGAGCCATGATAAAAAAAATTAAATTCTTTTGATCCCAATTATTTTGAGTTTGGCATGAAATTATATAGTTTCATTCATGTAGATTACGAATCTAGGAAACAAAATTGAATCTGGAGGATATTTTCCAAGATATCGAAAATTTAAAAATCCAGTCCGGAAGCGGAGCCGGAAGCGGGGAGTCAAAAACTCATACAAATAATGGAGATAAAAAATTGCTGATAGCATCGATCGATTAGGCATACTATATACTATAAATGTTCCAAATTTCAAAGCGATTGGTTCAGAATAACAGATTCTATAGAGAAAAATCTCAGAATAGGCTAAATCCTGAACTCAAAGCGAAGAGTGAGCCATGATAAAAAAAATTAAATTTTTTTGATCCCAATAATTTTGAGTTTGGCATGAAATTATATAGTTTCATTCATGTAGATTACGAATCTAGGAAACAAAATTGAATCTGGAGGATATTTTCCAAGATATCGAGAATTTAAAAATCCAGTCCGGAAGCGGAGCCGGAAGCGGGGAGTCAAAAACTCATACAAATAATGGAGATAAAAAATTGCTAATAGCATCGATCGATTAGGCATACTATATACTATAAATGTTCCAAATTTCAAAGCGATTGGTTCAGAATAACAGATTCTATAGAGAAAAATCTCAGAATAGGCAAAATCCTGAACTCAAAGCGAAGAGTGAGCCATGATAAAAAAATTAAATTTTTTTGATCCCAATTATTTTGAGTTTGGCATGAAATTATATAGTTTCATTCATGTAGATTACGAATCTAGGAAACAAAATTGAATCTGGAGGATATTTTCCAAGATATCGAGAATTTAAAAATCCAGTCCGGAAGCGGAGCCGGAAGCGGGGAGTCAAAAACTCATACAAATAATGGAGATAAAAAATTTCTGATAGCATCGATCGATTAGGCATACTATATACTATGAAAGTTCCAAATTTCAAAGCGATTGGTTCAGAATAACAGATTCTATAGAGAAAAATCTCAGAATAGGCAAAATCCTGAACTCAAAGCGAAGAGTGAGCCATGATAAAAAAAATTAAATTTTTTTGATCCCAATAATTTTGAGTTTGGCATGAAATTATATAGTTTCATTCATGTAGATTACGAATCTAGGAAACAAAATTGAATCTGGAGGATATTTTCCAAGATATCGAGAATTTAAAAATCCAGTCCGGAAGCGGAGACGGAAGCGGGGAGTCAAAAACTCATACAAATGATGGAGATAAAAAATTGCTGATAGCATCGATCGATTAGGCATACTATATACTATGAATGTTCCAAATTTCAAAGCGATTGGTTTAGAATAACAGATTCTATAGAGAAAAATCTCAGAATAGGCTAAATCCTGAACTCAAAGCGAAGAGTGAGCCATGATAAAAAAAATTAAATTTTTTTGATCCCAATAATTTTGAGTTTGGCATGAAATTATATAGTTTTATTCATGTAGATTACGAATCTAGCAAACAAAATTGAATCTGGAGGATATTTTCCAAGATATCGAGAATTTAAAAATCCAGTCCGGAAGCGGAGCCGGAAGCGGGGAGTCAAAAACTCATACAAATAATGGAGATGAAAAATTGCTGATAGCATCGATCGATTAGGCATACTATATACTATAAATGTTCCAAATTTCAAAGCGATTGGTTCAGAATAACAGATTCTATAGAGAAAAATTTCAGAATAGGCGAAATCCTGAACTCAAAGCGAAGAGTGAGCCATGATAAAAAAAAATAAATTTTTTTGATCCCAATTATTTTGAGTTTATCATGAAATTATATAGTTTCATTCATGTAGATTACGAATCTAGGAAACAAAATTGGATCTGGAGGATATTTTCCAAGATATCGAAAATTTAAAAATCCAGACCGGAAGCGGAGCCGGAAGCGGGAAGTCAAAAACTCATACAAATAATGGAGATAAAAAATTGCTGATAGCATCGATCGGTTGGGCATACTATATACTATAAATGTTCCAAATTTCAAAGCGATTAGTTCAGAATTACAGATTCTATAGAGAAAAATCTCAGAATACGAAAAATCCTGAACTCAAAGCAAAGAGTGAGCCATGATAGAGAAAATTAAATTTTTTGATCCCAATTATTTTGAGTTTGGCATGAAATTAAATAGTTTTATTCATGTAGATTACGAATCTAGGAAACAAAATTGGATCTGGAGAATATTTTCCAAGATATCGGAAATTTAAAAATCCAGTCCAGAAGCGGAGCCGGAAGCGGGGAGTCAAAAACTCATACAAATAATGGAGATAAAAAATTGCTGATAGCATCGATCGGTTAACCATACTATATACTATAAATGTTCCAAATTTCAAAGCGATTGGTTCAGAATTACAGATTCTATAGAGAAAAATCTCAGAATGGGCAAAATCCTGAACTCAAACTGAAGAGTGAGCCATGATAACAAAAAATAAATTTTTTTGATCCCAATTTTCTGAGTTTGGCATGAAATTAAATAGTTTCATTCATGTAGATTACGAATCTAGGAAACAAAATTGGATCTGGAGGATATTTTCCAAGATATCGAAAATTTAAAAATCCAGTCCGGAAGCGGAGCCGGAAGCGGGGAGTCAAAAACTCATACAAATAATGGAGATAAAAAATTTCTGATAGCATCGATCGATTAGGCATACTATATACTATAAATGTTCCAAATTTCAAAGCGATTGGTTCAGAATAACAGATTCTATAGAGAAAAATCTCAGAATAGGCTAAATCCTGAACTCAAAGCGAAGAGTGAGCCATGATAAAAAAAATTAAATTTTTTTGATCCCAATTATTTTGAGTTTGGCATGAAATTATATAGTTTCATTCATGTAGATTACGAATCTAGGAAACAAAATTGAATCTGGAGGATATTTTCCAAGATATCGAAAATTTAAAAATCCAGTCCGGAAGCGGAGCCGGAAGCGGGGAGTCAAAAACTCATACAAATAATGGAGATAAAAAATTGCTGATAGCATCGATCGATTAGGCATACTATATACTATAAATGTTCCAAATTTCAAAGCGATTGGTTCAGAATAACAGATTCTATAGAGAAAAATCTCAGAATAGGCAAAATCCTGAACTCAAAGCGAAGAGTGAGCCATGATAAAAAAAATTAAATTTTTTTGATCCCAATTATTTTGAGTTAGGCATGAAATTATATAGTTTCATTCATGTAGATTACGAATCTAGGAAACAAAATTGAATCTGGAGGATATTTTCCAAGATATCGAAAATTTAAAAATCCAGTCCGGAAGCGGAGCCGGAAGCGGGGAGTCAAAAACTCATACAAATGATAGAAATAAAAAATTTCTGATAACATCGGTCGGTTAGCCATACTATATACTATAAATGTTCCAAATTTCAAAGCGATTGGTTCAGAATAACAGATTCTATAGAGAAAAATCTCAGAATAGGCAAAATCCTGAACTCAAAGCGAAGAGTGAGCCATGATAAAAAAAATTAAATTTTTTTAAACCCAATTATTTTGAGTTAGGCATGAAATTATATAGTTTCATTCATGTATATTACGAATCTAGGAAACAAAATTGAATCTGGAGGATATTTTCCAAGATATCGAAAATTTGAAAATCCAGTCCGGAAGCGGAGCCGGAAGCGGGGAGTCAAAAACTCATACAAATAATGGAGATAAAAAATTGCTGATAGCATCGATCGATTAGGCATACTATATACTATAAATGTTTCAAATTTCAAAGCGATTGGTTCAGAATAACAGATTCTATAGAGAAAAATCTCAGAATAGGCAAAATCCTGAACTCAAAGCGAAGAGTGAGCCATGATAAAAAAAATTAAATTTTTTTGATCCCAATTATTTTGAGTTTGGCATGAAATTATATAGTTTCATTCATGTAGATTACGAATCTAGGAAACAAAATTGAATCTGGAGGATATTTTCCAAGATATCGAAAATTTAAAAATCCAATCCGAAAGCGGAGCCGGAAGCGGGGAGTCAAAAACTCATACAAATAATGGAGATAAAAAATTACTGATAGCATCGATCGATTAGGCATACTATATACTATAAATGTTCCAAATTTCAAAGCGATTGGTTCAGAATAACAGATTCTATAGAGAAAAATCTCAGAATAGGCAAAATCCTGAACTCAAAGCGAAGAGTGAGCCATGATAAAAAAAAATAAATTTTTTTGATCCCAATTATTTTGAGTTTGGCATGAAATTATATAGTTTCATTCATGTAGATTACGAATCTAGGTAACAAAATTGAATCTGGAGGATATTTTCCAAGATATCGAAAAATTAAAAATCCAGTCCGGAAGCGGAGCCGGAAGCGGGGAGTCAAAAACTCATACAAATAATGGAGATAAAAAATTTCTGATAGCATCGATCGATTAGGCATACTATATACTATAAATGTTCCAAATTTCAAAGCGATTGGTTCAGAATAACAGATTCTATAGAGAAAAATCTCAGAATAGGCAAAATCCTGAACTCAAAGCGAAGAGTGAGCCATGATAAAAAAAAATAAATTTTTTTGATCCCAATAATTTTGAGTTTGGCATGAAATTATATAGTTTCATTCATGTAGATTACGAATCTAGGAAACAAAATTGAATCTGGAGGATATTTTCCAAGATATCGAAAATTTAAAAATCCAGACCGGAAGCGGAGCCGGGAGCGGGGAGTCAAAAACTCATACAAATAATGGAGATAAAAAATTACTGATAGCATCGATCGATTAGGCATACTATATACTATAAATGTTCCAAATTTCGAAGCGATTGGTTCAGAATAACAGATTCTATAGAGAAAAATCTCAGAATAGGCAAAATCCTGAACTCAAAGCGAAGAGTGAGCCATGATAAAAAAAATTAAATTTTTTTGATCCCAATTATTTTGAGTTTGGCATAAAATTATATAGTTTCATTCATGTAGATTACGAATCTAGGAAACAAAATTGAATCTGGAGGATATTTTCCAAGATATCGAAAAATTAAAAATCCAGTCCGGAAGCGGAGCCGGAAGCGGGGAGTCAAAAACTCATACAAATAATGGAGATAAAAAATTTCTGATAGCATCGATCGATTAGGCATACTATATACTATAAATGTTCCAAATTTCAAAGCGATTGGTTCAGAATAACAGATTCTATAGAGAAAAATCTCAGAATAGGCTAAATCCTGAACTCAAAGCGAAGAGTGAGCCATGATAAGAAAAATTAAATTTTTTTGATCCCAATTATTTTGAGTTTGGCATGAAATTATATAGTTTCATTCATGTAGATTACGAATCTAGGAAACAAAATTGAATCTGGAGGATATTTTCCAAGATATCGAAAATTTAAAAATCCAGTCCGGAAGCGGAGCCGGAAGCGGGGAGTCAAAAACTCATACAAATAATGGAGATAAAAAATTGCTGATAGCATCGATAGATTAGGCATACTATATACTATAAATGTTCCAAATTTCAAAGCGATTGGTTCAGAATAACAGATTCTATAGAGAAAAATCTCAGAATAGGCAAAATCCTGAACTCAAAGCGAAGAGTGAGCCATGATAAAAAAAATTAAATTTTTTTGATCCCAATTATTTTGAGTTTGGCATGGAATTATATAGTTTCATTCATGTAGATTACGAATCTAGGAAACAAAATTGAATCTGGAGGATATTTTCCAGATATCGAAAATTTAAAAATCCAATCCGAAAGCGGAGCCGGAAGCGGGAAGTCAAAAACTCATACAAATAATGGAGATAAAAAATTACTGATAGCATCGATCGATTAGGCATACTATATACTATAAATGTTCCAAATTTCAAAGCGATTGGTTCAGAATAACAGATTCTATAGAGAAAAATCTCAGAATAGGCAAAATCCTGAACTCAAAGCGAAGAGTGAGCCATGATAAAAAAAAATAAATTTTTTTGATCCCAATTATTTTGAGTTTGGCATGAAATTATATAGTTTCATTCATGTAGATTACGAATCTAGGAAACAAAATTGAATCTGGAGGATATTTTCCAAGATATCGAAAAATTAAAAATCCAGTCCGGAAGCGGAGCCGGAAGCGGGGAGTCAAAAACTCATACAAATAATGGAGATAAAAAATTTCTGATAGCATCGATCGATTAGGCATACTATATACTATAAATGTTCCAAATTTCAAAGCGATTGGTCCAGAATAACAGATTCTATAGAGAAAAATCTCAGAATAGGCTAAATCCTGAACTCAAAGCGAAGAGTGAGCCATGATAAAAAAAATTAAATTTTTTTGATCCCAATTATTTTGAGTTTGGCATGAAATTATATAGTTTCATTCATGTAGATTACGAATCTAGGAAACAAAATTGAATCTGGAGGATATTTTCCAAGATATCGAAAATTTAAAAATCCAGCCCGGAAGCGGAGCCGGGAGCGGGGAGTCAAAAACTCATACAAATAATGGAGATAAAAAATTACTGATAGCATCGATCGATTAGGCATACTATATACTATAAATGTTCCAAATTTCAAAGCGATTGGTTCAGAATAACAGATTCTATAGAGAAAAATCTCAGAATAGGCAAAATCCTGAACTCAAAGCGAAGAGTGAGCCATGATAAAAAAAATTAATTTTTTTTGATCCCAATTATTTTGAGTTTGGCATGGAATTATATAGTTCCATTCATGTAGATTACGAATCTAGGAAACAAAATTGAATCTGGAGGATATTTTCCAAGATATCGAAAATTTAAAAATCCAGTACGGAAGCGGAGCCGGAAGCGGGGAGTCAAAAACTCATACAAATAATGGAGATAAAAAATTTCTGATAGCATCGATCGATTAGGCATACTATATACTATAAAAGTTCCAAATTTCAAAGCGATTGGTTCAGAATAACAGATTCTATAGAGAAAAATCTCAGAATAGGCAAAATCCTGAACTCAAAGCGAAGAGTGAGCCATGATAAAAATAATTAAATTTTTTTGATCCCAATTATTTTGAGTTTGGCATGAAATTATATAGTTTCATTCATGTAGATTACGAATCTAGGAAACAAAATTGAATCTGGAGGATATTTTCCAAGATATCGAAAATTTAAAAATCCAGCCCGGAAGCGGAGCCGGAAGCGGGGAGTCAAAAACTCATACAAATAATGGAGATAAAAAATTACTGATAGCATCGATCGATTAGGCATACTATATACTATAAATGTTCCAAATTTCAAAGCGATTGGTTCAGAATAACAGATTCTATAGAGAAAAATCTCAGAATAGGCAAAATCCTGAACTCAAAGCGAAGAGTGAGCCATGATAAAGAAAATTAAATTTTTTTGATCCCAATTATTTTGAGTTTGGCATGAAATTATATAGTTTCATTCATGTAGATTACGAATCTAGGGAACAAAATTGAATCTGGAGGATATTTTCCAAGATATCGAAAATTTAAAAATCCAATCCGAAAGCGGAGCCGGAAGCGGGGAGTCAAAAACTCATACAAAAAATGGAGATAAAAAATTTCTGATAGCATCGATCGATTAGGCATACTATATACTATGAAAGTTCCAAATTTCAAAGCGATTGGTTCAGAATAACAGATTCTATAGAGAAAAATCTCAGAATAGGCAAAATCCTGAACTCAAAGCGAAGAGTGAGCCATGATAAAAAAAATTAAATTTTTTTGATCCCAATTATTTTGAGTTTGGCATGAAATTATATAGTTTCATTCATGTAGATAACGAATCTAGGAAACAAAATTGAATCTGGAGGATATTTTCCAAGATATCGAAAATTTAAAAATCCAATCCGAAAGCGGAGCCGGAAGCGGGGAGTCAAAAACTCATACAAATAATGGAGATAAAAAATTACTGATAGCATCGATCGATTAGGCATACTATATACTATAAATGTTCCAAATTTCAAAGCGATTGGTTCAGAATAACAGATTCTATAGAGAAAAATCTCAGAATAGGCAAAATCCTGAACTCAAAGCGAAGAGTGAGCCATGATAAAAATAATTAAATTTTTTTGATCCCAATTATTTTGAGTTTGGCATGAAATTATATAGTTTCATTCATGTAGATTACGAATCTAGGAAACAAAATTGAATCTGGAGGATATTTTCCAAGATATCGAAAATTTAAAAATCCAGCCCGGAAGCGGAGCCGGAAGCGGGGAGTCAAAAACTCATACAAATAATGGAGATAAAAAATTACTGATAGCATCGATCGATTAGGCATACTATATACTATAAATGTTCCAAATTTCAAAGCGATTGGTTCAGAATAACAGATTCTATAGAGAAAAATCTCAGAATAGGCAAAATCCTGAACTCAAAGCGAAGAGTGAGCCATGATAAAGAAAATTAAATTTTTTTGATCCCAATTATTTTGAGTTTGGCATGAAATTATATAGTTTCATTCATGTAGATTACGAATCTAGGGAACAAAATTGAATCTGGAGGATATTTTCCAAGATATCGAAAATTTAAAAATCCAATCCGAAAGCGGAGCCGGAAGCGGGGAGTCAAAAACTCATACAAAAAATGGAGATAAAAAATTTCTGATAGCATCGATCGATTAGGCATACTATATACTATGAAAGTTCCAAATTTCAAAGCGATTGGTTCAGAATAACAGATTCTATAGAGAAAAATCTCAGAATAGGCAAAATCCTGAACTCAAAGCGAAGAGTGAGCCATGATAAAAAAAATTAAATTTTTTTGATCCCAATTATTTTGAGTTTGGCATGAAATTATATAGTTTCATTCATGTAGATTACGAATCTAGGAAACAAAATTGAATCTGGAGGATATTTTCCAAGATATCGAAAATTTAAAAATCCAATCCGAAAGCGGAGCCGGAAGCGGGGAGTCAAAAACTCATACAAATAATGGAGATAAAAAATTACTGATAGCATCGATCGATTAGGCATACTATATACTATAAATGTTCCAAATTTCAAAGCGATTGGTTCAGAATAACAGATTCTATAGAGAAAAATCTCAGAATAGGCAAAATCCTGAACTCAAAGCGAAGAGTGAGCCATGATAAAAAAAATTAAATTTTTTTGATCCCAATTATTTTGAGTTTGGCATGAAATTATATAGTTTAATTCATGTAGATTACGAATCTAGGGAACAAAATTGAATCTGGAGGATATTTTCCAAGATATCGAAAATTTAAAAATCCAATCCGAAAGCGGAGCCGGAAGCGGGGAGTCAAAAACTCATACAAATAATGGAGATAAAAAATTTCTGATAGCATCGATCGATTAATCATACTATATACTATAAAAGTTCCAAATTTCAAAGCGATTGGTTCAGAATAACAGATTCTATAGAGAAAAATCTCAGAATAGGCAAAATCCTGAACTCAAAGCGAAGAGTGAGCCATGATAAAAAAAATTAAATTTTTTTGATCCCAATTATTTTGAGTTTGGCATGAAATTATATAGTTTCATTCATGTAGATTACGAATCTAGGAAACAAAATTGAATCTGGAGGATATTTTCCAAAATATCGAAAATTTAAAAATCCAGTCCGGAAGCGGAGCCAGAAGCGGGGAGTCAAAAACTTATACAAATAATGGAGATAAAAAATTTCTGATAGCATCGATCGATTAGGCATACTATATACTATGAAAGTTCCAAATTTCAGAGCGATTGGTTCAGAATAACAGATTCTATAGAGAAAAATCTCAGAATAGGCAAAATCCTGAACTCAAAGCGAAGAGTGAGCCATGATAAAAAAATTAAATTTTTTTGATTCCAATTATTTTGAGTTTGGCATGAAATTATATAGTTTCATTCATGTAGATTACGAATCTAGGAAACAAAATTGAATCTGGAGGATATTTTCCAAGATATCGAAAATTTAAAAATCCAATCCGGAAGCGGAGCCGGAAGCGGGGAGTCAAAAACTCATACAAATAATGGAGATAAAAAATTGCTGATAGCATCGATCGATTAGGCATACTATATACTATAAATGTTCCAAATTTCAAAGCGATTGGTTCAGAATAACAGATTCTATAGAGAAAAATCTCAGAATAGGCTAAATCCTGAACTCAAAGCGAAGAGTGAGCCATGATAAAAAAAATTAAATTTTTTTGATCCCAATTATTTTGAGTTTGGCATGAAATTATATAGTTTCATTCATGTAGATTACGAATCTAGGAAACAAAATTGAATCTGGAGGATATTTTCCAAGATATCGAAAATTTAAAAATCCAGTCCGGAAGCGGAGCCGGAAGCGGGGAGTCAAAAACTCATACAAATAATGGAGATAAAAAATTACTGATAGCATCGATCGATTAGGCATACTATATACTATAAATGTTCCAAATTTCAAAGCGATTGGTTCAGAATAACAGATTCTATAGAGAAAAATCTCAGAATAGGCAAAATCCTGAACTCAAAGCGAAGAGTGAGCCATGATAAAAAAAATTAAATTTTTTTGATCCCAATTATTTTGAGTTTGGCATGAAATTATATAGTTTCATTCATGTAGATTACGAATCTAGGAAACAAAATTGAATCTGGAGGATATTTTCCAAGATATCGAAAATTTAAAAATCCAGCCCGGAAGCGGAGCCGGAAGCGGGGAGTCAAAAACTCATACAAATAATGGAGATAAAAAATTACTGATAGCATCGATCGATTAGGCATACTATATACTATGAATGTTCCAAATTTCAAAGCGATTGGTTCAGAATAACAGATTCTATGGAGAAAAATCTCAGAATAGGCTAAATCCTGAACTCAAAGCGAAGAGTGAGCCATGATAAAAAAAATTAAATTTTTTTGATCCCAATAATTTTGAGTTTGGCATGAAATTATATAGTTTCATTCATGTAGATTACGAATCTAGGAAACTAAATTGAATCTGGAGGATATTTTCCAAGATATCGAAAATTTAAAAATCCAGTCCGGAAGCGGAGCCGGAAGCGGGGAGTCAAAAACTCATACAAATAATGGAGATAAAAAATTGCTGATAGCATCGATCGATTAGGCATACTATATACTATAAATGTTCCAAATTTCAAAGCGATTGGTTCAGAATAACAGATTCTATAGAGAAAAATCTCAGAATAGGCTAAATCCTGAACTCAAAGCGAAGAGTGAGCCATGATAAAAAAAATTAAATTTTTTTGATCCCAATTATTTTGAGTTTGGCATGAAATTATATAGTTTCATTCATGTAGATTACGAATCTAGGAAACAAAATTGAATCTGGAGGATATTTTCCAAGATATCGAAAATTTAAAAATCCAGTCCGGAAGCGGAGCCGGAAGCGGGGAGTCAAAAACTCATACAAATAATAGAGATAAAAAATTACTGATAGCATCGATCGATTAGGCATACTATATACTATAGATGTTCCAAATTTCAAAGCGATTGGTTCAGAATAACAGATTCTATAGAGAAAAATCTCAGAATAGGCAAAATCCTGAACTCAAAGCGAAGAGTGAGCCATGATAAAAAAAAATAAATTTTTTTGATCCCAATTATTTTGAGTTTGGCATGAAATTATATAGCTTCATTCATGTAGATTACGAATCTAGGAAACAAAATTGAATCTGGAGGATATTTTCCAAGATATCGGAAATTTAAAAATCCAGCCCGGAAGCGGAACCGGAAGCGGGGAGTCAAAAACTCATACAAATAATGGAGATAAAAAATTACTGATAGCATCGATCGATTAGGCATACTATATTCTATGAAAGTTCCAAATTTCAAAGCGATTGGTTCAGAATAACAGATTCTATAGAGAAAAATCTCAGAATAGGCAAAATCCTGAACTCAAAGCGAAGAGTGAGCCATGATAAAAAAAATTAAATTTTTTTGATCCCAATAATTTTGAGTTTGGCATGAAATTATATAGTTTCATTCATGTAGATTACGAATCTAGGAAACAAAATTGAATCTGGAGGATATTTTCCAAGATATCGAGAATTTAAAAATCCAGTCCGGAAGCGGAGCCGGAAGCGGGGAGTCAAAAACTCATACAAATAATGGAGATAAAAAATTTCTGATAGCATCGATCGATTAGGCATACTATATACTATGAAAGTTCCAAATTTCAAAGCGATTGGTTCAGAATAACAGATTCTATAGAGAAAAATCTCAGAATAGGCAAAATCCTGAACTCAAAGCGAAGAGTGAGCCATGATAAAAAAATTAAATTTTTTTGATCCCAATAATTTTGAGTTTGGCATGAAATTATATAGTTTCATTCATGTAGATTACGAATCTAGGAAACAAAATTGAATCTGGAGGATATTTTCCAAGATATCGAAAATTTAAAAATCCAGTCCGGAAGCGGAGCCGGAAGCGGGGAGTCAAAAACTCATACAAATAATGGAGATAAAAAATTGCTGATAGCATCGATCGATTAGGCATACTATATACTATAAATGTTCCAAATTTCAAAGCGATTGGTTCAGAATAACAGATTCTATAGAGAAAAATCTCAGAATAGGCAAAATCCTGAACTCAAAGCGAAGAGTGAGCCATGATAAAAAAAATTAAATTTTTTTGATCCCAATAATTTCGAGTTTGGCATGAAATTATATAGTTTCATTCATGTAGATTACGAATCTAGGAAACAAAATTGAATCTGGAGGATATTTTCCAAGATATCGAGAATTTAAAAATCCAGTCCGGAAGCGGAGCCGGAAGCGGGGAGTCAAAAACTCATACAAATAATGGAGATAAAAAATTTCTGATAGCATCGATCGATTAGGCATACTATATACTATGAAAGTTCCAAATTTCAAAGCGATTGGTTCAGAATAACAGATTCTATAGAGAAAAATCTCAGAATAGGCAAAATCCTGAACTCAAAGCGAAGAGTGAGCCATGATAAAAAAAATTAAATTTTTTTGATCCCAATAATTTTGAGTTTGGCATGAAATTATATAGTTTCATTCATGTAGATTACGAATCTAGGAAACAAAATTGAATCTGGAGGATATTTTCCAAGATATCGAGAATTTAAAAATCCAGTCCGGAAGCGGAGCCGGAAGCGGGGAGTCAAAAACTCATACAAATAATGGAGATAAAAAATTTCTGATAGCATCGATCGATTAGGCATACTATATACTATGAAAGTTCCAAATTTCAAAGCGATTGGTTCAGAATAACAGATTCTATAGAGAAAAATCTCAGAATAGGCAAAATCCTGAACTCAAAGCGAAGAGTGAGCCATGATAAAAAAATTAAATTTTTTTGATCCCAATAATTTTGAGTTTGGCATGAAATTATATAGTTTCATTCATGTAGATTACGAATCTAGGAAACAAAATTGAATCTGGAGGATATTTTCCAAGATATCGAAAATTTAAAAATCCAGTCCGGAAGCGGAGCCGGAAGCGGGGAGTCAAAAACTCATACAAATAATGGAGATAAAAAATTGCTGATAGCATCGATCGATTAGGCATACTATATACTATAAATGTTCCAAATTTCAAAGCGATTGGTTCAGAATAACAGATTCTATAGAGAAAAATCTCAGAATAGGCAAAATCCTGAACTCAAAGCGAAGAGTGAGCCATGATAAAAAAAATTAAATTTTTTTGATCCCAATTATTTTGAGTTTGGCATGAAATTATATAGTTTCATTCATGTAGATTACGAATCTAGGAAACAAAATTGAATCTGGAGGATATTTTCCAAGATATCGAGAATTTAAAAATCCAGTCCGGAAGCGGAGCCGGAAGCGGGGAGTCAAAAACTCATACAAATAATGGAGATAAAAAATTTCTGATAGCATCGATCGATTAGGCATACTATATACTATGAAAGTTCCAAATTTCAAAGCGATTGGTTCAGAATAACAGATTCTATAGAGAAAAATCTCAGAATAGGCAAAATCCTGAACTCAAAGCGAAGAGTGAGCCATGATAAAAAAATTAAATTTTTTTGATCCCAATAATTTTGAGTTTGGCATGAAATTATATAGTTTCATTCATGTAGATTACGAATCTAGGAAACAAAATTGAATCTGGAGGATATTTTCCAAGATATCGAAAATTTAAAAATCCAGTCCGGAAACGGAGCCGGAAGCGGGGAGTCAAAAACTCATACAAATAATGGAGATAAAAAATTGCTGATAGCATCGATCGATTAGGCATACTATATACTATAAATGTTTCAAATTTCAAAGCGATTGGTTTAGAATAACAGATTCTATAGAGAAAAATCTCAGAATAGACAAAATCCTGAACTCAAAGCGAAGAGTGAGCCATGATAAAAAAAATTAAATTTTTTTGATCCCAATAATTTTGAGTTTGGCATGAAATTATATAGTTTCATTCATGTAGATTACGAATCTAGGAAACAAAATTGAATCTGGAGGATATTTTCCAAGATATCGAGAATTTAAAAATCCAGTCCGGAAGCGGAGCCGGAAGCGGGGAGTCAAAAACTCATACAAATAATGGAGATAAAAAATTTCTGATAGCATCGATCGATTAGGCATACTATATACTATGAAAGTTTCAAATTTCAAAGCGATTGGTTCAGAATAACAGATTCTATAGAGAAAAATCTCAGAATAGGCAAAATCCTGAACTCAAAGCGAAGAGTGAGCCATGATAAAAAAATTAAATTTTTTTGATCCCAATAATTTTGAGTTTGGCATGAAATTATATAGTTTCATTCATGTAGATTACGAATCTAGGAAACAAAATTGAATCTGGAGGATATTTTCCAAGATATCGAAAATTTAAAAATCCAGTCCGGGAACGGAGCCGGAAGCGGGGAGTCAAAAACTCATACAAATAAAGGAGATAAAAAATTGCTGATAGCATCGATCGATTAGGCATACTATATACTATAAATGTTCCAAATTTCAAAGCGATTGGTTCAGAATAACAGATTCTATAGAGAAGAATCTCAGAATAGGCAAAATCCTGAACTCAAAGCGAAGAGTGAGCCATGATAAAAAAAATTAAATTTTTTTGATCCCAATAATTTTGAGTTTGGCATGAAATTATATAGTTTCATTCATGTAGATTACGAATCTAGGAAACAAAATTGAATCTGGAGGATATTTTCCAAGATATCGAGAATTTAAAAATCCAGTCCGGAAGCGGAGCCGGAAGCGGGGAGTCAAAAACTCATACAAATAATGGAGATAAAAAATTTCTGATAGCATCGATCGATTAGGCATACTATATACTATAAATGTTCCAAATTTCAAAGCGATTGGTTCAGAATAACAGATTCTATAGAGAAAAATCTCAGAATAGGCAAAATCCTGAACTCAAAGCGAAGAGTGAGCCATGATAAAAAAATTAAATTTTTTTGATCCCAATTATTTTGAGTTTGGCATGAAATTATATAGTTTCATTCATGTAGATTACGAATCTAGGAAACAAAATTGAATCTGGAGGACATTTTCCAAGATATCGAAAATTTAAAAATCCAGTCCGTGAACGGAGCCGGAAGCGGGGAGTCAAAAACTCATACAAATAATGGAGATAAAAAATTGCTGATAGCATCGATCGATTAGGCATACTATATACTATAAATGTTCCAAATTTCAAAGCGATTGGTTCAGAATAACAGATTCTATAGAGAAGAATCTCAGAATAGGCAAAATCCTGAACTCAAAGCGAAGAGTGAGCCATGATAAAAAAAATTAAATTTTTTTGATCCCAATAATTTTGAGTTTGGCATGAAATTATATAGTTTCATTCATGTAGATTACGAATCTAGGAAACAAAATTGAATCTGGAGGATATTTTCCAAGATATCGAGAATTTAAAAATCCAGTCCGGAAGCGGAGCCGGAAGCGGGGAGTCAAAAACTCATACAAATAATGGAGATAAAAAATTTCTGATAGCATCGATCGATTAGGCATACTATATACTATAAATGTTCCAAATTTCAAAGCGATTGGTTCAGAATAACAGATTCTATAGAGAAAAATCTCAGAATAGGCAAAATCCTGAACTCAAAGCGAAGAGTGAGCCATGATAAAAAAATTAAATTTTTTTGATCCCAATTATTTTGAGTTTGGCATGAAATTATATAGTTTCATTCATGTAGATTACGAATCTAGGAAACAAAATTGAATCTGGAGGATATTTTCCAAGATATCGGAAATTTAAAAATCCAGCCCGGAAGCGGAACCGGAAGCGGAGAGTCAAAAACTCATACAAATAATGGAGATAAAAAATTACTGATAGCATCGATCGATTAGGCATACTATATACTATAAATGTTCCAAATTTCAAAGCGATTGGTTCAGAATAACAGATTCTATAGAGAAAAATCTCAGAATAGGCAAAATCCTGAACTCAAAGCGAAGAGTGAGCCATGATAAAAAAAATTAAATTTTTTTGATCCCAATAATTTTGAGTTTGGCATGAAATTATATAGTTTCATTCATGTAGATTACGAATCTAGGAAACAAAATTGAATCTGGAGGATATTTTCCAAGATATCGAAAATTTAAAAATCCAGTCCGGAAGCGGAGCCGGAAGCGGGGAGTCAAAAACTCATACAAATAATGGAGATAAAAAATTGCTGATAGCATCGATCGATTAGGCATACTATATACTATAAATGTTCCAAATTTCAAAGCGATTGGTTCAGAATAACAGATTCTATAGAGAAAAATCTCAGAATAGGCAAAATCCTGAACTCAAAGCGAAGAGTGAGCCATGATAAAAAAAATTAAATTTTTTTGATCCCAATAATTTTGAGTTTGGCATGAAATTATATAGTTTCATTCATGTAGATTACGAATCTAGGAAACAAAATTGAATCTGGAGGATATTTTCCAAGATATCGAAAATTTAAAAATCCAGTCCGGAAGCGGAGCCGGAAGCGGGGAGTCAAAAACTCATACAAATAATGGAGATAAAAAATTGCTGATAGCATCGATCGATTAGGCATACTATATACTATAAATGTTCCAAATTTCAAAGCGATTGGTTCAGAATAACAGATTCTATAGAGAAAAATCTCAGAATAGGCAAAATCCTGAACTCAAAGCGAAGAGTGAGCCATGATAAAAAAAATTAAATTTTTTTGATCCCAATTATTTTGAGTTTGGCATGAAATTATATAGTTTCATTCATGTAGATTACGAATCTAGGAAACAAAATTGAATCTGGAGGATATTTTCCAAGATATCGAAAATTTAAAAATCCAGTCCGGAAGCGGAGCCGGAAGCGGGGAGTCAAAAACTCATACAAATAATGGAGATAAAAAATTGCTGATAGCATCGATCGATTAGGCATACTATATACTATAAATGTTCCAAATTTCAAAGCGATTGGTTCAGAATAACAGATTCTATAGAGAAAAATCTCAGAATAGGCAAAATCCTGAACTCAAAGCGAAGAGTGAGCCATGATAAAAAAAATTAAATTTTTTTGATCCCAATAATTTTGAGTTTGGCATGAAATTATATAGTTTCATTCATGTAGATTACGAATCTAGGAAACAAAATTGAATCTGGAGGATATTTTCCAAGATATCGAAAATTTAAAAATCCAGTCCGGAAGCGGAGCCGGAAGCGGGGAGTCAAAAACTCATACAAATAATGGAGATAAAAAATTTCTGATAGCATCGATCGATTAGGCATACTATATTCTATGAAAGTTCCAAATTTCAAAGCGATTGGTTCAGAATAACAGATTCTATAGAGAAAAATCTCAGAATAGGCAAAATCCTGAACTCAAAGCGAAGAGTGAGCCATGATAAAAAAAATAAAATTTTTTTGATCCCAATAATTTTGAGTTTGGCATGAAATTATATAGTTTCATTCATGTAGATTACGAATCTAGGAAACAAAATTGAATCTGGAGGATATTTTCCAAGATATCGAAAATTTAAAAATCCAGTCCGGAAGCGGAGCCGGAAGCGGGGAGTCAAAAACTCATACAAATAATGGAGATAAAAAATTGCTGATAGCATCGATCGATTAGGCATACTATATACTATAAATGTTCCAAATTTCAAAGCGATTGGTTCAGAATAACAGATTCTATAGAGAAAAATCTCAGAATAGGCAAAATCCTGAACTCAAAGCGAAGAGTGAGCCATGATAAAAAAAATTAAATTTTTTTGATCCCAATAATTTTGAGTTTGGCATGAAATTATATAGTTTCATTCATGTAGATTACGAATCTAGGAAACAAAATTGAATCTGGAGGATATTTTCCAAGATATCGAAAATTTAAAAATCCAGTCCGGAAGCGGAGCCGGAAGCGGGGAGTCAAAAACTCATACAAATAATGGAGATAAAAAATTGCTGATAGCATCGATCGATTAGGCATACTATATACTATAAATGTTCCAAATTTCAAAGCGATTGGTTCAGAATAACAGATTCTATAGAGAAAAATCTCAGAATAGGCAAAATCCTGAACTCAAAGCGAAGAGTGAGCCATGATAAAAAAAATAAATTTTTTTGATCCCAATAATTTTGAGTTTGGTATGAAATTATATAGTTTCATTCATGTAGATTACGAATCTAGGAAACAAAATTGAATCTGGAGGATATTTTCCAAGATATCGAGAATTTAAAAATCCAGTCCGGAAGCGGAGCCGGAAGCGGGGAGTCAAAAACTCATACAAATAATGGAGATAAAAAATTTCTGATAGCATCGATCGATTAGGCATACTATATACTATGAAAGTTCCAAATTTCAAAGCGATTGGTTCAGAATAACAGATTCTATAGAGAAAAATCTCAGAATAGGCAAAATCCTGAACTCAAAGCGAAGAGTGAGCCATGATAAAAAAAATTAAATTTTTTTGATCCCAATAATTTTGAGTTTGGCATGAAATTATATAGTTTCATTCATGTAGATTACGAATCTAGGAAACAAAATTGAATCTGGAGGATATTTTCCAAGATATCGAAAATTTAAAAATCCAGTCCGGAAGCGGAGCCGGAAGCGGGGAGTCAAAAACTCATACAAATAATGGAGATAAAAAATTGCTGATAGCATCGATCGATTAGGCATACTATATACTATAAATGTTCCAAATTTCAAAGCGATTGGTTCAGAATAACAGATTCTATAGAGAAAAATCTCAGAATAGGCAAAATCCTGAACTCAAAGCGAAGAGTGAGCCATGATAAAAAAAATTAAATTTTTTTGATCCCAATAATTTTGAGTTTGGCATGAAATTATATAGTTTCATTCATGTAGATTACGAATCTAGGAAACAAAATTGAATCTGGAGGATATTTTCCAAGATATCGAAAATTTAAAAATCCAGTCCGGAAGCGGAGCCGGAAGCGGGGAGTCAAAAACTCATACAAATAATGGAGATAAAAAATTTCTGATAGCATCGATCGATTAGGCATACTATATTCTATGAAAGTTCCAAATTTCAAAGCGATTGGTTCAGAATAACAGATTCTATAGAGAAAAATCTCAGAATAGGCAAAATCCTGAACTCAAAGCGAAGAGTGAGCCATGATAAAAAAAATAAAATTTTTTTGATCCCAATAATTTTGAGTTTGGCATGAAATTATATAGTTTCATCCATGTAGATTACGAATCTAGGAAACAAAATTGAATCTGGAGGATATTTTCCAAGATATCGAAAATTTAAAAATCCAGTCCGGAAGCGGAGCCGGAAGCGGGGAGTCAAAAACTCATACAAATAATGGAGATAAAAAATTGCTGATAGCATCGATCGATTAGGCATACTATATACTATAAATGTTCCAAATTTCAAAGCGATTGGTTCAGAATAACAGATTCTATAGAGAAAAATCTCAGAATAGGCAAAATCCTGAACTCAAAGCGAAGAGTGAGCCATGATAAAAAAAATTAAATTTTTTTGATCCCAATAATTTTGAGTTTGGCATGAAATTATATAGTTTCATTCATGTAGATTACGAATCTAGGAAACAAAATTGAATCTGGAGGATATTTTCCAAGATATCGAAAATTTAAAAATCCAGTCCGGAAGCGGAGCCGGAAGCGGGGAGTCAAAAACTCATACAAATAATGGAGATAAAAAATTGCTGATAGCATCGATCGATTAGGCATACTATATACTATAAATGTTCCAAATTTCAAAGCGATTGGTTCAGAATAACAGATTCTATAGAGAAAAATCTCAGAATAGGCAAAATCCTGAACTCAAAGCGAAGAGTGAGCCATGATAAAAAAAATTAAATTTTTTTGATCCCAATTATTTTGAGTTTGGCATGAAATTATATAGTTTCATTCATGTAGATTACGAATCTAGGAAACAAAATTGAATCTGGAGGATATTTTCCAAGATATCGAAAATTTAAAAATCCAGTCCGGAAGCGGAGCCGGAAGCGGGGAGTCAAAAACTCATACAAATAATGGAGATAAAAAATTGCTGATAGCATCGATCGATTAGGCATACTATATACTATAAATGTTCCAAATTTCAAAGCGATTGGTTCAGAATAACAGATTCTATAGAGAAAAATCTCAGAATAGGCAAAATCCTGAACTCAAAGCGAAGAGTGAGCCATGATAAAAAAAATTAAATTTTTTTGATCCCAATTATTTTGAGTTTGGCATGAAATTATATAGTTTCATTCATGTAGATTACGAATCTAGGAAACAAAATTGAATCTGGAGGATATTTTCCAAGATATCGAAAATTTAAAAATCCAGTCCGGAAGCGGAGCCGGAAGCGGGGAGTCAAAAACTCATACAAATAATGGAGATAAAAAATTGCTGATAGCATCGATCGATTAGGCATACTATATACTATAAATGTTCCAAATTTCAAAGCGATTGGTTCAGAATAACAGATTCTATAGAGAAAAATCTCAGAATAGGCAAAATCCTGAACTCAAAGCGAAGAGTGAGCCATGATAAAAAAAATTAAATTTTTTTGATCCCAATAATTTTGAGTTTGGCATGAAATTATATAGTTTCATTCATGTAGATTACGAATCTAGGAAACAAAATTGAATCTGGAGGATATTTTCCAAGATATCGAAAATTTAAAAATCCAGTCCGGAAGCGGAGCCGGAAGCGGGGAGTCAAAAACTCATACAAATAATGGAGATAAAAAATTTCTGATAGCATCGATCGATTAGGCATACTATATTCTATGAAAGTTCCAAATTTCAAAGCGATTGGTTCAGAATAACAGATTCTATAGAGAAAAATCTCAGAATAGGCAAAATCCTGAACTCAAAGCGAAGAGTGAGCCATGATAAAAAAAATTAAATTTTTTTGATCCCAATAATTTTGAGTTTGGCATGAAATTATATAGTTTCATTCATGTAGATTACGAATCTAGGAAACAAAATTGAATCTGGAGGATATTTTCCAAGATATCGAAAATTTAAAAATCCAGTCCGGAAGCGGAGCCGGAAGCGGGGAGTCAAAAACTCATACAAATAATGGAGATAAAAAATTGCTGATAGCATCGATCGATTAGGCATACTATATACTATAAATGTTCCAAATTTCAAAGCGATTGGTTCAGAATAACAGATTCTATAGAGAAAAATCTCAGAATAGGCAAAATCCTGAACTCAAAGCGAAGAGTGAGCCATGATAAAAAAAATTAAATTTTTTTGATCCCAATAATTTTGAGTTTGGCATGAAATTATATAGTTTCATTCATGTAGATTACGAATCTAGGAAACAAAATTGAATCTGGAGGATATTTTCCAAGATATCGAAAATTTAAAAATCCAGTCCGGAAGCGGAGCCGGAAGCGGGGAGTCAAAAACTCATACAAATAATGGAGATAAAAAATTGCTGATAGCATCGATCGATTAGGCATACTATATACTATAAATGTTCCAAATTTCAAAGCGATTGGTTCAGAATAACAGATTCTATAGAGAAAAATCTCAGAATAGGCAAAATCCTGAACTCAAAGCGAAGAGTGAGCCATGATAAAAAAAATTAAATTTTTTTGATCCCAATAATTTTGAGTTTGGCATGAAATTATATAGTTTCATTCATGTAGATTACGAATCTAGGAAACAAAATTGAATCTGGAGGATATTTTCCAAGATATCGAAAATTTAAAAATCCAGTCCGGAAGCGGAGCCGGAAGCGGGGAGTCAAAAACTCATACAAATAATGGAGATAAAAAATTGCTGATAGCATCGATCGATTAGGCATACTATATACTATAAATGTTCCAAATTTCAAAGCGATTGGTTCAGAATAACAGATTCTATAGAGAAAAATCTCAGAATAGGCAAAATCCTGAACTCAAAGCGAAGAGTGAGCCATGATAAAAAAAATTAAATTTTTTTGATCCCAATAATTTTGAGTTTGGCATGAAATTATATAGTTTCATTCATGTAGATTACGAATCTAGGAAACAAAATTGAATCTGGAGGATATTTTCCAAGATATCGAAAATTTAAAAATCCAGTCCGGAAGCGGAGCCGGAAGCGGGGAGTCAAAAACTCATACAAATAATGGAGATAAAAAATTTCTGATAGCATCGATCGATTAGGCATACTATATTCTATGAAAGTTCCAAATTTCAAAGCGATTGGTTCAGAATAACAGATTCTATAGAGAAAAATCTCAGAATAGGCAAAATCCTGAACTCAAAGCGAAGAGTGAGCCATGATAAAAAAAATTAAATTTTTTTGATCCCAATAATTTTGAGTTTGGCATGAAATTATATAGTTTCATTCATGTAGATTACGAATCTAGGAAACAAAATTGAATCTGGAGGATATTTTCCAAGATATCGAAAATTTAAAAATCCAGTCCGGAAGCGGAGCCGGAAGCGGGGAGTCAAAAACTCATACAAATAATGGAGATAAAAAATTGCTGATAGCATCGATCGATTAGGCATACTATATACTATAAATGTTCCAAATTTCAAAGCGATTGGTTCAGAATAACAGATTCTATAGAGAAAAATCTCAGAATAGGCAAAATCCTGAACTCAAAGCGAAGAGTGAGCCATGATAAAAAAAATTAAATTTTTTTGATCCCAATAATTTTGAGTTTGGCATGAAATTATATAGTTTCATTCATGTAGATTACGAATCTAGGAAACAAAATTGAATCTGGAGGATATTTTCCAAGATATCGAAAATTTAAAAATCCAGTCCGGAAGCGGAGCCGGAAGCGGGGAGTCAAAAACTCATACAAATAATGGAGATAAAAAATTTCTGATAGCATCGATCGATTAGGCATACTATATTCTATGAAAGTTCCAAATTTCAAAGCGATTGGTTCAGAATAACAGATTCTATAGAGAAAAATCTCAGAATAGGCAAAATCCTGAACTCAAAGCGAAGAGTGAGCCATGATAAAAAAAATAAAATTTTTTTGATCCCAATAATTTTGAGTTTGGCATGAAATTATATAGTTTCATTCATGTAGATTACGAATCTAGGAAACAAAATTGAATCTGGAGGATATTTTCCAAGATATCGAAAATTTAAAAATCCAGTCCGGAAGCGGAGCCGGAAGCGGGGAGTCAAAAACTCATACAAATAATGGAGATAAAAAATTGCTGATAGCATCGATCGATTAGGCATACTATATACTATAAATGTTCCAAATTTCAAAGCGATTGGTTCAGAATAACAGATTCTATAGAGAAAAATCTCAGAATAGGCAAAATCCTGAACTCAAAGCGAAGAGTGAGCCATGATAAAAAAAATTAAATTTTTTTGATCCCAATAATTTTGAGTTTGGCATGAAATTATATAGTTTCATTCATGTAGATTACGAATCTAGGAAACAAAATTGAATCTGGAGGATATTTTCCAAGATATCGAAAATTTAAAAATCCAGTCCGGAAGCGGAGCCGGAAGCGGGGAGTCAAAAACTCATACAAATAATGGAGATAAAAAATTGCTGATAGCATCGATCGATTAGGCATACTATATACTATAAATGTTCCAAATTTCAAAGCGATTGGTTCAGAATAACAGATTCTATAGAGAAAAATCTCAGAATAGGCAAAATCCTGAACTCAAAGCGAAGAGTGAGCCATGATAAAAAAAATAAAATTTTTTTGATCCCAATAATTTTGAGTTTGGCATGAAATTATATAGTTTCATTCATGTAGATTACGAATCTAGGAAACAAAATTGAATCTGGAGGATATTTTCCAAGATATCGAAAATTTAAAAATCCAGTCCGGAAGCGGAGCCGGAAGCGGGGAGTCAAAAACTCATACAAATAATGGAGATAAAAAATTGCTGATAGCATCGATCGATTAGGCATACTATATACTATAAATGTTCCAAATTTCAAAGCGATTGGTTCAGAATAACAGATTCTATAGAGAAAAATCTCAGAATAGGCAAAATCCTGAACTCAAAGCGAAGAGTGAGCCATGATAAAAAAAATTAAATTTTTTTGATCCCAATAATTTTGAGTTTGGCATGAAATTATATAGTTTCATTCATGTAGATTACGAATCTAGGAAACAAAATTGAATCTGGAGGATATTTTCCAAGATATCGAAAATTTAAAAATCCAGTCCGGAAGCGGAGCCGGAAGCGGGGAGTCAAAAACTCATACAAATAATGGAGATAAAAAATTTCTGATAGCATCGATCGATTAGGCATACTATATTCTATGAAAGTTCCAAATTTCAAAGCGATTGGTTCAGAATAACAGATTCTATAGAGAAAAATCTCAGAATAGGCAAAATCCTGAACTCAAAGCGAAGAGTGAGCCATGATAAAAAAAATAAAATTTTTTTGATCCCAATAATTTTGAGTTTGGCATGAAATTATATAGTTTCATTCATGTAGATTACGAATCTAGGAAACAAAATTGAATCTGGAGGATATTTTCCAAGATATCGAAAATTTAAAAATCCAGTCCGGAAGCGGAGCCGGAAGCGGGGAGTCAAAAACTCATACAAATAATGGAGATAAAAAATTGCTGATAGCATCGATCGATTAGGCATACTATATACTATAAATGTTCCAAATTTCAAAGCGATTGGTTCAGAATAACAGATTCTATAGAGAAAAATCTCAGAATAGGCAAAATCCTGAACTCAAAGCGAAGAGTGAGCCATGATAAAAAAAATTAAATTTTTTTGATCCCAATAATTTTGAGTTTGACATGAAATTATATAGTTTCATTCATGTAGATTACGAATCTAGGAAACAAAATTGAATCTGGAGGATATTTTCCAAGATATCGAAAATTTAAAAATCCAGTCCGGAAGCGGAGCCGGAAGCGGGGAGTCAAAAACTCATACAAATAATGGAGATAAAAAATTGCTGATAGCATCGATCGATTAGGCATACTATATACTATAAATGTTCCAAATTTCAAAGCGATTGGTTCAGAATAACAGATTCTATAGAGAAAAATCTCAGAATAGGCAAAATCCTGAACTCAAAGCGAAGAGTGAGCCATGATAAAAAAAATTAAATTTTTTTGATCCCAATAATTTTGAGTTTGGCATGAAATTATATAGTTTCATTCATGTAGATTACGAATCTAGGAAACAAAATTGAATCTGGAGGATATTTTCCAAGATATCGAAAATTTAAAAATCCAGTCCGGAAGCGGAGCCGGAAGCGGGGAGTCAAAAACTCATACAAATAATGGAGATAAAAAATTGCTGATAGCATCGATCGATTAGGCATACTATATACTATAAATGTTCCAAATTTCAAAGCGATTGGTTCAGAATAACAGATTCTATAGAGAAAAATCTCAGAATAGGCAAAATCCTGAACTCAAAGCGAAGAGTGAGCCATGATAAAAAAAATTAAATTTTTTTGATCCCAATAATTTTGAGTTTGGCATGAAATTATATAGTTTCATTCATGTAGATTACGAATCTAGGAAACAAAATTGAATCTGGAGGATATTTTCCAAGATATCGAAAATTTAAAAATCCAGTCCGGAAGCGGAGCCGGAAGCGGGGAGTCAAAAACTCATACAAATAATGGAGATAAAAAATTTCTGATAGCATCGATCGATTAGGCATACTATATTCTATGAAAGTTCCAAATTTCAAAGCGATTGGTTCAGAATAACAGATTCTATAGAGAAAAATCTCAGAATAGGCAAAATCCTGAACTCAAAGCGAAGAGTGAGCCATGATAAAAAAAATAAAATTTTTTTGATCCCAATAATTTTGAGTTTGGCATGAAATTATATAGTTTCATTCATGTAGATTACGAATCTAGGAAACAAAATTGAATCTGGAGGATATTTTCCAAGATATCGAAAATTTAAAAATCCAGCCTGGAAGCGGAGCCGGAAGCGGGGAGTCAAAAACTCATACAAATAATGGAGATAAAAAATTGCTGATAGCATCGATCGATTAGGCATACTATATACTATAAATGTTCCAAATTTCAAAGCGATTGGTTCAGAATAACAGATTCTATAGAGAAAAATCTCAGAATAGGCAAAATCCTGAACTCAAAGCGAAGAGTGAGCCATGATAAAAAAAATTAAATTTTTTTGATCCCAATAATTTTGAGTTTGGCATGAAATTATATAGTTTCATTCATGTAGATTACGAATCTAGGAAACAAAATTGAATCTGGAGGATATTTTCCAAGATATCGAGAATTTAAAAATCCAGTCCGGAAGCGGAGCCGGAAGCGGGGAGTCAAAAACTCATACAAATAATGGAGATAAAAAATTGCTGATAGCATCGATCGATTAGGCATACTATATACTATAAATGTTCCAAATTTCAAAGCGATTGGTTCAGAATAACAGATTCTATAGAGAAAAATCTCAGAATAGGCAAAATCCTGAACTCAAAGCGAAGAGTGAGCCATGATAAAAAAATTAAATTTTTTTGATCCCAATAATTTTGAGTTTGGCATGAAATTATATAGTTTCATTCATGTAGATTACGAATCTAGGAAACAAAATTGAATCTGGAGGATATTTTCCAAGATATCGAGAATTTAAAAATCCAGTCCGGAAGCGGAGCCGGAAGCGGGGAGTCAAAAACTCATACAAATAATGGAGATAAAAAATTTCTGATAGCATCGATCGATTAGGCATACTATATACTATGAAAGTTCCAAATTTCAAAGCGATTGGTTCAGAATAACAGATTCTATAGAGAAAAATCTCAGAATAGGCAAAATCCTGAACTCAAAGCGAAGAGTGAGCCATGATAAAAAAATTAAATTTTTTTGATCCCAATAATTTTGAGTTTGGCATGAAATTATATAGTTTCATTCATGTAGATTACGAATCTAGGAAACAAAATTGAATCTGGAGGATATTTTCCAAGATATCGAAAATTTAAAAATCCAGTCCGGAAGCGGAGCCGGAAGCGGGGAGTCAAAAACTCATACAAATAATGGAGATAAAAAATTTCTGATAGCATCGATCGATTAGGCATACTATATACTATGAAAGTTGTTCCAAATTTCAAAGCGATTGGTTCAGAATAACAGATTCTATAGAGAAAAATCTCAGAATAGGCAAAATCCTGAACTCAAAGCGAAGAGTGAGCCATGATAAAAAAATTAAATTTTTTTGATCCCAATAATTTTGAGTTTGGCATGAAATTATATAGTTTCATTCATGTAGATTACGAATCTAGGAAACAAAATTGAATCTGGAGGATATTTTCCAAGATATCGAGAATTTAAAAATCCAGTCCGGAAGCGGAGCCGGAAGCGGGGAGTCAAAAACTCATACAAATAATGGAGATAAAAAATTTCTGATAGCATCGATCAATTAGGCATACTATATACTATGAAAGTTCCAAATTTCAAAGCGATTGGTTCAGAATAACAGATTCTATAGAGAAAAATCTCAGAATAGGCAAAATCCTGAACTCAAAGCGAAGAGTGAGCCATGATAAAAAAAATTAAATTTTTTTGATCCCAATTATTTTGAGTTTGGCATGAAATTATATAGTTTCGTTCATGTAGATTACGAATCTAGGAAACAAAATTGAATCTGGAGGATATTTTCCAAGATATCGAGAATTTAAAAATCCGGTCCGGAAGCGGAGCCGGAAGCGGGGAGTCAAAAACTCATACAAATAATGGAGATAAAAAATTTCTGATAGCATCGATCAATTAGGCATACTATATACTATGAAAGTTCCAAATTTCAAAGCGATTGGTTCAGAATAACAGATTCTATAGAGAAAAATCTCAGAATAGGCAAAATCCTGAACTCAAAGCGAAGAGTGAGCCATGATAAAAAAATTAAATTTTTTTGATCCCAATAATTTTGAGTTTGGCATGAAATTATATAGTTTCATTCATGTAGATTACGAATCTAGGAAACAAGGAGGATATTTTCCAAGATATCGAGAATTTAAAAATCCAGTCCGGAAGCGGAGCCGGAAGCGGGGAGTCAAAAACTCATACAAATAATGGAGATAAAAAATTTCTGATAGCATCGATCGATTAGGCATACTATATACTATGAAAGTTCCAAATTTCAAAGCGATTGGTTCAGAATAACAGATTCTATAGAGAAAAATCTCAGAATAGGCAAAATCCTGAACTCAAAGCGAAGAGTGAGCCATGATAAAAAAAATTAAATTTTTTTGATCCCAATAATTTTGAGTTTGGCATGAAATTATATAGTTTCATTCATGTAGATTACGAATCTAGGAAACAAAATTGAATCTGGAGGATATTTTCCAAGATATCGAGAATTTAAAAATCCAGTCCGGAA
This sequence comes from Dromius quadrimaculatus, assembly GCA_963989225.1. Taxonomy (NCBI): domain Eukaryota; kingdom Metazoa; phylum Arthropoda; class Insecta; order Coleoptera; family Carabidae; genus Dromius; species Dromius quadrimaculatus. Next base: position 2,617,785 of record OZ022333.1, read on the forward strand.
GCGGAGCCGGAAGCGGGGAGTCAAAAACTCATACAAATAATGGAGATAAAAAATTGCTGATAGCATCGATCGATTAGGCATACTATATACTATAAATGTTCCAAATTTCAAAGCGATTGGTTCAGAATAACAGATTCTATAGAGAAAAATCTCAGAATAGGCAAAATCCTGAACTCAAAGCGAAGAGTGAGCCATGATAAAAAAATTAAATTTTTTTGATCCCAATAATTTTGAGTTTGGCATGAAATTATATAGTTTCATTCATGTAGATTACGAATCTAGGAAACAAAATTGAATCTGGAGGATATTTTCCAAGATATCGAGAATTTAAAAATCCAGTCCGGAAGCGGAGCCGGAAGCGGGGAGTCAAAAACTCATACAAATAATGGAGATAAAAAATTTCTGATAGCATCGATCGATTAGGCATACTATATACTATGAAAGTTCCAAATTTCAAAGCGATTGGTTCAGAATAACAGATTCTATAGAGAAAAATCTCAGAATAGGCAAAATCCTGAACTCAAAGCGAAGAGTGAGCCATGATAAAAAAAATTAAATTTTTTTGATCCCAATTATTTTGAGTTTGGCATGAAATTATATAGTTTCATTCATGTAGATTACGAATCTAGGAAACAAAATTGAATCTGGAGCATATTTTCCAAGATATCGAAAATTTAAAAATCCAGTCCGGAAGCGGAGCCGGAAGCGGGGAGTCAAAAACTCATACAAATAATGGAGATAAAAAATTGCTGATAGCATCGATCGATTAGGCATACTATATACTATAAATGTTCCAAATTTCAAAGCGATTGGTTCAGAATAACAGATTCTATAGAGAAAAATCTCAGAATAGGCAAAATCCTGAACTCAAAGCGAAGAGTGAGCCATGATAAAAAAAATTAAATTTTTTTGATCCCAATTATTTTGAGTTTGGCATGAAATTATATAGTTTCATTCATGTAGATTACGAATCTAGGAAAAAATAATTGAATCTGGAGCATATTTTCCAAGATATCGAAAATTTAAAAATCCAGTCCGGAAGCGGAGCCGGAAGCGGGGAGTCAAAAACTCATACAAATAATGGAGATAAAAAATTGCTGATAGCATCGATCGATTAGGCATACTATATACTATAAATGTTCCAAATTTCAAAGCGATTGGTTCAGAATAACAGATTCCATAGAGAAAAATCTCAGAATAGGCAAAATCCTGAACTCAAAGCGAAGAGTGAGCCATGATAAAAAAAATTAAATTTTCTTGATCCCAATTATTTTGAGTTTGGCATGAAATTATATAGTTTCATTCATGTAGATTACGAATCTAGGAAACAAAATTGAATCTGGAGGATATTTTCCAAGATATCGAGAATTTAAAAATCCAGTCCGGAAGCGGAGCCGGAAGCGGGGAGTCAAAAACTCATACAAATAATGGAGATAAAAAATTGCTGATAGCATCGATCGATTAGGCATACTATATACTATAAATGTTCCAAATTTCAAAGCGATTGGTTCAGAATAACAGATTCTATAGAGAAAAATCTCAGAATAGGCAAAATCCTGAACTCAAAGCGAAGAGTGAGCCATGATAAAAAAAATTAAATTTTTTTGATCCCAATAATTTTGAGTTTGGCATGAAATTATATAGTTTCATTCATGTAGATTACGAATCTAGGAAACAAAATTGAATCTGGAGGATATTTTCCAAGATAACGAAAATTTAAAAATCCAGTCCGGAAGCGGAGCCGGAAGCGGGGAGTCAAAAACTCATACAAATAATGGAGATAAAAAATTGCTGATAGCATCGATCGATTAGGCATACTATATACTATAAATGTTCCAAATTTCAAAGCGATTGGTTCAGAATAACAGATTCTATAGAGAAAAATCTCAGAATAGGCAAAATCCTGAACTCAAAGCGAAGAGTGAGCCATGATAAAAAAAATTAAATTTACTTGATCCCAATTATTCTGAGTTTGGCATGAAATTATATAGTTTCATTCATGTAGATTACGAATCTAGGAAACAAAATTGAATCTGGAGAATATTTTCCAAGATATCGAAAATTTAAAAATCCAGTCCGGAAGCGGAGCCGGAAGCGGGGAGTCAAAAACTCATACAAATAATGGAGATAAAAAATTGCTGATAGCATCGATCGATTAGGCATACTATATACTATAAATGTTCCAAATTTCAAAGCGATTGGTTCAGAATAACAGATTCTATAGAGAAAAATCTCAGAATAGGCAAAATCCTGAACTCAAAGCGAAGAGTGAGCCATGATAAAAAAAAAAAAAATTTTTTTGATCCCAATAATTTTGAGTTTGGCATGAAATTATATAGTTTCATTCATGTAGATTACGAATCTAGGAAACAAAATTGAATCTGGAGGATATTTTCCAAGATAACGAAAATTTAAAAATCCAGTCCGGAAGCGGAGCCGGAAGCGGGGAGTCAAAAACTCATACAAATAATGGAGATAAAAAATTGCTGATAGCATCGATCGATTAGGCATACTATATACTATAAATGTTCCAAATTTCAAAGCGATTGGTTCAGAATAACAGATTCTATAGAGAAAAATCTCAGAATAGGCAAAATCCTGAACTCAAAGCGAAGAGTGAGCCATGATAAAAAAAATTAAATTTTTTTGATCCCAATTATTTTGAGTTTGGCATGAAATTATATAGTTTCATTCATGTAGATTACGAATCTAGGAAACAAAATTGAATCTGGAGGATATTTTCCAAGATATCGAAAATTTAAAAATCCAGTCCGGAAGCGGAGCCGGAAGCGGGGAGTCAAAAACTCATACAAATAATGGAGATAAAAAATTGCTGATAGCATCGATCGATTAGGCATACTATATACTATAAATGTTCCAAATTTCAAAGCGATTGGTTCAGAATAACAGATTCTATAGAGAAAAATCTCAGAATAGGCAAAATCCTGAACTCAAAGCGAAGAGTGAGCCATGATAAAAAAAATTAAATTTTTTTGATCCCAATAATTTTGAGTTTGGCATGAAATTATATAGTTTCATTCATGTAGATTACGAATCTAGGAAACAAAATTGAATCTGGAGGATATTTTCCAAGATAACGAAAATTTAAAAATCCAGTCCGGAAGCGGAGCCGGAAGCGGGGAGTCAAAAACTCATACAAATAATGGAGATAAAAAATTGCTGATAGCATCGATCGATTAGGCATACTATATACTATAAATGTTCCAAATTTCAAAGCGATTGGTTCAGAATAACAGATTCTATAGAGAAAAATCTCAGAATAGGCAAAATCCTGAACTCAAAGCGAAGAGTGAGCCATGATAAAAAAAATTAAATTTTTTTGATCCCAATTATTTTGAGTTTGGCATGAAATTATATAGTTTCATTCATGTAGATTACGAATCTAGGAAACAAAATTGAATCTGGAGGATATTTTCCAAGATATCGAAAATTTAAAAATCCAGTCCGGAAGCGGAGCCGGAAGCGGGGAGTCAAAAACTCATACAAATAATGGAGATAAAAAATTGCTGATAGCATCGATCGATTAGGCATACTATATACTATAAATGTTCCAAATTTCAAAGCGATTGGTTCAGAATAACAGATTCTATAGAGAAAAATCTCAGAATAGGCAAAATCCTGAACTCAAAGCGAAGAGTGAGCCATGATAAAAAAAATTAAATTTTCTTGATCCCAATTATTTTGAGTTTGGCATGAAATTATATAGTTTCATTCATGTAGATTACGAATCTAGGAAACAAAATTGAATCTGGAGGATATTTTCCAAGATATCGAAAATTTAAAAATCCAGTCCGGAAGCGGAGCCGGAAGCGGGGAGTCAAAAACTCATACAAATAATGGAGATAAAAAATTGCTGATAGCATCGATCGATTAGGTATACTATATTCTATAAATGTTCCAAATTTCAAAGCGATTGGTTCAGAATAACAGATTCTATAGAGAAAAATCTCAGAATAGGCAAAATCCTGAACTCAAAGCGAAGAGTGAGCCATGATAAAAAAAATTAAATTTTCTTGATCCCAATTATTTTGAGTTTGGCATGAAATTATATAGTTTCATTTATGTAGATTACGAATCTAGGAAACAAAATTGAATCTGGAGGATATTTTCCAAGATATCGAAAATTTAAAAATCCAGTCCGGAAGCGGAGCCGGAAGCGGGGAGTCAAAAACTCATACAAATAATGGAGATAAAAAATTGCTGATAGCATCGATCGATTAGGCATACTATAAACTATAAATGTTCCAAATTTCAAAGCGATTGGTTCAGAATAACAGATTCTATAGAGAAAAATCTCAGAATAGGCAAAATCCTGAACTCAAAGCGAAGAGTGAGCCATGATAAAAAAAATTAAATTTTTTTGATCCCAATAATTTTGAGTTTGGCATGAAATTATATAGTTTCATTCATGTAGATTACGAATCTAGGAAACAAAATTGAATCTGGAGGATATTTTCCAAGATAACGAAAGTTTAAAAATCCAGTCCGGAAGCGGAGCCGGAAGCGGGGAGTCAAAAACTCATACAAATAATGGAGATAAAAAATTGCTGATAGCATCGATCGATTAGGCATACTATATACTATAAATGTTCCAAATTTCAAAGCGATTGGTTCAGAATAACAGATTCTATAGAGAAAAATCTCAGAATAGGCAAAATCCTGAACTCAAAGCGAAGAGTGAGCCATGATAAAAAGAATTAAATTTTTTTGATCCCAATTATTTTGAGTTTGGCATGAAATTATATAGTTTCATTCATGTAGATTACGAATCAAGGAAACAAAATTGAATCTGGAGGATATTTTCCAAGATATCGAAAATTTAAAAATCCAGCCCGGAAGCGGAGCCGGAAGCGGGGAGTCAAAAACTCATACAAATAATGGAGATAAAAAATTACTGATAGCATCGATCGATTAGGCATACTATATACTATAAATGTTTCAAATTTCAAAGCGATTGGTTCAGAATAACAGATTCTATAGAGAAAAATCTCAGAATAGGCAAAATCCTGAACTCAAAGCGAAGAGTGAGCCATGATAAAAAAAATTAAATTTTTTTGATCCCAATAATTTTGAGTTTGGCATGAAATTATATAGTTTCATTCATGTAGATTACGAATCTAGGAAACAAAATTGAATCTGGAGGATATTTTCCAAGATATCGAAAATTTAAAAATCCAGTCCGGAAGCGGAGCCGGAAGCGGGGAGTCAAAAACTCATACAAATAATGGAGATAAAAAATTGCTGATAGCATCGATCGATTAGGCATACTATATACTATAAATGTTCCAAATTTCAAAGCGATTGGTTCAGAATAACAGATTCTATAGAGAAAAATCTCAGAATAGGCAAAATCCTGAACTCAAAGCGAAGAGTGAGCCATGATAAAAAAAATTAAATTTTTTTGATCCCAATTATTTTGAGTTTGGCATGAAATTATATAGTTTCATTCATGTAGATTACGAATCTAAGAAACAAAATTGAATCTGGAGGATATTTTCCAAGATATCGAAAATTTAAAAATCCAGTCCGGAAGCGGAGCCGGAAGCGGGGAGTCAAAAACTCATACAAATAATGGAGATAAAAAATTGCTGATAGCATCGATCGATTAGGCATACTATATACTATAAATGTTCCAAATTTCAAAGCGATTGGTTCAGAATAACAGATTCTATAGAGAAAAATCTCAGAATAGGCAAAATCCTGAACTCAAAGCGAAGAGTGAGCCATGATAAAAAAAATTAAATTTTCTTGATCCCAATTATTTTGAGTTTGGCATGAAATTATATAGTTTCATTCATGTAGATTACGAATCTAGGAAACAAAATTGAATCTGGAGGATATTTTCCAAGATATCGAAAATTTAAAAATCCAGTCCGGAAGCGGAGCCGGAAGCGGGGAGTCAAAAACTCATACAAATAATGGAGTTAAAAAATTGCTGATAGCATCGATCGATTAGGCATACTATATACTATAAATGTTCCAAATTTCAAAGCGATTGGTTCAGAATAACAGATTCTATAGAGAAAAATCTCAGAATAGGCAAAATCCTGAACTCAAAGCGAAGAGTGAGCCATGATAAAAAAAATTAAATTTTCTTGATCCCAATTATTTTGAGTTTGGCATGAAATTATATAGTTTCATTCATGTAGATTACGAATCTAGGAAACAAAATTGAATCTGGAGGATATTTTCCAAGATATCGAAAATTTAAAAATCCAGTCCGGAAGCGGAGCCGGAAGCGGGGAGTCAAAAACTCATACAAATAATGGAGATAAAAAATTGCTGATAGCATCGATCGATTAGGCATACTATATACTATAAATGTTCCAAATTTCAAAGCGATTGGTTCAGAATAACAGATTCTATAGAGAAAAATCTCAGAATAGGCAAAATCCTGAACTCAAAGCGAAGAGTGAGCCATGATAAAAAAAATTAAATTTTTTTGATCCCAATAATTTAGAGTTTGGCATGAAATTATATAGTTTCATTCATGTAGATTACGAATCTAGGAAACAAAATTGAATCTGGAGGATATTTTCCAAGATAACGAAAATTTAAAAATCCAGTCCGGAAGCGGAGCCGGAAGCGGGGAGTCAAAAACTCATACAAATAATGGAGATAAAAAATTGCTGATAGCATCGATCGATTAGGCATACTATATACTATAAATGTTCCAAATTTCAAAGCGATTGGTTCAGAATAACAGATTCTATAGAGAAAAATCTCAGAATAGGCAAAATCCTGAACTCAAAGCGAAGAGTGAGCCATGATAAAAAAAATTAAATTTTTTTGATCCCAATTATTTTGAGTTTGGCATGAAATTATATAGTTTCATTCATGTAGATTACGAATCTAGGAAACAAAATTGAATCTGGAGGATATTTTCCAAGATATCGAAAATTTAAAAATCCAGTCCGGAAGCGGAGCCGGAAGCGGGGAGTCAAAAACTCATACAAATAATGGAGATAAAAAATTGCTGATAGCATCGATCGATTAGGCATACTATATACTATAAATGTTCCAGATTTCAAAGCGATTGGTTCAGAATAACAGATTCTATAGAGAAAAATCTCAGAATAGGCAAAATCCTGAACTCAAAGCGAAGAGTGAGCCATGATAAAAAAAATTAAATTTTCTTGATCCCAATTATTTTGAGTTTGGCATGAAATTATATAGTTTCATTCATGTAGATTACGAATCTAGGAAACAAAATTGAATCTGGAGGATATTTTCCAAGATATCGAAAATTTAAAAATCCAGTCCGGAAGCGGAGCCGGAAGCGGGGAGTCAAAAACTCATACAAATAATGGAGATAAAAAATTGCTGATAGCATCGATCGATTAGGTATACTATATACTATAAATGTTCCAAATTTCAAAGCGATTGGTTCAGAATAACAGATTCTATAGAGAAAAATCTCAGAATAGGCAAAATCCTGAACTGAAAGCGAAGAGTGAGCCATGATAAAAAAAATTAAATTTTCTTGATCCCAATAATTTTGAGTTTGGCATGAAATTATATAGTTTCATTCATGTAGATTACGAATCTAGGAAACAAAATTGAATCTGGAGGATATTTTCCAAGATATCGAAAATTTAAAAATCCAGTCCGGAAGCGGAGCCGGAAGCGGGGAGTCAAAAACTCATACAAATAATGGAGATAAAAAATTGCTGATAGCATCGATCGATTAGGCATACTATATACTATAAATGTTCCAAATTTCAAAGCGATTGGTTCAGAATAACAGATTCTATAGAGAAAAATCTCAGAATAGGCAAAATCCTGAACTCAAAGCGAAGAGTGAGCCATGATAAAAAGAATTAAATTTTTTTGATCCCAATAATTTTGAGTTTAGCCTGAAATTATATAGTTTCATTCATGTAGATTACGAATCAAGGAAACAAAATTGAATCTGGAGGATATTTTCCAAGATATCGAAAATTTAAAAATCCAGCCCGGAAGCGGAGCCGGAAGCGGGGAGTCAAAAACTCATACAAATAATGGAGATAAAAAATTACTGATAGCATCGATCGATTAGGCATACTTTATACTATAAATGTTTCAAATTTCAAAGCGATTGGTTCAGAATAACAGATTCTATAGAGAAAAATCTCAGAATAGGCAAAATCCTGAACTCAAAGCGAAGAGTGAGCCATGATAAAAAGAATTAAATTTTTTTGATCCCAATAATTTTGAGTTTGGCATGAAATTATATAGTTTCATTCATGTAGATTACGAATCAAGGAAACAAAATTGAATCTGGAGGATATTTTCCAAGATACCGAAAATTTAAAAATCCAGCCCGGAAGCGGAGCCGGAAGCGGGGAGTCAAAAACTCATACAAATAATGGAGATAAAAAATTACTGATAGCATCGATCGATTAGGCATACTATATACTATAAATGTTCCAAATTTCAAAGCGATTGGTTCAGAATAACAGATTCTATAGAGAAAAATCTCAGAATAGGCAAAATCCTGAACTCAAAGCGAAGAGTGAGCCATGATAAAAAGAATTAAATTTTTTTGATCCCAATAATTTTGAGTTTGGCATGAAATTATATAGTTTCATTCATGTAGATTACGAATCAAGGAAACAAAATTGAATCTGGAGGATATTTTCCAAGATATCGAAAATTTAAAAATCCAGCCCGGAAGCGGAGCCGGAAGCGGGGAGTCAAAAACTCATACAAATAATGGAGATAAAAAATTACTGATAGCATCGATCGATTAGGCATACTATAAACTATAAATGTTCCAAATTTCAAAGCGATTGGTTCAGAATAACAGATTCTATAGAGAAAAATCTCAGAATAGGCAAAATCCTGAACTCAAAGCGAAGAGTGAGCCATGATAAAAAAAATCATATTTTTTTGATCCCAATTATTTTGAGTTTGGCATGAAATTATATAGTTTCATTCATGTAGATTACGAATCTAGGAAACAAAATTGAATCTGGAGGATATTTTCCAAGATAACGAAAATTTAAAAATCCAGTCCGGAAGCGGAGCCGGAAGCGGGGAGTCAAAAACTCATACAAATAATGGAGATAAAAAATTGCTGATAGCATCGATCGATTAGGCATACTATATACTATAAATGTTCCAAATTTCAAAGCGATTGGTTCAGAATAACAGATTCTATAGAGAAAAATCTCAGAATAGGCAAAATCCTGAACTCAAAGCGAAGAGTGAGCCATGATAAAAAGAATTAAATTTTTTTGATCCCAATTATTTTGAGTTTGGCATGAAATTATATAGTTTCATTCATGTAGATTACGAATCAAGGAAACAAAATTGAATCTGGAGGATATTTTCCAAGATATCGAAAATTTAAAAATCCAGCCCGGAAGCGGAGCCGGAAGCGGGGAGTCAAAAACTCATACAAATAATGGAGATAAAAAATTACTGATAGCATCGATCGATTAGGCATACTATATACTATAAATGTTCCAAATTTCAAAGCGATTGGTTCAGAATAACAGATTCTATAGAGAAAAATCTCAGAATAGGCAAAATCCTGAACTCAAAGCGAAGAGTGAGCCATGATAAAAAGAATTAAATTTTTTTGATCCCAATAATTTTGAGTTTGGCATGAAATTATATAGTTTCATTCATGTAGATTACGAATCAAGGAAACAAAATTGAATCTGGAGGATATTTTCCAAGATATCGAAAATTTAAAAATCCAGCCCGGAAGCGGAGCCGGAAGCGGGGAGTCAAAAACTCATACAAATAATGGAGATAAAAAATTACTGATAGCATCGATCGATTAGGCATACTATATACTATAAATGTTCCAAATTTCAAAGCGATTGGTTCAGAATAACAGATTCTATAGAGAAAAATCTCAGAATAGGCAAAATCCTGAACTCAAAGCGAAGAGTGAGCCATGATAAAAAAATTAAATTTTTTTGATCCCAATAATTTTTAGTTTGGCATGAAATTATATAGTTTCATTCATGTAGATTACGAATCAAGGAAACAAAATTGAATCTGGAGGATATTTTCCAAGATATCGAAAATTTAAAAATCCAGCCCGGAAGCGGAGCCGGAAGCGGGGAGTCAAAAACTCATACAAATAATGGAGATAAAAAATTACTGATAGCATCGATCGATTAGGCATACTATATACTATAAATGTTCCAAATTTCAAAGCGATTGGTTCAGAATAACAGATTCTATAGAGAAAAATCTCAGAATAGGCAAAATCCTGAACTCAAAGCGAAGAGTGAGCCATGATAAAAAAAATTAATTTTTTTTGATCCCAATTATTCTGAGTTTGGCATGAAATTATATAGTTTCATTCATGTAGATTACGAATCTAGGAAACAAAATTGAATCTGGAGGATATTTTCCAAAATATCGAAAATTTAAAAATCCAGTCCGGAAGCGGAGCCGGAAGCGGGGAGTCAAAAACTCATACAAATAATGGAGATAAAAAATTGCTGATAGCATCGATCGATTAGGCATACTATATACTATAAATGTTCCAAATTTCAAAGCGATTGGTTCAGAATAACAGATTCTATAGAGAAAAATCTCAGAATAGGCAAAATCCTGAACTCAAAGCGAAGAGTGAGCCATGATAAAAAAAATTAATTTTTTTTGATCCCAATTATTCTGAGTTTGGCATGAAATTATATAGTTTCATTCATGTAGATTACGAATCTAGGAAACAAAATTGAATCTGGAGGATATTTTCCAAGATATCGAGAATTTAAAAATCCAGTCCGGAAGCGGAACCGGAAGCGGGGAGTCAAAAACTCATACAAATAATGGAGATAAAAAATTGTTGATAGCATCGATCGATTAGGCATACTATATACTATAAATGTTCCAAATTTCAAAGCGATTGGTTCAGAATAACAGATTCTATAGAGAAAAATCTCAGAATAGGCAAAATCCTGAACTCAAAGCGAAGAGTGAGCCATGATAAAAAAAATTAAATTTTCTTGATCCCAATTATTTTGAGTTTGGCATGAAATTATATAGTTTCATTCATGTAGATTACGAATCTAGGAAACAAAATTGAATCTGGAGGATATTTTCCAAGATATCGAAAATTTAAAAATCCAGTCCGGAAGCGGAGCCGGAAGCGGGGAGTCAAAAACTCATACAAATAATGGAGATAAAAAATTGCTGATAGCATCGATCGATTAGGCATACTATATACTATAAATGTTCCAAATTTCAAAGCGATTGGTTCAGAATAACAGATTCTATAGAGAAAAATCTCAGAATAGGCAAAATCCTGAACTCAAAGCGAAGAGTGAGCCATGATAAAAAAAAATAATTTTTTTTGATCCCAATTATTCTGAGTTTGGCATGAAATTATATAGTTTCATTCATGTAGATTACGAATCTAGGAAACAAAATTGAATCTGGAGGATATTTTCCAAGATATCGAGAATTTAAAAATCCAGTCCGGAAGCGGAGCCGGAAGCGGGGAGTCAAAAACTCATACAAATAATGGAGATAAAAAATTGCTGATAGCATCGATCGATTAGGCATACTATATACTATAAATGTTCCAAATTTCAAAGCGATTGGTTCAGAATAACAGATTCTATAGAGAAAAATCTCAGAATAGGCAAAATCCTGAACTCAAAGCGAAGAGTGAGCCATGATAAAAAAAATTAATTTTTTTTGATCCCAATTATTCTGAGTTTGGCATGAAATTATATAGTTTCATTCATGTAGATAACGAATCTAGGAAACAAAATTGAATCTGGAGGATATTTTCCAAGATATCGAGAATTTAAAAATCCAGTCCGGAAGCGGAGCCGGAAGCGGGGAGTCAAAAACTCATACAAATAATGGAGATAAAAAATTGCTGATAGCATCGATCGATTAGGCATACTATATACTATAAATGTTCCAAATTTCAAAGCGATTGGTTCAGAATAACAGATTCTATAGAGAAAAATCTCAGAATAGGCAAAATCCTGAACTCAAAGCGAAGAGTGAGCCATGATAAAAAAAATTAAATTTTTTTGATCCCAATTATTTTGAGTTTGGCATGAAATTATATAGTTTCATTCATGTAGATTACGAATCTAGGAAACAAAATTGAATCTGGAGGATATTTTCCAAGATATCGAAAATTTAAAAATCCAGTCCGGAAGCGGAGCCGGAAGCGGGGAGTCAAAAACTCATACAAATAATGGAGATAAAAAATTGCTGATAGCATCGATCGATTAGGCATACTATATACTATAAATGTTCCAAATTTCAAAGCGATTGGTTCAGAATAACAGATTCTATAGAGAAAAATCTCAGAATAGGCAAAATCCTGAACTCAAAGCGAAGAGTGAGCCATGATAAAAAAAATTAAATTTTTTAGATCCCAATTATTTTGAGTTTGGCATGAAATTATATAGTTTCATTCATGTAGATTACGAATCTAGGAAACAAAATTGAATCTGGAGGATATTTTCCAAGATATCGAAAATTTAAAAATCCAGTCCGGAAGCGGAGCCGGAAGCGGGGAGTCAAAAACTCATACAAATAATGGAGATAAAAAATTGCTGATAGCATCGATCGATTAGGCATACTATATACTATAAATGTTCCAAATTTCAAAGCGATTGGTTCAGAATAACAGATTCTATAGAGAAAAATCTCAGAATAGGCAAAATCCTGAACTCAAAGCGAAGAGTGAGCCATGATAAAAAAAATTAAATTTTTTTGATCCCAATTATTTTGAGTTTGGCATGAAATTATATAGTTTCATTCATGTAGATTACGAATCTAGGAAACAAAATTGAATCTGGAGGATATTTTCCAAGATATCGAAAATTTAAAAATCCAGTCCGGAAGCGGAGCCGGAAGCGGGGAGTCAAAAACTCATACAAATAATGGAGATAAAAAATTGCTGATAGCATCGATCGATTAGGCATACTATATACTATAAATGTTCCAAATTTCAAAGCGATTGGTTCAGAATAACAGATTCTATAGAGAAAAATCTCAGAATAGGCAAAATCCTGAACTCAAAGCGAAGAGTGAGCCATGATAAAAAAAATTAAATTTTTTTGATCCCAATTATTTTGAGTTTGGCATGAAATTATATAGTTTCATTCATGTAGATTACGAATCTAGGAAACAAAATTGAATCTGGAGGATATTTTCCAAGATATCGAAAATTTAAAAATCCAGTCCGGAAGCGGAGCCGGAAGCGGGGAGTCAAAAACTCATACAAATAATGGAGATAAAAAATTGCTGATAGCATCGATCGATTAGGCATACTATATACTATAAATGTTTCAAATTTCAAAGCGATTGGTTCAGAATAACTGATTCTATAGAGAAAAATCTCAGAATAGGCAAAATCCTGAACTCAAAGCGAAGAGTGAGCCATGATAAAAAAAATTAAATTTTTTTGATCCCAATTATTTTGAGTTTGGCATGAAATTATATAGTTTCATTCATGTAGATTACGAATCTAGGAAACAAAATTGAATCTGGAGGATATTTTCCAAGATATCGAAAATTTAAAAATCCAGTCCGGAAGCGGAGCCGGAAGCGGGGAGTCAAAAACTCATACAAATAATGGAGATAAAAAATTGCTGATAGCATCGATCGATTAGGCATACTATATACTATAAATGTTCCAAATTTCAAAGCGATTGGTTCAGAATAACCGATTCTATAGAGAAAAATCTCAGAATAGGCAAAATCCTGAACTCAAAGCGAAGAGTGAGCCATGATAAAAAAAATTAAATTTTTTAGATCCCAATTATTTTGAGTTTGGCATGAAATTATATAGTTTCATTCATGTAGATTACGAATCTAGGAAACAAAATTGAATCTGGAGGATATTTTCCAAGATATCGAAAATTTAAAAATCCAGTCCGGAAGCGGAGCCGGAAGCGGGGAGTCAAAAACTCATACAAATAATGGAGATAAAAAATTGCTGATAGCATCGATCGATTAGGCATACTATATACTATAAATGTTCCAAATTTCAAAGCGATTGGTCCAGAATAACAGATTCTATAGAGAAAAATCTCAGAATAGGCAAAATCCTGAACTCAAAGCGAAGAGTGAGCCATGATAAAAAAAATTAAATTTTTTTGATCCCAATTATTTTGAGTTTGGCATGAAATTATATAGTTTCATTCATGTAGATTACGAATCTAGGAAACAAAATTGAATCTGGAGGATATTTTCCAAGATATCGAAAATTTAAAAATCCAGTCCGGAAGCGGAGCCGGAAGCGGGGAGTCAAAAACTCATACAAATAATGGATATAAAAAATTGCTGATAGCATCGATCGATTAGGCATACTATATACTATAAATGTTCCAAATTTCAAAGCGATTGGTTCAGAATAACAGATTCTATAGAGAAAAATCTCAGAATAGGCTAAATCCTGAACTCAAAGCGAAGAGTGAGCCATGATAAAAAAAATTAAATTTTTTTGATCCCAATTATTTTGAGTTTGGCATGAAATTATATAGTTTCATTCATGTAGATTACGAATCTAGGAAACAAAGTTGAATCTGGAGGATATTTTCCAAGATATCGAAAATTTAAAAATCCAGTCCGGAAGCGGAGCCGGAAGCGGGGAGTCAAAAACTCATACAAATAATGGAGATAAAAAATTGCTGATAGCATCGATCGATTAGGCATACTATATACTATAAATGCTCCAAATTTCAAAGCGATTGGTTCAGAATAACAGATTCTATAGAGAAAAATCTCAGAATAGGCAAAATCCTGAACTCAAAGCGAAGAGTGAGCCATGATAAAAAAATTAAATTTTTTTGATCCCAATTATTTTGAGTTTGGCATGAAATTATATAGTTTCATTCATGTAGATTACGAATCTAGGAAACAAAATTGAATCTGGAGGATATTTTCCAAGATATCGAAAATTTAAAAATCCAGTCCGGAAGCGGAGCCGGAAGCGGGGAGTCAAAAACTCATACAAATAATGGAGATAAAAAATTGCTGATAGCATCGATCGATTAGGCATACTATATACTATAAATGTTCCAAATTTCAAAGCGATTGGTTCAGAATAACAGATTCTATAGAGAAAAATCTCAGAATAGGCAAAATCCTGAACTCAAAGCGAAGAGTGAGCCATGATAAAAAAAATTAAATTTTTTTGATCCCAATTATTTTGAGTTTGGCATGAAATTATATAGTTTCATTCATGTAGATTACGAATCTAGGAAACAAAATTGAATCTGGAGGATATTTTCCAAGATATCGAAAATTTAAAAATCCAGTCCGGAAGCGGAGCCGGAAGCGGGGAGTCAAAAACTCATACAAATAATGGAGATAAAAAATTGCTGATAGCATCGATCGATTAGGCATACTATATACTATAAATGTTCCAAATTTCAAAGCGATTGGTTCAGAATAACAGATTCTATAGAGAAAAATCTCAGAATAGGCAAAATCCTGAACTCAAAGCGAAGAGTGAGCCATGATAAAAAAATTAAATTTTTTTGATCCCAATTATTTTGAGTTTGGCATGAAATTATATAGTTTCATTCATGTAGATTACGAATCTAGGAAACAAAATTGAATCTGGAGGATATTTTCCAAGATATCGAAAATTTAAAAATCCAGTCCGGAAGCGGAGCCGGAAGCGGGGAGTCAAAAACTCATACAAATAATGGAGATAAAAAATTGCTGATAGCATCGATCGATTAGGCATACTATATACTATAAATGTTCCAAATTTTAAAGCGATTGGTTCAGAATAACAGATTCTATAGAGAAAAATCTCAGAATAGGCAAAATCCTGAACTCAAAGCGAAGAGTGAGCCATGATAAAAAAAATTAAATTTTTTTGATCCCAATTATTTTGAGTTTGGCATGAAATTATATAGTTTCATTCATGTAGATTACGAATCTAGGAAACAAAATTGAATCTGGAGGATATTTTCCAAGATATCGAAAATTTAAAAATCCAGTCCGGAAGCGGAGCCGGAAGCGGGGAGTCAAAAACTCATACAAATAATGGAGATAAAAAATTGCTGATAGCATCGATCGATTAGGCATACTATATACTATAAATGTTCCAAATTTCAAAGCGATTGGTTCAGAATAACAGATTCTATAGAGAAAAATCTCAGAATAGGCTAAATCCTGAACTCAAAGCGAAGAGTGAGCCATGATAAAAAAAATTAAATTTTTTTGATCCCAATTATTTTGAGTTTGGCATGAAATTATATAGTTTCATTCATGTAGATTACGAATCTAGGAAACAAAATTGAATCTGGAGGATATTTTCCAAGATATCGAAAATTTAAAAATCCAGTCCGGAAGCGGAGCCGGAAGCGGGGAGTCAAAAACTCATACAAATAATGGAGATAAAAAATTGCTGATAGCATCGATCGATTAGGCATACTATATACTATAAATGTTCCAAATTTCAAAGCGATTGGTTCAGAATAACAGATTCTATAGAGAAAAATCTCAGAATAGGCAAAATCCTGAACTCAAAGCGAAGAGTGAGCCATGATAAAAAAAATTAAATTTTTTTGATCCCAATTATTTTGAGTTTGGCATGAAATTATATAGTTTCATTCATGTAGATTACGAATCTAGGAAACAAAATTGAATCTGGAGGATATTTTCCAAGATATCGAAAATTTGAAAATCCAGTCCGGAAGCGGAGCCGGAAGCGGGGAGTCAAAAACTCATACAAATAATGGAGATAAAAAATTGCTGATAGCATCGATCGATTAGGCATACTATATACTATAAATGTTCCAAATTTCAAAGCGATTGGTTCAGAATAACAGATTCTATAGAGAAAAATCTCAGAATAGGCAAAATCCTGAACTCAAAGCGAAGAGTGAGCCATGATAAAAAAAATTAAATTTTTTTGATCCCAATTATTTTGAGTTTGGCATGAAATTATATAGTTTCATTCATGTAGATTACGAATCTAGGAAACAAAGTTGAATCTGGAGGATATTTTCCAAGATATCGAAAATTTAAAAATCCAGTCCGGAAGCGGAGCCGGAAGCGGGGAGTCAAAAACTCATACAAATAATGGAGATAAAAAATTGCTGATAGCATCGATCGATTAGGCATACTATATACTATAAATGTTCCAAATTTCAAAGCGATTGGTTCAGAATAACAGATTCTATAGAGAAAAATCTCAGAATAGGCAAAATCCAGAACTCAAAGCGAAGAGTGAGCCATGATAAAAAAATTAAATTTTTTTGATCCCAATTATTTTGAGTTTGGCATGAAATTATATAGTTTCATTCATGTAGATTACGAATCTAGGAAACAAAATTGAATCTGGAGGATATTTTCCAAGATATCGAAAATTTAAAAATCCAGTCCGGAAGCGGAGCCGGAAGCGGGGAGTCAAAAACTCATACAAATAATGGAGATAAAAAATTGCTGATAGCATCGATCGATTAGGCATACTATATACTATAAATGTTCCAAATTTCAAAGCGATTGGTTCAGAATAACAGATTCTATAGAGAAAAATCTCAGAATAGGCAAAATCCTGAACTCAAAGCGAAGAGTGAGCCATGATAAAAAAAATTAAATTTTTTTGATCCCAATTATTTTGAGTTTGGCATGAAATTATATAGTTTCATTCATGTAGATTACGAATCTAGAAAACAAAGTTGAATCTGGAGGATATTTTCCAAGATATCGAAAATTTAAAAATCCAGTCCGGAAGCGGAGCCGGAAGCGGGGAGTCAAAAACTCATACAAATAATGGAGATAAAAAATTGCTGATAGCATCGATCGATTAGGCATACTATATACTATAAATGTTCCAAATTTCAAAGCGATTGGTTCAGAATAACAGATTCTATAGAGAAAAATCTCAGAATAGGCAAAATCCTGAACTCAAAGCGAAGAGTGAGCCATGATAAAAAAATTAAATTTTTTTGATCCCAATTATTTTGAGTTTGGCATGAAATTATATAGTTTCATTCATGTAGATTACGAATCTAGGAAACAAAATTGAATCTGGAGGATATTTTCCAAGATATCGAAAATTTAAAAATCCAGTCCGGAAGCGGAGCCGGAAGCGGGGAGTCAAAAACTCATACAAATAATGGAGATAAAAAATTGCTGATAGCATCGATCGATTAGGCATACTATATACTATAAATGTTCCAAATTTCAAAGCGATTGGTTCAGAATAACAGATTCTATAGAGAAAAATCTCAGAATAGGCAAAATCCTGAACTCAAAGCGAAGAGTGAGCCATGATAAAAAAAATTAAATTTTTTTGATCCCAATTATTTTGAGTTTGGCATGAAATTATATAGTTTCATTCATGTAGATTACGAATCTAGGAAACAAAATTGAATCTGGAGGATATTTTCCAAGATATCGAAAATTTAAAAATCCAGTCCGGAAGCGGAGCCGGAAGCGGGGAGTCAAAAACTCATACAAATAATGGAGATAAAAAATTGCTGATAGCATCGATCGATTAGGCATACTATATACTATAAATGTTCCAAATTTCAAAGCGATTGGTTCAGAATAACAGATTCTATAGAGAAAAATCTCAGAATAGGCAAAATCCTGAACTCAAAGCGAAGAGTGAGCCATGATAAAAAAATTAAATTTTTTTGATCCCAATTATTTTGAGTTTGGCATGAAATTATATAGTTTCATTCATGTAGATTACGAATCTAGGAAACAAAATTGAATCTGGAGGATATTTTCCAAGATATCGAAAATTTAAAAATCCAGTCCGGAAGCGGAGCCGGAAGCGGGGAGTCAAAAACTCATACAAATAATGGAGATAAAAAATTGCTGATAGCATCGATCGATTAGGCATACTATATACTATAAATGTTCCAAATTTTAAAGCGATTGGTTCAGAATAACAGATTCTATAGAGAAAAATCTCAGAATAGGCAAAATCCTGAACTCAAAGCGAAGAGTGAGCCATGATAAAAAAAATTAAATTTTTTTGATCCCAATTATTTTGAGTTTGGCATGAAATTATATAGTTTCATTCATGTAGATTACGAATCTAGGAAACAAAATTGAATCTGGAGGATATTTTCCAAGATATCGAAAATTTAAAAATCCAGTCCGGAAGCGGAGCCGGAAGCGGGGAGTCAAAAACTCATACAAATAATGGAGATAAAAAATTGCTGATAGCATCGATCGATTAGGCATACTATATACTATAAATGTTCCAAATTTCAAAGCGATTGGTTCAGAATAACAGATTCTATAGAGAAAAATCTCAGAATAGGCAAAATCCTGAACTCAAAGCGAAGAGTGAGCCATGATAAAAAAATTAAATTTTTTTGATCCCAATTATTTTGAGTTTGGCATGAAATTATATAGTTTCATTCATGTAGATTACGAATCTAGGAAACAAAATTGAATCTGGGGGATATTTCCCAAGATATCGAAAATTTAAAAATCCAGTCCGGAAGCGGAGCCGGAAGCGGGGAGTCAAAAACTCATACAAATAATGGAGATAAAAAATTGCTGATAGCATCGATCGATTAGGCATACTATATACTATAAATGTTCCAAATTTCAAAGCGATTGGTTCAGAATAACAGATTCTATAGAGAAAAATCTCAGAATAGGCTAAATCCTGAACTCAAAGCGAAGAGTGAGCCATGATAAAAAAAATTAATTTTTTTTGATCCCAATTATTCTGAGTTTGGCATGAAATTATATAGTTTCATTCATGTAGATTACGAATCTAGGAAACAAAATTGAATCTGGAGGATATTTTCCAAGATATCGAAAATTTAAAAATCCAGTCCGGAAGCGGAGCCGGAAGCGGGGAGTCAAAAACTCATACAAATAATGGAGATAAAAAATTGCTGATAGCATCGATCGATTAGGCATACTATATACTATAAATGTTCCAAATTTCAAAGCGATTGGTTCAGAATAACAGATTCTATAGAGAAAAATCTCAGAATAGGCAAAATCCTGAACTCAAAGCGAAGAGTGAGCCATGATAAAAAAAATTAAATTTTTTTGATCCCAATTATTTTGAGTTTGGCATGAAATTATATAGTTTCATTCATGTAGATTACGAATCTAGGAAACAAAATTGAATCTGGAGGATATTTTCCAAGATATCGAAAATTTAAAAATCCAGTCCGGAAGCGGAGCCGGAAGCGGGGAGTCAAAAACTCATACAAATAATGGAGATAAAAAATTGCTGATAGCATCGATCGATTAGGCATACTATATACTATAAATGTTTCAAATTTCAAAGCGATTGGTTCAGAATAACTGATTCTATAGAGAAAAATCTCAGAATAGGCAAAATCCTGAACTCAAAGCGAAGAGTGAGCCATGATAAAAAAAATTAATTTTTTTTGATCCCAATTATTCTGAGTTTGGCATGAAATTATATAGTTTCATTCATGTAGATTACGAATCTAGGAAACAAAATTGAATCTGGAGGATATTTTCCAAGATATCGAAAATTTAAAAATCCAGTCCGGAAGCGGAGCCGGAAGCGGGGAGTCAAAAACTCATACAAATAATGGAGATAAAAAATTGCTGATAGCATCGATCGATTAGGCATACTATATACTATAAATGTTCCAAATTTCAAAGCGATTGGTTCAGAATAACAGATTCTATAGAGAAAAATCTCAGAATAGGCAAAATCCTGAACTCAAAGCGAAGAGTGAGCCATGATAAAAAAATTAAATTTTTTTGATCCCAATTATTTTGAGTTTGGCATGAAATTATATAGTTTTATTCATGTAGATTACGAATCTAGGAAACAAAATTGAATCTGGAGGATATTTTCCAAGATATCGAAAATTTAAAAATCCAGTCCGGAAGCGGAGCCGGAAGCGGGGAGTCAAAAACTCATACAAATAATGGAGATAAAAAATTGCTGATAGCATCGATCGATTAGGCATACTATATACTATAAATGTTTCAAATTTCAAAGCGATTGGTTCAGAATAACTGATTCTATAGAGAAAAATCTCAGAATAGGCAAAATCCTGAACTCAAAGCGAAGAGTGAGCCATGATAAAAAAAATTAAATTTTTTTGATCCCAATTATTTTGAGTTTGGCATGAAATTATATAGTTTCATTCATGTAGATTACGAATCTAGGAAACAAAATTGAATCTGGAGGATATTTTCCAAGATATCGAAAATTTAAAAATCCAGTCCGGAAGCGGAGCCGGAAGCGGGGAGTCAAAAACTCATACAAATAATGGAGATAAAAAATTGCTGATAGCATCGATCGATTAGGCATACTATATACTATAAATGTTCCAAATTTCAAAGCGATTGGTTCAGAATAACAGATTCTATAGAGAAAAATCTCAGAATAGGCAAAATCCTGAACTCAAAGCGAAGAGTGAGCCATGATAAAAAAAATTAAATTTTTTTGATCCCAATTATTTTGAGTTTGGCATGAAATTATATAGTTTCATTCATGTAGATTACGAATCTAGGAAACAAAATTGAATCTGGAGGATATTTTCCAAGATATCGAAAATTTAAAAATCCAGTCCGGAAGCGGAGCCGGAAGCGGGGAGTCAAAAACTCATACAAATAATGGAGATAAAAAATTGCTGATAGCATCGATCGATTAGGCATACTATATACTATAAATGTTTCAAATTTCAAAGCGATTGGTTCAGAATAACAGATTCTATAGAGAAAAATCTCAGAATAGGCAAAATCCTGAACTCAAAGCGAAGAGTGAGCCATGATAAAAAAATTAAATTTTTTTGATCCCAATTATTTTGAGTTTGGCATGAAATTATATAGTTTCATTCATGTAGATTACGAATCTAGGAAACAAAATTGAATCTGGAGGATATTTTCCAAGATATCGAAAATTTAAAAATCCAGTCCGGAAGCGGAGCCGGAAGCGGGGAGTCAAAAACTCATACAAATAATGGAGATAAAAAATTGCTGATAGCATCGATCGATTAGGCATACTATATACTATAAATGTTCCAAATTTCAAAGCGATTGGTTCAGAATAACAGATTCTATAGAGAAAAATCTCAGAATAGGCTAAATCCTGAACTCAAAGCGAAGAGTGAGCCATGATAAAAAAATTAAATTTTTTTGATCCCAATTATTTTGAGTTTGGCATGAAATTATATAGTTTCATTCATGTAGATTACGAATCTAGGAAACAAAATTGAATCTGGAGGATATTTTCCAAGATATCGAAAATTTAAAAATCCAGTCCGGAAGCGGAGCCGGAAGCGGGGAGTCAAAAACTCATACAAATAATGGAGATAAAAAATTGCTGATAGCATCGATCGATTAGGCATACTATATACTATAAATGTTCCAAATTTCAAAGCGATTGGTTCAGAATAACAGATTCTATAGAGAAAAATCTCAGAATAGGCAAAATCCTGAACTCAAAGCGAAGAGTGAGCCATGATAAAAAAATTAAATTTTTTTGATCCCAATTATTTTGAGTTTGGCATGAAATTATATAGTTTCATTCATGTAGATTACGAATCTAGGAAACAAAATTGAATCTGGAGGATATTTTCCAAGATATCGAAAATTTAAAAATCCAGTCCGGAAGCGGAGCCGGAAGCGGGGAGTCAAAAACTCATACAAATAATGGAGATAAAAAATTGCTGATAGCATCGATCGATTAGGCATACTATATACTATAAATGTTCCAAATTTCAAAGCGATTGGTTCAGAATAACAGATTCTATAGAGAAAAATCTCAGAATAGGCAAAATCCTGAACTCAAAGCGAAGAGTGAGCCATGATAAAAAAATTAAATTTTTTTGATCCCAATTATTTTGAGTTTGGCATGAAATTATATAGTTTCATTCATGTAGATTACGAATCTAGGAAACAAAATTGAATCTGGAGGATATTTTCCAAGATATCGAAAATTTAAAAATCCAGTCCGGAAGCGGAGCCGGTAGCGGGGAGTCAAAAACTCATACAAATAATGGAGATAAAAAATTGCTGATAGCATCGATCGATTAGGCATACTATATACTATAAATGTTCCAAATTTCAAAGCGATTGGTTCAGAATAACAGATTCTATAGAGAAAAATCTCAGAATAGGCAAAATCCTGAACTCAAAGCGAAGAGTGAGCCATGATAAAAAAATTAAATTTTTTTGATCCCAATTATTTTGAGTTTGGCATGAAATTATATAGTTTCATTCATGTAGATTACGAATCTAGGAAACAAAATTGAATCTGGAGGATATTTTCCAAGATATCGAAAATTTAAAAATCCAGTCCGGAAGCGGAGCCGGAAGCGGGGAGTCAAAAACTCATACAAATAATGGAGATAAAAAATTGCTGATAGCATCGATCGATTAGGCATACTATATACTATAAATGTTTCAAATTTCAAAGCGATTGGTTCAGAATAACAGATTCTATAGAGAAAAATCTCAGAATAGGCAAAATCCTGAACTCAAAGCGAAGAGTGAGCCATGATAAAAAAATTAAATTTTTTTGATCCCAATTATTTTGAGTTTGGCATGAAATTATATAGTTTCATTCATGTAGATTACGAATCTAGGAAACAAAATTGAATCTGGAGGATATTTTCCAAGATATCGAAAATTTAAAAATCCAGTCCGGAAGCGGAGCCGGAAGCGGGGAGTCAAAAACTCATACAAATAATGGAGATAAAAAATTGCTGATAGCATCGATCGATTAGGCATACTATATACTATAAATGTTCCAAATTTCAAAGCGATTGGTTCAGAATAACAGATTCTATAGAGAAAAATCTCAGAATAGGCAAAATCCTGAACTCAAAGCGAAGAGTGAGCCATGATAAAAAAATTAAATTTTTTTGATCCCAATTATTTTGAGTTTGGCATGAAATTATATAGTTTCATTCATGTAGATTACGAATCTAGGAAACAAAATTGAATCTGGAGGATATTTTCCAAGATATCGAAAATTTAAAAATCCAGTCCGGAAGCGGAGCCGGAAGCGGGGAGTCAAAAACTCATACAAATAATGGAGATAAAAAATTGCTGATAGCATCGATCGATTAGGCATACTATATACTATAAATGTTCCAAATTTCAAAGCGATTGGTTCAGAATAACAGATTCTATAGAGAAAAATCTCAGAATAGGCAAAATCCTGAACTCAAAGCGAAGAGTGAGCCATGATAAAAAAATTAAATTTTTTTGATCCCAATTATTTTGAGTTTGGCATGAAATTATATAGTTTCATTCATGTAGATTACGAATCTAGGAAACAAAATTGAATCTGGAGGATATTTTCCAAGATATCGAAAATTTAAAAATCCAGTCCGGAAGCGGAGCCGGAAGCGGGGAGTCAAAAACTCATACAAATAATGGAGATAAAAAATTGCTGATAGCATCGATCGATTAGGCATACTATATACTATAAATGTTCCAAATTTCAAAGCGATTGGTTCAGAATAACAGATTCTATAGAGAAAAATCTCAGAATAGGCAAAATCCTGAACTCAAAGCGAAGAGTGAGCCATGATAAAAAAATTAAATTTTTTTGATCCCAATTATTTTGAGTTTGGCATGAAATTATATAGTTTCATTCATGTAGATTACGAATCTAGGAAACAAAATTGAATCTGGAGGATATTTTCCAAGATATCGAAAATTTAAAAATCCAGTCCGGAAGCGGAGCCGGTAGCGGGGAGTCAAAAACTCATACAAATAATGGAGATAAAAAATTGCTGATAGCATCGATCGATTAGGCATACTATATACTATAAATGTTCCAAATTTCAAAGCGATTGGTTCAGAATAACAGATTCTATAGAGAAAAATCTCAGAATAGGCAAAATCCTGAACTCAAAGCGAAGAGTGAGCCATGATAAAAAAATTAAATTTTTTTGATCCCAATTATTTTGAGTTTGGCATGAAATTATATAGTTTCATTCATGTAGATTACGAATCTAGGAAACAAAATTGAATCTGGAGGATATTTTCCAAGATATCGAAAATTTAAAAATCCAGTCCGGAAGCGGAGCCGGAAGCGGGGAGTCAAAAACTCATACAAATAATGGAGATAAAAAATTGCTGATAGCATCGATCGATTAGGCATACTATATACTATAAATGTTTCAAATTTCAAAGCGATTGGTTCAGAATAACAGATTCTATAGAGAAAAATCTCAGAATAGGCAAAATCCTGAACTCAAAGCGAAGAGTGAGCCATGATAAAAAAATTAAATTTTTTTGATCCCAATTATTTTGAGTTTGGCATGAAATTATATAGTTTCATTCATGTAGATTACGAATCTAGGAAACAAAATTGAATCTGGAGGATATTTTCCAAGATATCGAAAATTTAAAAATCCAGTCCGGAAGCGGAGCCGGAAGCGGGGAGTCAAAAACTCATACAAATAATGGAGATAAAAAATTGCTGATAGCATCGATCGATTAGGCATACTATATACTATAAATGTTCCAAATTTCAAAGCGATTGGTTCAGAATAACAGATTCTATAGAGAAAAATCTCAGAATAGGCAAAATCCTGAACTCAAAGCGAAGAGTGAGCCATGATAAAAAAATTAAATTTTTTTGATCCCAATTATTTTGAGTTTGGCATGAAATTATATAGTTTCATTCATGTAGATTACGAATCTAGGAAACAAAATTGAATCTGGAGGATATTTTCCAAGATATCGAAAATTTAAAAATCCAGTCCGGAAGCGGAGCCGGAAGCGGGGAGTCAAAAACTCATACAAATAATGGAGATAAAAAATTGCTGATAGCATCGATCGATTAGGCATACTATATACTATAAATGTTTCAAATTTCAAAGCGATTGGTTCAGAATAACTGATTCTATAGAGAAAAATCTCAGAATAGGCAAAATCCTGAACTCAAAGCGAAGAGTGAGCCATGATAAAAAAAATTAAATTTTTTTGATCCCAATTATTTTGAGTTTGGCATGAAATTATATAGTTTCATTCATGTAGATTACGAATCTAGGAAACAAAATTGAATCTGGAGGATATTTTCCAAGATATCGAAAATTTAAAAATCCAGTCCGGAAGCGGAGCCGGAAGCGGGGAGTCAAAAACTCATACAAATAATGGAGATAAAAAATTGCTGATAGCATCGATCGATTAGGCATACTATATACTATAAATGTTCCAAATTTCAAAGCGATTGGTTCAGAATAACAGATTCTATAGAGAAAAATCTCAGAATAGGCAAAATCCTGAACTCAAAGCGAAGAGTGAGCCATGATAAAAAAAATTAAATTTTTTTGATCCCAATTATTTTGAGTTTGGCATGAAATTATATAGTTTCATTCATGTAGATTACGAATCTAGGAAACAAAATTGAATCTGGAGGATATTTTCCAAGATATCGAAAATTTAAAAATCCAGTCCGGAAGCGGAGCCGGAAGCGGGGAGTCAAAAACTCATACAAATAATGGAGATAAAAAATTGCTGATAGCATCGATCGATTAGGCATACTATATACTATAAATGTTCCAAATTTCAAAGCGATTGGTTCAGAATAACAGATTCTATAGAGAAAAATCTCAGAATAGGCAAAATCCTGAACTCAAAGCGAAGAGTGAGCCATGATAAAAAAAATTAAATTTTTTTGATCCCAATTATTTTGAGTTTGGCATGAAATTATATAGTTTCATTCATGTAGATTACGAATCTAGGAAACAAAATTGAATCTGGAGGATATTTTCCAAGATATCGAAAATTTAAAAATCCAGTCCGGAAGCGGAGCCGGAAGCGGGGAGTCAAAAACTCATACAAATAATGGAGATAAAAAATTGCTGATAGCATCGATCGATTAGGCATACTATATACTATAAATGTTTCAAATTTCAAAGCGATTGGTTCAGAATAACAGATTCTATAGAGAAAAATCTCAGAATAGGCAAAATCCTGAACTCAAAGCGAAGAGTGAGCCATGATAAAAAAATTAAATTTTTTTGATCCCAATTATTTTGAGTTTGGCATGAAATTATATAGTTTCATTCATGTAGATTACGAATCTAGGAAACAAAATTGAATCTGGAGGATATTTTCCAAGATATCGAAAATTTAAAAATCCAGTCCGGAAGCGGAGCCGGAAGCGGGGAGTCAAAAACTCATACAAATAATGGAGATAAAAAATTGCTGATAGCATCGATCGATTAGGCATACTATATACTATAAATGTTCCAAATTTCAAAGCGATTGGTTCAGAATAACAGATTCTATAGAGAAAAATCTCAGAATAGGCAAAATCCTGAACTCAAAGCGAAGAGTGAGCCATGATAAAAAAAATTAAATTTTTTTGATCCCAATTATTTTGAGTTTGGCATGAAATTATATAGTTTCATTCATGTAGATTACGAATCTAGGAAACAAAATTGAATCTGGAGGATATTTTCCAAGATATCGAAAATTTAAAAATCCAGTCCGGAAGCGGAGCCGGAAGCGGGGAGTCAAAAACTCATACAAATAATGGAGATAAAAAATTGCTGATAGCATCGATCGATTAGGCATACTATATACTATAAATGTTCCAAATTTCAAAGCGATTGGTTCAGAATAACAGATTCTATAGAGAAAAATCTCAGAATAGGCAAAATCCTGAACTCAAAGCGAAGAGTGAGCCATGATAAAAAAATTAAATTTTTTTGATCCCAATTATTTTGAGTTTGGCATGAAATTATATAGTTTCATTCATGTAGATTACGAATCTAGGAAACAAAATTGAATCTGGAGGATATTTTCCAAGATATCGAAAATTTAAAAATCCAGTCCGGAAGCGGAGCCGGAAGCGGGGAGTCAAAAACTCATACAAATAATGGAGATAAAAAATTGCTGATAGCATCGATCGATTAGGCATACTATATACTATAAATGTTCCAAATTTCAAAGCGATTGGTTCAGAATAACAGATTCTATAGAGAAAAATCTCAGAATAGGCAAAATCCTGAACTCAAAGCGAAGAGTGAGCCATGATAAAAAAAATTAAATTTTTTTGATCCCAATTATTTTGAGTTTGGCATGAAATTATATGGTTTCATTCATGTAGATTACGAATCTAGGAAACAAAATTGAATCTGGAGGATATTTTCCAAGATATCGAAAATTTAAAAATCCAGTCCGGAAGCGGAGCCGGAAGCGGGGAGTCAAAAACTCATACAAATAATGGAGATAAAAAATTGCTGATAGCATCGATCGATTAGGCATACTATATACTATAAATGTTCCAAATTTCAAAGCGATTGGTTCAGAATAACAGATTCTATAGAGAAAAATCTCAGAATAGGCAAAATCCTGAACTCAAAGCGAAGAGTGAGCCATGATAAAAAAATTAAATTTTTTTGATCCCAATTATTTTGAGTTTGGCATGAAATTATATAGTTTTATTCATGTAGATTACGAATCTAGGAAACAAAATTGAATCTGGAGGATATTTTCCAAGATATCGAAAATTTAAAAATCCAGTCCGGAAGCGGAGCCGGAAGCGGGGAGTCAAAAACTCATACAAATAATGGAGATAAAAAATTGCTGATAGCATCGATCGATTAGGCATACTATATACTATAAATGTTTCAAATTTCAAAGCGATTGGTTCAGAATAACAGATTCTATAGAGAAAAATCTCAGAATAGGCAAAATCCTGAACTCAAAGCGAAGAGTGAGCCATGATAAAAAAAATTAAATTTTTTTGATTCCAATTATTTTGAGTTTGGCATGAAATTATATAGTTTCATTCATGTAGATTACGAATCTAGGAAACAAAATTGAATCTGGAGGATATTTTCCAAGATATCGAAAATTTAAAAATCCAGTCCGGAAGCGGAGCCGGAAGCGGGGAGTCAAAAACTCATACAAATAATGGAGATAAAAAATTGCTGATAGCATCGATCGATTAGGCATACTATATACTATAAATGTTCCAAATTTCAAAGCGATTGGTTCAGAATAACAGATTCTATAGAGAAAAATCTCAGAATAGGCAAAATCCTGAACTCAAAGCGAAGAGTGAGCCATGATAAAAAAAATTAAATTTTTTTGATCCCAATTATTTTGAGTTTGGCATGAAATTATATAGTTTCATTCATGTAGATTACGAATCTAGGAAACAAAATTGAATCTGGAGGATATTTTCCAAGATATCGAAAATTTAAAAATCCAGTCCGGAAGCGGAGCCGGAAGCGGGGAGTCAAAAACTCATACAAATAATGGAGATAAAAAATTGCTGATAGCATCGATCGATTAGGCATACTATATACTATAAATGTTTCAAATTTCAAAGCGATTGGTTCAGAATAACTGATTCTATAGAGAAAAATCTCAGAATAGGCAAAATCCTGAACTCAAAGCGAAGAGTGAGCCATGATAAAAAAAATTAAATTTTTTTGATCCCAATTATTTTGAGTTTGGCATGAAATTATATAGTTTCATTCATGTAGATTACGAATCTAGGAAACAAAATTGAATCTGGAGGATATTTTCCAAGATATCGAAAATTTAAAAATCCAGTCCGGAAGCGGAGCCGGAAGCGGGGAGTCAAAAACTCATACAAATAATGGAGATAAAAAATTGCTGATAGCATCGATCGATTAGGCATACTATATACTATAAATGTTTCAAATTTCAAAGCGATTGGTTCAGAATAACAGATTCTATAGAGAAAAATCTCAGAATAGGCAAAATCCTGAACTCAAAGCGAAGAGTGAGCCATGATAAAAAAAATTAAATTTTTTTGATCCCAATTATTTTGAGTTTGGCATGAAATTATATAGTTTCATTCATGTAGATTACGAATCTAGGAAACAAAATTGAATCTGGAGGATATTTTCCAAGATATCGAAAATTTAAAAATCCAGTCCGGAAGCGGAGCCGGAAGCGGGGAGTCAAAAACTCATACAAATAATGGAGATAAAAAATTGCTGATAGCATCGATCGATTAGGCATACTATATACTATAAATGTTCCAAATTTCAAAGCGATTGGTTCAGAATAACAGATTCTATAGAGAAAAATCTCAGAATAGGCAAAATCCTGAACTCAAAGCGAAGAGTGAGCCATGATAAAAAAAATTAAATTTTTTTGATCCCAATTATTTTGAGTTTGGCATGAAATTATATAGTTTCATTCATGTAGATTACGAATCTAGGAAACAAAATTGAATCTGGAGGATATTTTCCAAGATATCGAAAATTTAAAAATCCAGTCCGGAAGCGGAGCCGGAAGCGGGGAGTCAAAAACTCATACAAATAATGGAGATAAAAAATTGCTGATAGCATCGATCGATTAGGCATACTATATACTATAAATGTTCCAAATTTCAAAGCGATTGGTTCAGAATAACAGATTCTATAGAGAAAAATCTCAGAATAGGCAAAATCCTGAACTCAAAGCGAAGAGTGAGCCATGATAAAAAAAATTAAATTTTTTTGATCCCAATTATTTTGAGTTTGGCATGAAATTATATAGTTTCATTCATGTAGATTACGAATCTAGGAAACAAAATTGAATCTGGAGAATATTTTCCAAGATATCGAAAATTTAAAAATCCAGTCCGGAAGCGGAGCCGGAAGCGGGGAGTCAAAAACTCATACAAATAATGGAGATAAAAAATTGCTGATAGCATCGATCGATTAGGCATACTATATACTATAAATGTTTCAAATTTCAAAGCGATTGGTTCAGAATAACAGATTCTATAGAGAAAAATCTCAGAATAGGCAAAATCCTGAACTCAAAGCGAAGAGTGAGCCATGATAAAAAAAATTAAATTTTTTTGATCCCAATTATTTTGAGTTTGGCATGAAATTATATAGTTTCATTCATGTAGATTACGAATCTAGGAAACAAAATTGAATCTGGAGGATATTTTCCAAGATATCGAAAATTTAAAAATCCAGTCCGGAAGCGGAGCCGGAAGCGGGGAGTCAAAAACTCATACAAATAATGGAGATAAAAAATTGCTGATAGCATCGATCGATTAGGCATACTATATACTATAAATGTTCCAAATTTCAAAGCGATTGGTTCAGAATAACAGATTCTATAGAGAAAAATCTCAGAATAGGCAAAATCCTGAACTCAAAGCGAAGAGTGAGCCATGATAAAAAAAATTAAATTTTTTTGATCCCAATTATTTTGAGTTTGGCATGAAATTATATAGTTTCATTCATGTAGATTACGAATCTAGGAAACAAAATTGAATCTGGAGGATATTTTCCAAGATATCGAAAATTTAAAAATCCAGTCCGGAAGCGGAGCCGGAAGCGGGGAGTCAAAAACTCATACAAATAATGGAGATAAAAAATTGCTGATAGCATCGATCGATTAGGCATACTATATACTATAAATGTTCCAAATTTCAAAGCGATTGGTTCAGAATAACAGATTCTATAGAGAAAAATCTCAGAATAGGCAAAATCCTGAACTCAAAGCGAAGAGTGAGCCATGATAAAAAAAATTAAATTTTTTTGATCCCAATTATTTTGAGTTTGGCATGAAATTATATAGTTTCATTCATGTAGATTACGAATCTAGGAAACAAAATTAAATCTGGAGGATATTTTCCAAGATATCGAAAATTTAAAAATCCAGTCCGGAAGCGGAGCCGGAAGCGGGGAGTCAAAAACTCATACAAATAATGGAGATAAAAAATTGCTGATAGCATCGATCGATTAGGCATACTATATACTATAAATGTTTCAAATTTCAAAGCGATTGGTTCAGAATAACAGATTCTATAGAGAAAAATCTCAGAATAGGCAAAATCCTGAACTCAAAGCGAAGAGTGAGCCATGATAAAAAAAATTAAATTTTTTTGATCCCAATTATTTTGAGTTTGGCATGAAATTATATAGTTTCATTCATGTAGATTACGAATCTAGGAAACAAAATTGAATCTGGAGGATATTTTCCAAGATATCGAAAATTTGAAAATCCAGTCCGGAAGCGGTGCCGGAAGCGGGGAGTCAAAAACTCATACAAATAATGGAGATAAAAAATTGCTGATAGCATCGATCGATTAGGCATACTATATACTATAAATGTTCCAAATTTCAAAGCGATTGGTTCAGAATAACAGATTCTATAGAGAAAAATCTCAGAATAGGCAAAATCCTGAACTCAAAGCGAAGAGTGAGCCATGATAAAAAAAATTAAATTTTTTTGATCCCAATTATTTTGAGTTTGGCATGAAATTATATAGTTTCATTCATGTAGATTACGAATCTAGGAAACAAAATTGAATCTGGAGGATATTTTCCAAGATATCGAAAATTTAAAAATCCAGTCCGGAAGCGGAGCCGGAAGCGGGGAGTCAAAAACTCATACAAATAATGGAGATAAAAAATTGCTGATAGCATCGATCGATTAGGCATACTATATACTATAAATGTTCCAAATTTCAAAGCGATTGGTTCAGAATAACAGATTCTATAGAGAAAAATCTCAGAATAGGCAAAATCCTGAACTCAAAGCGAAGAGTGAGCCATGATAAAAAAAATTAAATTTTTTTGATCCCAAT
The DNA here is from genome assembly GCA_963989225.1 of Dromius quadrimaculatus. Lineage (NCBI taxonomy): Eukaryota > Metazoa > Arthropoda > Insecta > Coleoptera > Carabidae > Dromius > Dromius quadrimaculatus. Next base: position 2,650,261 of record OZ022333.1, read on the forward strand.
TATTTTGAGTTTGGCATGAAATTATATAGTTTCATTCATGTAGATTACGAATCTAGGAAACAAAATTGAATCTGGAGGATATTTTCCAAGATATCGAAAATTTAAAAATCCAGTCCGGAAGCGGAGCCGGAAGCGGGGAGTCAAAAACTCATACAAATAATGGAGATAAAAAATTGCTGATAGCATCGATCGATTAGGCATACTATATACTATAAATGTTCCAAATTTCAAAGCGATTGGTTCAGAATAACAGATTCTATAGAGAAAAATCTCAGAATAGGCAAAATCCTGAACTCAAAGCGAAGAGTGAGCCATGATAAAAAAAATTAAATTTTTTTGATCCCAATTATTTTGAGTTTGGCATGAAATTATATAGTTTCATTCATGTAGATTACGAATCTAGGAAACAAAATTGAATCTGGAGGATATTTTCCAAGATATCGAAAATTTAAAAATCCAGTCCGGAAGCGGAGCCGGAAGCGGGGAGTCAAAAACTCATACAAATAATGGAGATAAAAAATTGCTGATAGCATCGATCGATTAGGCATACTATATACTATAAATGTTTCAAATTTCAAAGCGATTGGTTCAGAATAACAGATTCTATAGAGAAAAATCTCAGAATAGGCAAAATCCTGAACTCAAAGCGAAGAGTGAGCCATGATAAAAAAATTAAATTTTTTTGATCCCAATTATTTTGAGTTTGGCATGAAATTATATAGTTTCATTCATGTAGATTACGAATCTAGGAAACAAAATTGAATCTGGAGGATATTTTCCAAGATATCGAAAATTTAAAAATCCTGTCCGGAAGCGGAGCCGGAAGCGGGGAGTCAAAAACTCATACAAATAATGGAGATAAAAAATTGCTGATAGCATCGATCGATTAGGCATACTATATACTATAAATGTTCCAAATTTCAAAGCGATTGGTTCAGAATAACAGATTCTATAGAGAAAAATCTCAGAATAGGCAAAATCCTGAACTCAAAGCGAAGAGTGAGCCATGATAAAAAAAATTAAATTTTTTTGATCCCAATTATTTTGAGTTTGGCATGAAATTATATAGTTTCATTCATGTAGATTACGAATCTAGGAAACAAAATTGAATCTGGAGGATATTTTCCAAGATATCGAAAATTTAAAAATCCAGTCCGGAAGCGGAGCCGGAAGCGGGGAGTCAAAAACTCATACAAATAATGGAGATAAAAAATTGCTGATAGCATCGATCGATTAGGCATACTATATACTATAAATGTTCCAAATTTCAAAGCGATTGGTTCAGAATAACAGATTCTATAGAGAAAAATCTCAGAATAGGCAAAATCCTGAACTCAAAGCGAAGAGTGAGCCATGATAAAAAAATTAAATTTTTTTGATCCCAATTATTTTGAGTTTGGCATGAAATTATATAGTTTCATTCATGTAGATTACGAATCTAGGAAACAAAATTGAATCTGGAGGATATTTTCCAAGATATCGAAAATTTAAAAATCCAGTCCGGAAGCGGAGCCGGAAGCGGGGAGTCAAAAACTCATACAAATAATGGAGATAAAAAATTGCTGATAGCATCGATCGATTAGGCATACTATATACTATAAATGTTCCAAATTTCAAAGCGATTGGTTCAGAATAACAGATTCTATAGAGAAAAATCTCAGAATAGGCAAAATCCTGAACTCAAAGCGAAGAGTGAGCCATGATAAAAAAAATTAAATTTTTTTGATCCCAATTATTTTGAGTTTGGCATGAAATTATATAGTTTCATTCATGTAGATTACGAATCTAGGAAACAAAATTGAATCTGGAGGATATTTTCCAAGATATCGAAAATTTAAAAATCCAGTCCGGAAGCGGAGCCGGAAGCGGGGAGTCAAAAACTCATACAAATAATGGAGATAAAAAATTGCTGATAGCATCGATCGATTAGGCATACTATATACTATAAATGTTCCAAATTTCAAAGCGATTGGTTCAGAATAACAGATTCTATAGAGAAAAATCTCAGAATAGGCAAAATCCTAAACTCAAAGCGAAGAGTGAGCCATGATAAAAAAAATTAAATTTTTTTGATCCCAATTATTTTGAGTTTGGCATGAAATTATATAGTTTCATTCATGTAGATTACGAATCTAGGAAACAAAATTGAATCTGGAGGATATTTTCCAAGATATCGAAAATTTAAAAATCCAGTCCGGAAGCGGAGCCGGAAGCGGGGAGTCAAAAACTCATACAAATAATGGAGATAAAAAATTGCTGATAGCATCGATCGATTAGGCATACTATATACTATAAATGTTTCAAATTTCAAAGCGATTGGTTCAGAATAACTGATTCTATAGAGAAAAATCTCAGAATAGGCAAAATCCTGAACTCAAAGCGAAGAGTGAGCCATGATAAAAAAAAATAAATTTTTTTGATCCCAATTATTTCGAGTTTGGCATGAAATTATATAGTTTCATTCATGTAGATTACGAATCTAGGAAACAAAATTGAATCTGGAGGATATTTTCCAAGATATCGAAAATTTAAAAATCCAGTCCGGAAGCGGAGCCGGAAGCGGGGAGTCAAAAACTCATACAAATAATGGAGATAAAAAATTGCTGATAGCATCGATCGATTAGGCATACTATATACTATAAATGTTCCAAATTTCAAAGCGATTGGTTCAGAATAACAGATTCTATAGAGAAAAATCTCAGAATAGGCAAAATCCTGAACTCAAAGCGAAGAGTGAGCCATGATAAAAAAAATTAAATTTTTTTGATCCCAATTATTTTGAGTTTGGCATGAAATTATATAGTTTCATTCATGTAGATTACGAATCTAGGAAACAAAATTGAATCTGGAGGATATTTTCCAAGATATCGAAAATTTAAAAATCCAGTCCGGAAGCGGAGCCGGAAGCGGGGAGTCAAAAACTCATACAAATAATGGAGATAAAAAATTGCTGATAGCATCGATCGATTAGGCATACTATATACTATAAATGTTTCAAATTTCAAAGCGATTGGTTCAGAATAACAGATTCTATAGAGAAAAATCTCAGAATAGGCAAAATCCTGAACTCAAAGCGAAGAGTGAGCCATGATAAAAAAAATTAAATTTTTTTGATCCCAATTATTTTGAGTTTGGCATGAAATTATATAGTTTCATTCATGTAGATTACGAATCTAGGAAACAAAATTGAATCTGGAGGATATTTTCCAAGATATCGAAAATTTAAAAATCCAGTCCGGAAGCGGAGCCGGAAGCGGGGAGTCAAAAACTCATACAAATAATGGAGATAAAAAATTGCTGATAGCATCGATCGATTAGGCATACTATATACTATAAATGTTCCAAATTTCAAAGCGATTGGTTCAGAATAACAGATTCTATAGAGAAAAATCTCAGAATAGGCAAAATCCTGAACTCAAAGCGAAGAGTGAGCCATGATAAAAAAAATTAAATTTTTTTGATCCCAATTATTTTGAGTTTGGCATGAAATTATATAGTTTCATTCATGTAGATTACGAATCTAGGAAACAAAATTGAATCTGGAGGATATTTTCCAAGATATCGAAAATTTAAAAATCCAGTCCGGAAGCGGAGCCGGAAGCGGGGAGTCAAAAACTCATACAAATAATGGAGATAAAAAATTGCTGATAGCATCGATCGATTAGGCATACTATATACTATAAATGTTCCAAATTTCAAAGCGATTGGTTCAGAATAACAGATTCTATAGAGAAAAATCTCAGAATAGGCAAAATCCTGAACTCAAAGCGAAGAGTGAGCCATGATAAAAAAAATTAAATTTTTTTGATCCCAATTATTTTGAGTTTGGCATGAAATTATATAGTTTCATTCATGTAGATTACGAATCTAGGAAACAAAATTGAATCTGGAGGATATTTTCCAAGATATCGAAAATTTAAAAATCCAGTCCGGAAGCGGAGCCGGAAGCGGGGAGTCAAAAACTCATACAAATAATGGAGATAAAAAATTGCTGATAGCATCGATCGATTAGGCATACTATATACTATAAATGTTCCAAATTTCAAAGCGATTGGTTCAGAATAACAGATTCTATAGAGAAAAATCTCAGAATAGGCAAAATCCTGAACTCAAAGCGAAGAGTGAGCCATGATAAAAAAAATTAAATTTTTTTGATCCCAATTATTTTGAGTTTGGCATGAAATTATATAGTTTCATTCATGTAGATTACGAATCTAGGAAACAAAATTGAATCTGGAGGATATTTTCCAAGATATCGAAAATTTAAAAATCCAGTCCGGAAGCGGAGCCGGAAGCGGGGAGTCAAAAACTCATACAAATAATGGAGATAAAAAATTGCTGATAGCATCGATCGATTAGGCATACTATATACTATAAATGTTCCAAATTTCAAAGCGATTGGTTCAGAATAACAGATTCTATAGAGAAAAATCTCAGAATAGGCAAAATCCTGAACTCAAAGCGAAGAGTGAGCCATGATAAAAAAAATTAAATTTTTTTGATCCCAATTATTTTGAGTTTGGCATGAAATTATATAGTTTCATTCATGTAGATTACGAATCTAGGAAACAAAATTGAATCTGGAGGATATTTTCCAAGATATCGAAAATTTAAAAATCCAGTCCGGAAGCGGAGCCGGAAGCGGGGAGTCAAAAACTCATACAAATAATGAAGATAAAAAATTGCTGATAGCATCGATCGATTAGGCATACTATATACTATAAATGTTTCAAATTTCAAAGCGATTGGTTCAGAATAACAGATTCTATAGAGAAAAATCTCAGAATAGGCAAAATCCTGAACTCAAAGCGAAGAGTGAGCCATGATAAAAAAAAATAAATTTTTTTGATCCCAATTATTTTGAGTTTGGCATGAAATTATATAGTTTCATTCATGTAGATTACGAATCTAGGAAACAAAATTGAATCTGGAGGATATTTTCCAAGATATCGAAAATTTAAAAATCCAGTCCGGAAGCGGAGCCGGAAGCGGGGAGTCAAAAACTCATACAAATAATGGAGATAAAAAATTGCTGATAGCATCGATCGATTAGGCATACTATATACTATAAATGTTTCAAATTTCAAAGCGATTGGTTCAGAATAACAGATTCTATAGAGAAAAATCTCAGAATAGGCAAAATCCTGAACTCAAAGCGAAGAGTGAGCCATGATAAAAAAAATTAAATTTTTTTGATCCCAATTATTTTGAGTTTGGCATGAAATTATATAGTTTCATTCATGTAGATTACGAATCTAGGAAACAAAATTGAATCTGGAGGATATTTTCCAAGATATCGAAAATTTAAAAATCCAGTCCGGAAGCGGAGCCGGAAGCGGGGAGTCAAAAACTCATACAAATAATGGAGATAAAAAATTGCTGATAGCATCGATCGATTAGGCATACTATATACTATAAATGTTCCAAATTTCAAAGCGATTGGTTCAGAATAACAGATTCTATAGAGAAAAATCTCAGAATAGGCAAAATCCTGAACTCAAAGCGAAGAGTGAGCCATGATAAAAAAAATTAAATTTTTTTGATCCCAATTATTCTGAGTTTGGCATGAAATTATATAGTTTCATTCATGTAGATTACGAATCTAGGAAACAAAATTAAATCTGGAGGATATTTTCCAAGATATCGAAAATTTAAAAATCCAGTCCGGAAGCGGAGCCGGAAGCGGGGAGTCAAAAACTCATACAAATAATGGAGATAAAAAATTGCTGATAGCATCGATCGATTAGGCATACTATATACTATAAATGTTTCAAATTTCAAAGCGATTGGTTTAGAATAACAGATTCTATAGAGAAAAATCTCAGAATAGGCAAAATCCTGAACTCAAAGCGAAGAGTGAGCCATGATAAAAAAAATTAAATTTTTTTGATCCCAATTATTTTGAGTTTGGCATGAAATTATATAGTTTCATTCATGTAGATTACGAATCTAGGAAACAAAATTGAATCTGGAGGATATTTTCCAAGATATCGAAAATTTAAAAATCCAGTCCGGAAGCGGAGCCGGAAGCGGGGAGTCAAAAACTCATACAAATAATGGAGATAAAAAATTGCTGATAGCATCGATCGATTAGGCATACTATATACTATAAATGTTTCAAATTTCAAAGCGATTGGTTCAGAATAACAGATTCTATAGAGAAAAATCTCAGAATAGGCAAAATCCTGAACTCAAAGCGAAGAGTGAGCCATGATAAAAAAAATTAAATTTTTTTGATCCCAATTATTTTGAGTTTGGCATGAAATTATATAGTTTCATTCATGTAGATTACGAATCTAGGAAACAAAATTGAATCTGGAGGATATTTTCCAAGATATCGAAAATTTAAAAATCCAGTCCGGAAGCGGAGCCGGAAGCGGGGAGTCAAAAACTCATACAAATAATGGAGATAAAAAATTGCTGATAGCATCGATCGATTAGGCATACTATATACTATAAATGTTTCAAATTTCAAAGCGATTGGTTCAGAATAACTGATTCTATAGAGAAAAATCTCAGAATAGGCAAAATCCTGAACTCAAAGCGAAGAGTGAGCCATGATAAAAAAAATTAAATTTTTTTGATCCCAATTATTTTGAGTTTGGCATGAAATTATATAGTTTCATTCATGTAGATTACGAATCTAGGAAACAAAATTGAATCTGGAGGATATTTTCCAAGATATCGAAAATTTAAAAATCCAGTCCGGAAGCGGAGCCGGAAGCGGGGAGTCAAAAACTCATACAAATAATGGAGATAAAAAATTGCTGATAGCATCGATCGATTAGGCATACTATATACTATAAATGTTTCAAATTTCAAAGCGATTGGTTCAGAATAACAGATTCTATAGAGAAAAATCTCAGAATAGGCAAAATCCTGAACTCAAAGCGAAGAGTGAGCCATGATAAAAAAAATTAAATTTTTTTGATCCCAATTATTTTGAGTTTGGCATGAAATTATATAGTTTCATTCATGTAGATTACGAATCTAGGAAACAAAATTGAATCTGGAGGATATTTTCCAAGATATCGAAAATTTAAAAATCCAGTCCGGAAGCGGAGCCGGAAGCGGGGAGTCAAAAACTCATACAAATAATGGAGATAAAAAATTGCTGATAGCATCGATCGATTAGGCATACTATATACTATAAATGTTCCAAATTTCAAAGCGATTGGTTCAGAATAACAGATTCTATAGAGAAAAATCTCAGAATAGGCAAAATCCTGAACTCAAAGCGAAGAGTGAGCCATGATAAAAAAAATTAAATTTTTTTGATCCCAATTATTTTGAGTTTGGCATGAAATTATATAGTTTCATTCATGTAGATTACGAATCTAGGAAACAAAATTGAATCTGGAGGATATTTTCCAAGATATCGAAAATTTAAAAATCCAGTCCGGAAGCGGAGCCGGAAGCGGGGAGTCAAAAACTCATACAAATAATGGAGATAAAAAATTGCTGATAGCATCGATCGATTAGGCATACTATATACTATAAATGTTTCAAATTTCAAAGCGATTGGTTCAGAATAACTGATTCTATAGAGAAAAATCTCAGAATAGGCAAAATCCTGAACTCAAAGCGAAGAGTGAGCCATGATAAAAAAAATTAAATTTTTTTGATCCCAATTATTTTGAGTTTGGCATGAAATTATATAGTTTCATTCATGTAGATTACGAATCTAGGAAACAAAATTGAATCTGGAGGATATTTTCCAAGATATCGAAAATTTAAAAATCCAGTCCGGAAGCGGAGCCGGAAGCGGGGAGTCAAAAACTCATACAAATAATGGAGATAAAAAATTGCTGATAGCATCGATCGATTAGGCATACTATATACTATAAATGTTCCAAATTTCAAAGCGATTGGTTCAGAATAACAGATTCTATAGAGAAAAATCTCAGAATAGGCAAAATCCTGAACTCAAAGCGAAGAGTGAGCCATGATAAAAAAAATTAAATTTTTTTGATCCCAATTATTTTGAGTTTGGCATGAAATTATATAGTTTCATTCATGTAGATTACGAATCTAGGAAACAAAATTGAATCTGGAGGATATTTTCCAAGATATCGAAAATTTAAAAATCCAGTCCGGAAGCGGAGCCGGAAGCGGGGAGTCAAAAACTCATACAAATAATGGAGATAAAAAATTGCTGATAGCATCGATCGATTAGGCATACTATATACTATAAATGTTCCAAATTTCAAAGCGATTGGTTCAGAATAACAGATTCTATAGAGAAAAATCTCAGAATAGGCAAAATCCTGAACTCAAAGCGAAGAGTGAGCCATGATAAAAAAAATTAAATTTTTTTGATCCCAATTATTTTGAGTTTGGCATGAAATTATATAGTTTCATTCATGTAGATTACGAATCTAGGAAACAAAATTGAATCTGGAGGATATTTTCCAAGATATCGAAAATTTAAAAATCCAGTCCGGAAGCGGAGCCGGAAGCGGGGAGTCAAAAACTCATACAAATAATGGAGATAAAAAATTGCTGATAGCATCGATCGATTAGGCATACTATATACTATAAATGTTCCAAATTTCAAAGCGATTGGTTCAGAATAACAGATTCTATAGAGAAAAATCTCAGAATAGGCAAAATCCTGAACTCAAAGCGAAGAGTGAGCCATGATAAAAAAAATTAAATTTTTTTGATCCCAATTATTTTGAGTTTGGCATGAAATTATATAGTTTCATTCATGTAGATTACGAATCTAGGAAACAAAATTGAATCTGGAGGATATTTTCCAAGATATCGAAAATTTAAAAATCCAGTCCGGAAGCGGAGCCGAAAGCGGGGAGTCAAAAACTCATACAAATAATGGAGATAAAAAATTGCTGATAGCATCGATCGATTAGGCATACTATATACTATAAATGTTCCAAATTTCAAAGCGATTGGTTCAGAATAACAGATTCTATAGAGAAAAATCTCAGAATAGGCAAAATCCTGAACTCAAAGCGAAGAGTGAGCCATGATAAAAAAAATTAAATTTTTTTGATCCCAATTATTTTGAGTTTGGCATGAAATTATATAGTTTCATTCATGTAGATTACGAATCTAGGAAACAAAATTGAATCTGGAGGATATTTTCCAAGATATCGAAAATTTAAAAATCCAGTCCGGAAGCGGAGCCGGAAGCGGGGAGTCAAAAACTCATACAAATAATGGAGATAAAAAATTGCTGATAGCATCGATCGATTAGGCATACTATATACTATAAATGTTCCAAATTTCAAAGCGATTGGTTCAGAATAACAGATTCTATAGAGAAAAATCTCAGAATAGGCAAAATCCTGAACTCAAAGCGAAGAGTGAGCCATGATAAAAAAAATTAAATTTTTTTGATCCCAATTATTTTGAGTTTGGCATGAAATTATATAGTTTCATTCATGTAGATTACGAATCTAGGAAACAAAATTGAATCTGGAGGATATTTTCCAAGATATCGAAAATTTAAAAATCCAGTCCGGAAGCGGAGCCGGAAGCGGGGAGTCAAAAACTCATACAAATAATGGAGATAAAAAATTGCTGATAGCATCGATCGATTAGGCATACTATATACTATAAATGTTCCAAATTTCAAAGCGATTGGTTCAGAATAACAGATTCTATAGAGAAAAATCTCAGAATAGGCAAAATCCTGAACTCAAAGCGAAGAGTGAGCCATGATAAAAAAAATTAAATTTTTTTGATCCCAATTATTTTGAGTTTGGCATGAAATTATATAGTTTCATTCATGTAGATTACGAATCTAGGAAACAAAATTGAATCTGGAGGATATTTTCCAAGATATCGAAAATTTAAAAATCCAGTCCGGAAGCGGAGCCGGAAGCGGGGAGTCAAAAACTCATACAAATAATGGAGATAAAAAATTGCTGATAGCATCGATCGATTAGGCATACTATATACTATAAATGTTCCAAATTTCAAAGCGATTGGTTCAGAATAACAGATTCTATAGAGAAAAATCTCAGAATAGGCAAAATCCTGAACTCAAAGCGAAGAGTGAGCCATGATAAAAAAAATTAAATTTTTTTGATCCCAATTATTTTGAGTTTGGCATGAAATTATATAGTTTCATTCATGTAGATTACGAATCTAGGAAACAAAATTGAATCTGGAGGATATTTTCCAAGATATCGAAAATTTAAAAATCCAGTCCGGAAGCGGAGCCGGAAGCGGGGAGTCAAAAACTCATACAAATAATGGAGATAAAAAATTGCTGATAGCATCGATCGATTAGGCATACTATATACTATAAATGTTCCAAATTTCAAAGCGATTGGTTCAGAATAACAGATTCTATAGAGAAAAATCTCAGAATAGGCAAAATCCTGAACTCAAAGCGAAGAGTGAGCCATGATAAAAAAAATTAAATTTTTTTGATCCCAATTATTTTGAGTTTGGCATGAAATTATATAGTTTCATTCATGTAGATTACGAATCTAGGAAACAAAATTGAATCTGGAGGATATTTTCCAAGATATCGAAAATTTAAAAATCCAGTCCGGAAGCGGAGCCGGAAGCGGGGAGTCAAAAACTCATACAAATAATGGAGATAAAAAATTGCTGATAGCATCGATCGATTAGGCATACTATATACTATAAATGTTCCAAATTTCAAAGCGATTGGTTCAGAATAACAGATTCTATAGAGAAAAATCTCAGAATAGGCAAAATCCTGAACTCAAAGCGAAGAGTGAGCCATGATAAAAAAAATTAAATTTTTTTGATCCCAATTATTTTGAGTTTGGCATGAAATTATATAGTTTCATTCATGTAGATTACGAATCTAGGAAACAAAATTGAATCTGGAGGATATTTTCCAAGATATCGAAAATTTAAAAATCCAGTCCGGAAGCGGAGCCGGAAGCGGGGAGTCAAAAACTCATACAAATAATGGAGATAAAAAATTGCTGATAGCATCGATCGATTAGGCATACTATATACTATAAATGTTCCAAATTTCAAAGCGATTGGTTCAGAATAACAGATTCTATAGAGAAAAATCTCAGAATAGGCAAAATCCTGAACTCAAAGCGAAGAGTGAGCCATGATAAAAAAAATTAAATTTTTTTGATCCCAATTATTTTGAGTTTGGCATGAAATTATATAGTTTCATTCATGTAGATTACGAATCTAGGAAACAAAATTGAATCTGGAGGATATTTTCCAAGATATCGAAAATTTAAAAATCCAGTCCGGAAGCGGAGCCGGAAGCGGGGAGTCAAAAACTCATACAAATAATGGAGATAAAAAATTGCTGATAGCATCGATCGATTAGGCATACTATATACTATAAATGTTCCAAATTTCAAAGCGATTGGTTCAGAATAACAGATTCTATAGAGAAAAATCTCAGAATAGGCAAAATCCTGAACTCAAAGCGAAGAGTGAGCCATGATAAAAAAAATTAAATTTTTTTGATCCCAATTATTTTGAGTTTGGCATGAAATTATATAGTTTCATTCATGTAGATTACGAATCTAGGAAACAAAATTGAATCTGGAGGATATTTTCCAAGATATCGAAAATTTAAAAATCCAGTCCGGAAGCGGAGCCGGAAGCGGGGAGTCAAAAACTCATACAAATAATGGAGATAAAAAATTGCTGATAGCATCGATCGATTAGGCATACTATATACTATAAATGTTCCAAATTTCAAAGCGATTGGTTCAGAATAACAGATTCTATAGAGAAAAATCTCAGAATAGGCAAAATCCTGAACTCAAAGCGAAGAGTGAGCCATGATAAAAAAAATTAAATTTTTTTGATCCCAATTATTTTGAGTTTGGCATGAAATTATATAGTTTCATTCATGTAGATTACGAATCTAGGAAACAAAATTGAATCTGGAGGATATTTTCCAAGATATCGAAAATTTAAAAATCCAGTCCGGAAGCGGAGCCGGAAGCGGGGAGTCAAAAACTCATACAAATAATGGAGATAAAAAATTGCTGATAGCATCGATCGATTAGGCATACTATATACTATAAATGTTCCAAATTTCAAAGCGATTGGTTCAGAATAACAGATTCTATAGAGAAAAATCTCAGAATAGGCAAAATCCTGAACTCAAAGCGAAGAGTGAGCCATGATAAAAAAAATTAAATTTTTTTGATCCCAATTATTTTGAGTTTGGCATGAAATTATATAGTTTCATTCATGTAGATTACGAATCTAGGAAACAAAATTGAATCTGGAGGATATTTTCCAAGATATCGAAAATTTAAAAATCCAGTCCGGAAGCGGAGCCGGAAGCGGGGAGTCAAAAACTCATACAAATAATGGAGATAAAAAATTGCTGATAGCATCGATCGATTAGGCATACTATATACTATAAATGTTCCAAATTTCAAAGCGATTGGTTCAGAATAACAGATTCTATAGAGAAAAATCTCAGAATAGGCAAAATCCTGAACTCAAAGCGAAGAGTGAGCCATGATAAAAAAAATTAAATTTTTTTGATCCCAATTATTTTGAGTTTGGCATGAAATTATATAGTTTCATTCATGTAGATTACGAATCTAGGAAACAAAATTGAATCTGGAGGATATTTTCCAAGATATCGAAAATTTAAAAATCCAGTCCGGAAGCGGAGCCGGAAGCGGGGAGTCAAAAACTCATACAAATAATGGAGATAAAAAATTGCTGATAGCATCGATCGATTAGGCATACTATATACTATAAATGTTTCAGATTTCAAAGCGATTGGTTCAGAATAACAGATTCTATAGAGAATAATCTCAGAATAGGCAAAATCCTGAACTCAAAGCGAAGAGTGAGCCATGATAAAAAAAATTAAATTTTTTTGATCCCAATTATTTTGAGTTTGGCATGAAATTATATAGTTTCATTCATGTAGATTACGAATCTAGGAAACAAAATTGAATCTGGAGGATATTTTCCAAGATATCGAAAATTTAAAAATCCAGTCCGGAAGCGGAGCCGGAAGCGGGGAGTCAAAAACTCATACAAATAATGGAGATAAAAAATTGCTGATAGCATCGATCGATTAGGCATACTATATACTATAAATGTTTCAGATTTCAAAGCGATTGGTTCAGAATAACAGATTCTATAGAGAAAAATCTCAGAATAGGCAAAATCCTGAACTCAAAGCGAAGAGTGAGCCATGATAAAAAAAATTAAATTTTTTTGATCCCAATTATTTTGAGTTTGGCATGAAATTATATAGTTTCATTCATGTAGATTACGAATCTAGGAAACAAAATTGAATCTGGAGGATATTTTCCAAGATATCGAAAATTTAAAAATCCAGTCCGGAAGCGGAGCCGGAAGCGGGGAGTCAAAAACTCATACAAATAATGGAGATAAAAAATTGCTGATAGCATCGATCGATTAGGCATACTATATACTATAAATGTTTCAGATTTCAAAGCGATTGGTTCAGAATAACAGATTCTATAGAGAAAAATCTCAGAATAGGCAAAATCCTGAACTCAAAGCGAAGAGTGAGCCATGATAAAAAAAATTAAATTTTTTTGATCCCAATTATTTTGAGTTTGGCATGAAATTATATAGTTTCATTCATGTAGATTACGAATCTAGGAAACAAAATTGAATCTGGAGGATATTTTCCAAGATATCGAAAATTTAAAAATCCAGTCCGGAAGCGGAGCCGGAAGCGGGGAGTCAAAAACTCATACAAATAATGGAGATAAAAAATTGCTGATAGCATCGATCGATTAGGCATACTATATACTATAAATGTTTCAAATTTCAAAGCGATTGGTTCAGAATAACAGATTCTATAGAGAAAAATCTCAGAATAGGCAAAATCCTGAACTCAAAGCGAAGAGTGAGCCATGATAAAAAAAATTAAATTTTTTTGATCCCAATTATTTTGAGTTTGGCATGAAATTATATAGTTTCATTCATGTAGATTACGAATCTAGGAAACAAAATTGAATCTGGAGGATATTTTCCAAGATATCGAAAATTTAAAAATCCAGTCCGGAAGCTGAGCCGGAAGCGGGGAGTCAAAAACTCATACAAATAATGGAGATAAAAAATTGCTGATAGCATCGATCGATTAGGCATACTATATACTATAAATGTTCCAAATTTCAAAGCGATTGGTTCAGAATAACAGATTCTATAGAGAAAAATCTCAGAATAGGCAAAATCCTGAACTCAAAGCGAAGAGTGAGCCATGATAAAAAAAATTAAATTTTTTTGATCCCAATTATTTTGAGTTTGGCATGAAATTATATAGTTTCATTCATGTAGATTACGAATCTAGGAAACAAAATTGAATCTGGAGGATATTTTCCAAGATATCGAAAATTTAAAAATCCAGTCCGGAAGCGGAGCCGGAAGCGGGGAGTCAAAAACTCATACAAATAATGGAGATAAAAAATTGCTGATAGCATCGATCGATTAGGCTTACTATATACTATAAATGTTTCAAATTTCAAAGCGATTGGTTCAGAATAACAGATTCTATAGAGAAAAATCTCAGAATAGGCAAAATCCTGAACTCAAAGCGAAGAGTGAGCCATGATAAAAAAAATTAAATTTTTTTGATCCCAATTATTTTGAGTTTGGCATGAAATTATATAGTTTCATTCATGTAGATTACGAATCTAGGAAACAAAATTGAATCTGGAGGATATTTTCCAAGATATCGAAAATTTAAAAATCCAGTCCGGAAGCGGAGCCGGAAGCGGGGAGTCAAAAACTCATACAAATAATGGAGATAAAAAATTGCTGATAGCATCGATCGATTAGGCATACTATATACTATAAATGTTCCAAATTTCAAAGCGATTGGTTCAGAATAACAGATTCTATAGAGAAAAATCTCAGAATAGGCAAAATCCTGAACTCAAAGCGAAGAGTGAGCCATGATAAAAAAAATTAAATTTTTTTGATCCCAATTATTTTGAGTTTGGCATGAAATTATATAGTTTCATTCATGTAGATTACGAATCTAGGAAACAAAATTGAATCTGGAGGATATTTTCCAAGATATCGAAAATTTAAAAATCCAGTCCGGAAGCGGAGCCGGAAGCGGGGAGTCAAAAACTCATACAAATAATGGAGATAAAAAATTGCTGATAGCATCGATCGATTAGGCATACTATATACTATAAATGTTTCAGATTTCAAAGCGATTGGTTCAGAATAACAGATTCTATAGAGAAAAATCTCAGAATAGGCAAAATCCTGAACTCAAAGCGAAGAGTGAGCCATGATAAAAAAAAATAAATTTTTTTGATCCCAATTATTTTGAGTTTGGCATGAAATTATATAGTTTCATTCATGTAGATTACGAATCTAGGAAACAAAATTGAATCTGGAGGATATTTTCCAAGATATCGAAAATTTAAAAATCCAGTCCGGAAGCGGAGCCGGAAGCGGGGAGTCAAAAACTCATACAAATAATGGAGATAAAAAATTGCTGATAGCATCGATCGATTAGGCATACTATATACTATAAATGTTTCAAATTTCAAAGCGATTGGTTCAGAATAACAGATTCTATAGAGAAAAATCTCAGAATAGGCAAAATCCTGAACTCAAAGCGAAGAGTGAGCCATGATAAAAAAAATTAAATTTTTTTGATCCCAATTATTTTGAGTTTGGCATGAAATTATATAGTTTCATTCATGTAGATTACGAATCTAGGAAACAAAATTGAATCTGGAGGATATTTTCCAAGATATCGAAAATTTAAAAATCCAGTCCGGAAGCGGAGCCGGAAGCGGGGAGTCAAAAACTCATACAAATAATGGAGATAAAAAATTGCTGATAGCATCGATCGATTAGGCATACTATATACTATAAATGTTCCAAATTTCAAATTGATTGGTTCAGAATAACAGATTCTATAGAGAAAAATCTCAGAATAGGCAAAATCCTGAACTCAAAGCGAAGAGTGAGCCATGATAAAAAAAATTAAATTTTTTTGATCCCAATTATTTTGAGTTTGGCATGAAATTATATAGTTTCATTCATGTAGATTACGAATCTAGGAAACAAAATTAAATCTGGAGGATATTTTCCAAGATATCGAAAATTTAAAAATCCAGTCCGGAAGCGGAGCCGGAAGCGGGGAGTCAAAAACTCATACAAATAATGGAGATAAAAAATTGCTGATAGCATCGATCGATTAGGCATACTATATACTATAAATGTTTCAAATTTCAAAGCGATTGGTTCAGAATAACAGATTCTATAGAGAAAAATCTCAGAATAGGCAAAATCCTGAACTCAAAGCGAAGAGTGAGCCATGATAAAAAAAATTAAATTTTTTTGATCCCAATTATTTTGAGTTTGGCATGAAATTATATAGTTTCATTCATGTAGATTACGAATCTAGGAAACAAAATTGAATCTGGAGGATATTTTCCAAGATATCGAAAATTTAAAAATCCAGTCCGGAAGCGGAGCCGGAAGCGGGGAGTCAAAAACTCATACAAATAATGGAGATAAAAAATTGCTGATAGCATCGATCGATTAGGCATACTATATACTATAAATGTTCCAAATTTCAAAGCGATTGGTTCAGAATAACAGATTCTATAGAGAAAAATCTCAGAATAGGCAAAATCCTGAACTCAAAGCGAAGAGTGAGCCATGATAAAAAAAATTAAATTTTTTTGATCCCAATTATTTTGAGTTTGGCATGAAATTATATAGTTTCATTCATGTAGATTACGAATCTAGGAAACAAAATTGAATCTGGAGGATATTTTCCAAGATATCGAAAATTTAAAAATCCAGTCCGGAAGCGGAGCCGGAAGCGGGGAGTCAAAAACTCATACAAATAATGGAGATAAAAAATTGCTGATAGCATCGATCGATTAGGCATACTATATACTATAAATGTTTCAAATTTCAAAGCGATTGGTTCAGAATAACTGATTCTATAGAGAAAAATCTCAGAATAGGCAAAATCCTGAACTCAAAGCGAAGAGTGAGCCATGATAAAAAAAATTAAATTTTTTTGATCCCAATTATTTTGAGTTTGGCATGAAATTATATAGTTTCATTCATGTAGATTACGAATCTAGGAAACAAAATTGAATCTGGAGGATATTTTCCAAGATATCGAAAATTTAAAAATCCAGTCCGGAAGCGGAGCCGGAAGCGGGGAGTCAAAAACTCATACAAATAATGGAGATAAAAAATTGCTGATAGCATCGATCGATTAGGCATACTATATACTATAAATGTTCCAAATTTCAAAGCGATTGGTTCAGAATAACAGATTCTATAGAGAAAAATCTCAGAATAGGCAAAATCCTGAACTCAAAGCGAAGAGTGAGCCATGATAAAAAAAATTAAATTTTTTTGATCCCAATTATTTTGAGTTTGGCATGAAATTATATAGTTTCATTCATGTAGATTACGAACCTAGGAAACAAAATTGAATCTGGAGGATATTTTCCAAGATATCGAAAATTTAAAAATCCAGTCCGGAAGCGGAGCCGGAAGCGGGGAGTCAAAAACTCATACAAATAATGGAGATAAAAAATTGCTGATAGCATCGATCGATTAGGCATACTATATACTATAAATGCTCCAAATTTCAAAGCGATTGGTTCAGAATAACAGATTCTATAGAGAAAAATCTCAGAATAGGCAAAATCCTGAACTCAAAGCGAAGAGTGAGCCATGATAAAAAAAATTAAATTTTTTTGATCCCAATTATTTTGAGTTTGGCATGAAATTATATAGTTTCATTCATGTAGATTACGAATCTAGGAAACAAAATTGAATCTGGAGGATATTTTCCAAGATATCGAAAATTTAAAAATCCAGTCCGGAAGCGGAGCCGGAAGCGGGGAGTCAAAAACTCATACAAATAATGGAGATAAAAAATTGCTGATAGCATCGATCGATTAGGCATACTATATACTATAAATGTTCCAAATTTCAAAGCGATTGGTTCAGAATAACAGATTCTATAGAGAAAAATCTCAGAATAGGCAAAATCCTGAACTCAAAGCGAAGAGTGAGCCATGATAAAAAAAATTAAATTTTTTTGATCCCAATTATTTTGAGTTTGGCATGAAATTATATAGTTTCATTCATGTAGATTACGAATCTAGGAAACAAAATTAAATCTGGAGGATATTTTCCAAGATATCGAAAATTTAAAAATCCAGTCCGGAAGCGGAGCCGGAAGCGGGGAGTCAAAAACTCATACAAATAATGGAGATAAAAAATTGCTGATAGCATCGATCGATTAGGCATACTATATACTATAAATGTTCCAAATTTCAAAGCGATTGGTTCAGAATAACAGATTCTATAGAGAAAAATCTCAGAATAGGCAAAATCCTGAACTCAAAGCGAAGAGTGAGCCATGATAAAAAAAATTAAATTTTTTTGATCCCAATTATTTTGAGTTTGGCATGAAATTATATAGTTTCATTCATGTAGATTACGAATCTAGGAAACAAAATTAAATCTGGAGGATATTTTCCAAGATATCGAAAATTTAAAAATCCAGTCCGGAAGCGGAGCCGGAAGCGGGGAGTCAAAAACTCATACAAATAATGGAGATAAAAAATTGCTGATAGCATCGATCGATTAGGCATACTATATACTATAAATGTTCCAAATTTCAAAGCGATTGGTTCAGAATAACAGATTCTATAGAGAAAAATCTCAGAATAGGCAAAATCCTGAACTCAAAGCGAAGAGTGAGCCATGATAAAAAAAATTAAATTTTTTTGATCCCAATTATTTTGAGTTTGGCATGAAATTATATAGTTTCATTCATGTAGATTACGAATCTAGGAAACAAAATTAAATCTGGAGGATATTTTCCAAGATATCGAAAATTTAAAAATCCAGTCCGGAAGCGGAGCCGGAAGCGGGGAGTCAAAAACTCATACAAATAATGGAGATAAAAAATTGCTGATAGCATCGATCGATTAGGCATACTATATACTATAAATGTTCCAAATTTCAAAGCGATTGGTTCAGAATAACAGATTCTATAGAGAAAAATCTCAGAATAGGCAAAATCCTGAACTCAAAGCGAAGAGTGAGCCATGATAAAAAAAATTAAATTTTTTTGATCCCAATTATTTTGAGTTTGGCATGAAATTATATAGTTTCATTCATGTAGATTACGAATCTAGGAAACAAAATTGAATCTGGAGGATATTTTCCAAGATATCGAAAATTTAAAAATCCAGTCCGGAAGCGGAGCCGGAAGCGGGGAGTCAAAAACTCATACAAATAATGGAGATAAAAAATTGCTGATAGCATCGATCGATTAGGCATACTATATACTATAAATGTTCCAAATTTCAAAGCGATTGGTTCAGAATAACAGATTCTATAGAGAAAAATCTCAGAATAGGCAAAATCCTGAACTCAAAGCGAAGAGTGAGCCATGATAAAAAAAATTAAATTTTTTTGATCCCAATTATTTTGAGTTTGGCATGAAATTATATAGTTTCATTCATGTAGATTACGAATCTAGGAAACAAAATTAAATCTGGAGGATATTTTCCAAGATATCGAAAATTTAAAAATCCAGTCCGGAAGCGGAGCCGGAAGCGGGGAGTCAAAAACTCATACAAATAATGGAGATAAAAAATTGCTGATAGCATCGATCGATTAGGCATACTATATACTATAAATGTTCCAAATTTCAAAGCGATTGGTTCAGAATAACAGATTCTATAGAGAAAAATCTCAGAATAGGCAAAATCCTGAACTCAAAGCGAAGAGTGAGCCATGATAAAAAAAATTAAATTTTTTTGATCCCAATTATTTTGAGTTTGGCATGAAATTATATAGTTTCATTCATGTAGATTACGAATCTAGGAAACAAAATTAAATCTGGAGGATATTTTCCAAGATATCGAAAATTTAAAAATCCAGTCCGGAAGCGGAGCCGGAAGCGGGGAGTCAAAAACTCATACAAATAATGGAGATAAAAAATTGCTGATAGCATCGATCGATTAGGCATACTATATACTATAAATGTTCCAAATTTCAAAGCGATTGGTTCAGAATAACAGATTCTATAGAGAAAAATCTCAGAATAGGCAAAATCCTGAACTCAAAGCGAAGAGTGAGCCATGATAAAAAAAATTAAATTTTTTTGATCCCAATTATTTTGAGTTTGGCATGAAATTATATAGTTTCATTCATGTAGATTACGAATCTAGGAAACAAAATTAAATCTGGAGGATATTTTCCAAGATATCGAAAATTTAAAAATCCAGTCCGGAAGCGGAGCCGGAAGCGGGGAGTCAAAAACTCATACAAATAATGGAGATAAAAAATTGCTGATAGCATCGATCGATTAGGCATACTATATACTATAAATGTTCCAAATTTCAAAGCGATTGGTTCAGAATAACAGATTCTATAGAGAAAAATCTCAGAATAGGCAAAATCCTGAACTCAAAGCGAAGAGTGAGCCATGATAAAAAAAATTAAATTTTTTTGATCCCAATTATTTTGAGTTTGGCATGAAATTATATAGTTTCATTCATGTAGATTACGAATCTAGGAAACAAAATTGAATCTGGAGGATATTTTCCAAGATATCGAAAATTTAAAAATCCAGTCCGGAAGCGGAGCCGGAAGCGGGGAGTCAAAAACTCATACAAATAATGGAGATAAAAAATTGCTGATAGCATCGATCGATTAGGCATACTATATACTATAAATGTTCCAAATTTCAAAGCGATTGGTTCAGAATAACAGATTCTATAGAGAAAAATCTCAGAATAGGCAAAATCCTAAACTCAAAGCGAAGAGTGAGCCATGATAAAAAAAATTAAATTTTTTTGATCCCAATTATTTTGAGTTTGGCATGAAATTATATAGTTTCATTCATGTAGATTACGAATCTAGGAAACAAAATTAAATCTGGAGGATATTTTCCAAGATATCGAAAATTTAAAAATCCAGTCCGGAAGCGGAGCCGGAAGCGGGGAGTCAAAAACTCATACAAATAATGGAGATAAAAAATTGCTGATAGCATCGATCGATTAGGCATACTATATACTATAAATGTTTCAAATTTCAAAGCGATTGGTTCAGAATAACAGATTCTATAGAGAAAAATCTCAGAATAGGCAAAATTCTGAACTCAAAGCGAAGAGTGAGCCATGATAAAAAAAATTAAATTTTTTTGATCCCAATTATTTTGAGTTTGGCATGAAATTATATAGTTTCATTCATGTAGATTACGAATCTAGGAAACAAAATTGAATCTGGAGGATATTTTCCAAGATATCGAAAATTTAAAAATCCAGTCCGGAAGCGGAGCCGGAAGCGGGGAGTCAAAAACTCATACAAATAATGGAGATAAAAAATTGCTGATAGCATCGATCGATTAGGCATACTATATACTATAAATGTTCCAAATTTCAAAGCGATTGGTTCAGAATAACAGATTCTATAGAGAAAAATCTCAGAATAGGCAAAATCCTGAACTCAAAGCGAAGAGTGAGCCATGATAAAAAAAATTAAATTTTTTTGATCCCAATTATTTTGAGTTTGGCATGAAATTATATAGTTTCATTCATGTAGATTACGAATCTAGGAAACAAAATTGAATCTGGAGGATATTTTCCAAGATATCGAAAATTTAAAAATCCAGTCCGGAAGCGGAGCCGGAAGCGGGGAGTCAAAAACTCATACAAATAATGGAGATAAAAAATTGCTGATAGCATCGATCGATTAGGCATACTATATACTATAAATGTTTCAAATTTCAAAGCGATTGGTTCAGAATAACTGATTCTATAGAGAAAAATCTCAGAATAGGCAAAATCCTGAACTCAAAGCGAAGAGTGAGCCATGATAAAAAAAATTAAATTTTTTTGATCCCAATTATTTTGAGTTTGGCATGAAATTATATAGTTTCATTCATGTAGATTACGAATCTAGGAAACAAAATTGAATCTGGAGGATATTTTCCAAGATATCGAAAATTTAAAAATCCAGTCCGGAAGCGGAGCCGGAAGCGGGGAGTCAAAAACTCATACAAATAATGGAGATAAAAAATTGCTGATAGCATCGATCGATTAGGCATACTATATACTATAAATGTTCCAAATTTCAAAGCGATTGGTTCAGAATAACAGATTCTATAGAGAAAAATCTCAGAATAGGCAAAATCCTGAACTCAAAGCGAAGAGTGAGCCATGATAAAAAAAATTAAATTTTTTTGATCCCAATTATTTTGAGTTTGGCATGAAATTATATAGTTTCATTCATGTAGATTACGAACCTAGGAAACAAAATTGAATCTGGAGGATATTTTCCAAGATATCGAAAATTTAAAAATCCAGTCCGGAAGCGGAGCCGGAAGCGGGGAGTCAAAAACTCATACAAATAATGGAGATAAAAAATTGCTGATAGCATCGATCGATTAGGCATACTATATACTATAAATGTTTCAAATTTCAAAGCGATTGGTTCAGAATAACTGATTCTATAGAGAAAAATCTCAGAATAGGCAAAATCCTGAACTCAAAGCGAAGAGTGAGCCATGATAAAAAAAATTAAATTTTTTTGATCCCAATTATTTTGAGTTTGGCATGAAATTATATAGTTTCATTCATGTAGATTACGAATCTAGGAAACAAAATTGAATCTGGAGGATATTTTCCAAGATATCGAAAATTTAAAAATCCAGTCCGGAAGCGGAGCCGGAAGCGGGGAGTCAAAAACTCATACAAATAATGGAGATAAAAAATTGCTGATAGCATCGATCGATTAGGCATACTATATACTATAAATGTTCCAAATTTCAAAGCGATTGGTTCAGAATAACAGATTCTATAGAGAAAAATCTCAGAATAGGCAAAATCCTGAACTCAAAGCGAAGAGTGAGCCATGATAAAAAAAATTAAATTTTTTTGATCCCAATTATTTTGAGTTTGGCATGAAATTATATAGTTTCATTCATGTAGATTACGAACCTAGGAAACAAAATTGAATCTGGAGGATATTTTCCAAGATATCGAAAATTTAAAAATCCAGTCCGGAAGCGGAGCCGGAAGCGGGGAGTCAAAAACTCATACAAATAATGGAGATAAAAAATTGCTGATAGCATCGATCGATTAGGCATACTATATACTATAAATGCTCCAAATTTCAAAGCGATTGGTTCAGAATAACAGATTCTATAGAGAAAAATCTCAGAATAGGCAAAATCCTGAACTCAAAGCGAAGAGTGAGCCATGATAAAAAAAATTAAATTTTTTTGATCCCAATTATTTTGAGTTTGGCATGAAATTATATAGTTTCATTCATGTAGATTACGAATCTAGGAAACAAAATTGAATCTGGAGGATATTTTCCAAGATATCGAAAATTTAAAAATCCAGTCCGGAAGCGGAGCCGGAAGCGGGGAGTCAAAAACTCATACAAATAATGGAGATAAAAAATTGCTGATAGCATCGATCGATTAGGCATACTATATACTATAAATGTTTCAAATTTCAAAGCGATTGGTTCAGAATAACTGATTCTATAGAGAAAAATCTCAGAATAGGCAAAATCCTGAACTCAAAGCGAAGAGTGAGCCATGATAAAAAAAATTAAATTTTTTTGATCCCAATTATTTTGAGTTTGGCATGAAATTATATAGTTTCATTCATGTAGATTACGAATCTAGGAAACAAAATTGAATCTGGAGGATATTTTCCAAGATATCGAAAATTTAAAAATCCAGTCCGGAAGCGGAGCCGGAAGCGGGGAGTCAAAAACTCATACAAATAATGGAGATAAAAAATTGCTGATAGCATCGATCGATTAGGCATACTATATACTATAAATGTTCCAAATTTCAAAGCGATTGGTTCAGAATAACAGATTCTATAGAGAAAAATCTCAGAATAGGCAAAATCCTGAACTCAAAGCGAAGAGTGAGCCATGATAAAAAAAATTAAATTTTTTTGATCCCAATTATTTTGAGTTTGGCATGAAATTATATAGTTTCATTCATGTAGATTACGAACCTAGGAAACAAAATTGAATCTGGAGGATATTTTCCAAGATATCGAAAATTTAAAAATCCAGTCCGGAAGCGGAGCCGGAAGCGGGGAGTCAAAAACTCATACAAATAATGGAGATAAAAAATTGCTGATAGCATCGATCGATTAGGCATACTATATACTATAAATGCTCCAAATTTCAAAGCGATTGGTTCAGAATAACAGATTCTATAGAGAAAAATCTCAGAATAGGCAAAATCCTGAACTCAAAGCGAAGAGTGAGCCATGATAAAAAAAATTAAATTTTTTTGATCCCAATTATTTTGAGTTTGGCATGAAATTATATAGTTTCATTCATGTAGATTACGAATCTAGGAAACAAAATTGAATCTGGAGGATATTTTCCAAGATATCGAAAATTTAAAAATCCAGTCCGGAAGCGGAGCCGGAAGCGGGGAGTCAAAAACTCATACAAATAATGGAGATAAAAAATTGCTGATAGCATCGATCGATTAGGCATACTATATACTATAAATGTTCCAAATTTCAAAGCGATTGGTTCAGAATAACAGATTCTATAGAGAAAAATCTCAGAATAGGCAAAATCCTGAACTCAAAGCGAAGAGTGAGCCATGATAAAAAAAATTAAATTTTTTTGATCCCAATTATTTTGAGTTTGGCATGAAATTATATAGTTTCATTCATGTAGATTACGAATCTAGGAAACAAAATTGAATCTGGAGGATATTTTCCAAGATATCGAAAATTTAAAAATCCAGTCCGGAAGCGGAGCCGGAAGCGGGGAGTCAAAAACTCATACAAATAATGGAGATAAAAAATTGCTGATAGCATCGATCGATTAGGCATACTATATACTATAAATGTTCCAAATTTCAAAGCGATTGGTTCAGAATAACAGATTCTATAGAGAAAAATCTCAGAATAGGCAAAATCCTGAACTCAAAGCGAAGAGTGAGCCATGATAAAAAAAATTAAATTTTTTTGATCCCAATTATTTTGAGTTTGGCATGAAATTATATAGTTTCATTCATGTAGATTACGAATCTAGGAAACAAAATTGAATCTGGAGGATATTTTCCAAGATATCGAAAATTTAAAAATCCAGTCCGGAAGCGGAGCCGGAAGCGGGGAGTCAAAAACTCATACAAATAATGGAGATAAAAAATTGCTGATAGCATCGATCGATTAGGCATACTATATACTATAAATGTTCCAAATTTCAAAGCGATTGGTTCAGAATAACAGTTTCTATAGAGAAAAATCTCAGAATAGGCAAAATCCTGAACTCAAAGCGAAGAGTGAGCCATGATAAAAAAAATTAAATTTTTTTGATCCCAATTATTTTGAGTTTGGCATGAAATTATATAGTTTCATTCATGTAGATTACGAATCTAGGAAACAAAATTGAATCTGGAGGATATTTTCCAAGATATCGAAAATTTAAAAATCCAGTCCGGAAGCGGAGCCGGAAGCGGGGAGTCAAAAACTCATACAAATAATGGAGATAAAAAATTGCTGATAGCATCGATCGATTAGGCATACTATATACTATAAATGTTCCAAATTTCAAAGCGATTGGTTCAGAATAACAGATTCTATAGAGAAAAATCTCAGAATAGGCAAAATCCTGAACTCAAAGCGAAGAGTGAGCCATGATAAAAAAATTAAATTTTTTTGATCCCAATTATTTTGAGTTTGGCATGAAATTATATAGTTTCATTCATGTAGATTACGAATCTAGGAAACAAAATTGAATCTGGAGGATATTTTCCAAGATATCGAAAATTTAAAAATCCAGTCCGGAAGCGGAGCCGGAAGCGGGGAGTCAAAAACTCATACAAATAATGGAGTTAAAAAATTGCTGATAGCATCGATCGATTAGGCATACTATATACTATAAATGTTCCAAATTTCAAAGCGATTGGTTCAGAATAACAGATTCTATAGAGAAAAATCTCAGAATAGGCAAAATCCTGAACTCAAAGCGAAGAGTGAGCCATGATAAAAAAAATTAAATTTTTTTGATCCCAATTATTTTGAGTTTGGCATGAAATTATATAGTTTCATTCATGTAGATTACGAACCTAGGAAACAAAATTGAATCTGGAGGATATTTTCCAAGATATCGAAAATTTAAAAATCCAGTCCGGAAGCGGAGCCGGAAGCGGGGAGTCAAAAACTCATACAAATAATGGAGATAAAAAATTGCTGATAGCATCGATCGATTAGGCATACTATATACTATAAATGCTCCAAATTTCAAAGCGATTGGTTCAGAATAACAGATTCTATAGAGAAAAATCTCAGAATAGGCAAAATCCTGAACTCAAAGCGAAGAGTGAGCCATGATAAAAAAAATTAAATTTTTTTGATCCCAATTATTTTGAGTTTGGCATGAAATTATATAGTTTCATTCATGTAGATTACGAATCTAGGAAACAAAATTGAATCTGGAGGATATTTTCCAAGATATCGAAAATTTAAAAATCCAGTCCGGAAGCGGAGCCGGAAGCGGGGAGTCAAAAACTCATACAAATAATGGAGATAAAAAGTTGCTGATAGCATCGATCGATTAGGCATACTATATACTATAAATGTTCCAAATTTCAAAGCGATTGGTTCAGAATAACAGATTCTATAGAGAAAAATCTCAGAATAGGCAAAATCCTGAACTCAAAGCGAAGAGTGAGCCATGATAAAAAAAATTAAATTTTTTTGATCCCAATTATTTTGAGTTTGGCATGAAATTATATAGTTTCATTCATGTAGATTACGAATCTAGGAAACAAAATTGAATCTGGAGGATATTTTCCAAGATATCGAAAATTTAAAAATCCAGTCCGGAAGCGGAGCCGGAAGCGGGGAGTCAAAAACTCATACAAATAATGGAGATAAAAAATTGCTGATAGCATCGATCGATTAGGCATACTATATACTATAAATGTTCCAAATTTCAAAGCGATTGGTTCAGAATAACAGATTCTATAGAGAAAAATCTCAGAATAGGCAAAATCCTGAACTCAAAGCGAAGAGTGAGCCATGATAAAAAAAATTAAATTTTTTTGATCCCAATTATTTTGAGTTTGGCATGAAATTATATAGTTTCATTCATGTAGATTACGAATCTAGGAAACAAAATTGAATCTGGAGGATATTTTCCAAGATATCGAAAATTTAAAAATCCAGTCCGGAAGCGGAGCCGGAAGCGGGGAGTCAAAAACTCATACAAATAATGGAGATAAAAAATTGCTGATAGCATCGATCGATTAGGCATACTATATACTATAAATGTTCCAAATTTCAAAGCGATTGGTTCAGAATAACAGATTCTATAGAGAAAAATCTCAGAATAGGCAAAATCCTGAACTCAAAGCGAAGAGTGAGCCATGATAAAAAAAATTAAATTTTTTTGATCCCAATTATTTTGAGTTTGGCATGAAATTATATAGTTTCATTCATGTAGATTACGAATCTAGGAAACAAAATTGAATCTGGAGGATATTTTCCAAGATATCGAAAATTTAAAAATCCAGTCCGGAAGCGGAGCCGGAAGCGGGGAGTCAAAAACTCATACAAATAATGGAGATAAAAAATTGCTGATAGCATCGATCGATTAGGCATACTATATACTATAAATGTTCCAAATTTCAAAGCGATTGGTTCAGAATAACAGATTCTATAGAGAAAAATCTCAGAATAGGCAAAATCCTGAACTCAAAGCGAAGAGTGAGCCATGATAAAAAAAATTAAATTTTTTTGATCCCAATTATTTTGAGTTTGGCATGAAATTATATAGTTTCATTCATGTAGATTACGAATCTAGGAAACAAAATTGAATCTGGAGGATATTTTCCAAGATATCGAAAATTTAAAAATCCAGTCCGGAAGCGGAGCCGGAAGCGGGGAGTCAAAAACTCATACAAATAATGGAGATAAAAAATTGCTGATAGCATCGATCGATTAGGCATACTATATACTATAAATGTTCCAAATTTCAAAGCGATTGGTTCAGAATAACAGATTCTATAGAGAAAAATCTCAGAATAGGCAAAATCCTGAACTCAAAGCGAAGAGTGAGCCATGATAAAAAAATTAAATTTTTTTGATCCCAATTATTTTGAGTTTGGCATGAAATTATATAGTTTCATTCATGTAGATTACGAATCTAGGAAACAAAATTGAATCTGGAGGATATTTTCCAAGATATCGAAAATTTAAAAATCCAGTCCGGAAGCGGAGCCGGAAGCGGGGAGTCAAAAACTCATACAAATAATGGAGATAAAAAATTGCTGATAGCATCGATCGATTAGGCATACTATATACTATAAATGTTCCAAATTTCAAAGCGATTGGTTCAGAATAACAGATTCTATAGAGAAAAATCTCAGAATAGGCAAAATCCTGAACTCAAAGCGAAGAGTGAGCCATGATAAAAAAAATTAAATTTTTTTGATCCCAATTATTTTGAGTTTGGCATGAAATTATATAGTTTCATTCATGTAGATTACGAATCTAGGAAACAAAATTGAATCTGGAGGATATTTTCCAAGATATCGAAAATTTAAAAATCCAGTCCGGAAGCGGAGCCGGAAGCGGGGAGTCAAAAACTCATACAAATAATGGAGATAAAAAATTGCTGATAGCATCGATCGATTAGGCATACTATATACTATAAATGTTCCAAATTTCAAAGCGATTGGTTCAGAATAACAGATTCTATAGAGAAAAATCTCAGAATAGGCAAAATCCTAAACTCAAAGCGAAGAGTGAGCCATGATAAAAAAAATTAAATTTTTTTGATCCCAATTATTTTGAGTTTGGCATGAAATTATATAGTTTCATTCATGTAGATTACGAATCTAGGAAACAAAATTGAATCTGGAGGATATTTTCCAAGATATCGAAAATTTAAAAATCCAGTCCGGAAGCGGAGCCGGAAGCGGGGAGTCAAAAACTCATACAAATAATGGAGATAAAAAATTGCTGATAGCATCGATCGATTAGGCATACTATATACTATAAATGTTTTAAATTTCAAAGCGATTGGTTCAGAATAACTGATTCTATAGAGAAAAATCTCAGAATAGGCAAAATCCTGAACTCAAAGCGAAGAGTGAGCCATGATAAAAAAAATTAAATTTTTTTGATCCCAATTATTTTGAGTTTGGCATGAAATTATATAGTTTCATTCATGTAGATTACGAATCTAGGAAACAAAATTGAATCTGGAGGATATTTTCCAAGATATCGAAAATTTAAAAATCCAGTCCGGAAGCGGAGCCGGAAGCGGGGAGTCAAAAACTCATACAAATAATGGAGATAAAAAATTGCTGATAGCATCGATCGATTAGGCATACTATATACTATAAATGTTTCAAATTTCAAAGCGATTGGTTCAGAATAACTGATTCTATAGAGAAAAATCTCAGAATAGGCAAAATCCTGAACTCAAAGCGAAGAGTGAGCCATGATAAAAAAAATTAAATTTTTTTGATCCCAATTATTTTGAGTTTGGCATGAAATTATATAGTTTCATTCATGTAGATTACGAATCTAGGAAACAAAATTGAATCTGGAGGATATTTTCCAAGATATCGAAAATTTAAAAATCCAGTCCGGAAGCGGAGCCGGAAGCGGGGAGTCAAAAACTCATACAAATAATGGAGATAAAAAATTGCTGATAGCATCGATCGATTAGGCATACTATATACTATAAATGTTCCAAATTTCAAAGCGATTGGTTTAGAATAACAGATTCTATAGAGAAAAATCTCAGAATAGGCAAAATCCTGAACTCAAAGCGAAGAGTGAGCCATGATAAAAGAAATTAAATTTTTTTGATCCCAATTATTTTGAGTTTGTCATGAAATTATATAGTTTCATTCATGTAGATTACGAATCTAGGAAACAAAATTGAATCTGGAGGATATTTTCCAAGATATCGAAATTTTAAAAATCCAGTCCGGAAGCGGAGCCGGAAGCGGGGAGTCAAAAACTCATACAAATAATGGAGATAAAAAATTGCTGATAGCATCGATCGATTAGGCATACTATATACTATAAATGTTCCAAATTTCAAAGCGATTGGTTCAGAATAACAGATTCTATAGAGAAAAATCTCAGAATAGGCAAAATCCTGAACTCAAAGCGAAGAGTGAGCCATGATAAAAAAATTAAATTTTTTTGATCCCAATTATTTTGAGTTTGTCATGAAATTATATAGTTTCATTCATGTAGATTACGAATCTAGGAAACAAAATTGAATCTGGAGGATATTTTCCAAGATATCGAAAATTTAAAAATCCAGTCCGGAAGCGGAGCCGGAAGCGGGGAGTCAAAAACTCATACAAATAAAGGAGATAAAAAATTGCTGATAGCATCAATCGATTAGGCATACTATATACTATGAATGTTCCAAATTTCAAAGCGATTGGTTCAGAATTACAGATTCTATGGAGAAGAATCTAAGAATAGGCAAAATCCTGAATTCATAGCGAAGAGTGAGCCATGATAAAAAAAAATTAAATTCTTTGATCCCAATTATTTTAAGTTTGGCATGAAATTATATAGTTTCATTCATGTAGATTACGAATCTTGAAAACGCAATTGAATCTGGAGTTTAGTTTTCAAGATATCGAAAATTTAAAAATCCAATCCGGAAGCGGAGCTGGAAGCGGAGAGTCAAAAACTCATATAAATAATAGAGATACTAAATTGCTGATAGCATTGATCGATTAGGCATACTATATACTATAAATGTTCCAAATTTCAAAGCGATGGGACTACAATAACAGATTCTATATTTTATTTATGTCAACTCCAATATTCTTTGCGATACAGCTAGTTCAGTCATTTTTTCAGAGATGGCAGCACCTAGCACGTTCTGGAACTAAAATTTATTAATAATAAAAAATAGCGACTATTTGGCATATTTATTCATCCTTAAGTATTTAAAATATTCTATTCCGATTAAATTTGATGTTTTTGAGTGATTAAATTAACAAATAATCTTTTATTCAATAAATATTTTTTTCTGGCATTCATTGACAGGTGCTGCCGCTTGAGGACAATTTTTTACTTCACTCTTGACGTTTAACATTAAACAAAAATAAAATACAAATTTATTGTAATAATATATTTAAATTTCAACAATACAATTCATATTTACTTCAAGAACTTGAAATTGTATTAAATCGAATTCAAAAATAATGTTTAAGGGATGAAATGTCTCTTGATGTTACAATAATTAATTATTTAATAATTGTTCTGAACAATTTAGCTTCTCTCTATAAACTAGAATCAATTTTATAATTGACATTATTATTTACTGATATCAAGGGAAAATATTCCATTCATCGAACTGCCTTACCTCCCTCTCTTCATTGTACTTTTTTATAGATTTCAATTCCAATCCACAATCCACAATTTTAATTTCAATCCAAAATAGAATTTCAATGTTGATTGTGGATTAATTCTAATAAAATATTTTATTGAAGAAGTTGGTCGGGGCCCAACTACCGCCTTCAAAACCATGGCGCCGGGGTGCCATGCACCCCTTGTACCCCCGCTTGAGACGCCTCTGTAGCTGGTATTGTGAAACAAAGGAATAAATATATCAGAACACATTTAATTAATCATTTATTAAAAGCTAAGGGTTGTAACAACTTCCTGTGCTAATAAAACAATTTTTTTAAAAACTTGTATTGCGGGTTGCAGTTTAATTGTATTATTTTTTTAAACATATTTATTTAACAAATATAAACATTTCATTATTTATTCATTTGATCCTTCGGGATGACATTTCACCCTTAAAAATTATTTACAAATAATTTCATCTCAATTTTCGGATATTATGTAATACAATCAAATTTGTCAAAGCTATAGTTCATTTCAGTTAAAAACGATCCAAAGGTTCTTATAGCACTACAACTTAAGCTTTCTGATTGGCCAAAATGTGTCAGTTTAAAGCATATTACATGCACGAAGGAATGTGAAGTTTGGCATGCCTGAAGTTCAGAGAAGGAGAGCAGAAAACTAAAAACTTTGTACGCCTTTTGCGCACAAAGAAATGTCAATTGGCATTTCAGCCAATCAAAAAGCTTAAATAATAGTCCCATAAGAAGCCTTGAACCGTTTTTAACTGAACAATAGTTTTGTTGATATTCGTGAGTGTATTGATGGTCGTAGCTTATTATTTAACATGCGGTAAATGTTTGGTTTAGTAAAATGATTAATAGTAAGGGAAAAAGATATAAGTACAAATGTTTGTCTCTTTTTAGCACCCTTGTCGCCACCCTCGGTGTAAATCCGAGGGTTGCTGTTGCTCCCCGAATAGAGCGCAACCAATGGCGCGGCGGTTTAGCTTAGCTCCGCCTACACGCCATTTTATGAACAGAAATTTATTGTAAAATGCCGATAATTCAGGCCCGTATTCTCAAATTTTTTGACAAGATTTATTTTAGAAAGCAGGTTGCGCGCTTTGCTAGCTTATGGTGACAGTACTGTCAAAACTGATGCATCAAAAAATTACATTTTTATATTTTTTATTTTTAAAAAAGATTTGAATAGGGCGTCAACTGTAGATACGTGCTTCGTCCTTATTGGGACTGTTCAGTACAATAAAAAAAAGACAGTCTGTCTGTTTGGAGGCCCGATAACTTGAGAACGCGTACGAATTTTTGACTGGAATTTTATATTCACATTTTTTATCAAAAAAACTAGTTTTAAGTTTGTTAATCAAGTTTTTTCAACCAGTGGTACCACAACTTTATTGATGTAAATTTTTAGTTTTTTGCGTTTATTTTATAAACGATAATATTTATCATAAAATATGAAATAACCAAAATTGATCTTTGAATAATTTGGAACAAAATTTACTTGAAACATTTTTAAAAATTATTAGCGGTTCATTTGTTATTATCAAAATTTGAATTATTACAAAATTTGTTATATTTTTCGGAAACGTGCGGAGAAAAAAAATAATAAAAATCATAATAAGAAATTAGAATCATTATTACTCATATTTTTTGACAACCGGCCGTCAGTTCACAGATACCTCTATAAATTAACGTATTATTTAAATTAAATTTAAATTTGGTGCTCAAAACTTATTGAAAATTGTAAATTTGAGTATCTGTAGTTGACGGCTGGTACAAATGCCCTGAAACCGTCCATAGTTTTGTACGTTAATTTGAGCCTCAGCCAATAG
Organism: Dromius quadrimaculatus; assembly: GCA_963989225.1. Lineage (NCBI taxonomy): Eukaryota > Metazoa > Arthropoda > Insecta > Coleoptera > Carabidae > Dromius > Dromius quadrimaculatus. Next base: position 2,683,459 of record OZ022333.1, read on the forward strand.
CAAACTTGTCCCGTCCATTGGGCACTGGGCGTTCAAAAAATATCCGCGGAGCACTTTATTAACAATCTACTATTAATTAGAAGCTACTAATGCTTTAAACTGTCTTTATTTGTAGTTTGTAACATCCGATTATCATTTAGAAGTGACAACACCTGCAGTTAAATTGTTTTTGAAGTATAAAACCCCAGCTGCATGTTGTAAACCGCTACAAATGATGTTTTTTTTGCCCGACAAAGGATCGCCAGGCAATTCGAGCGGAGCTCGTGATTTATGACCCCAATTTCAACAGCTTGCAGAAGCTACGACGCAAAATCTGTACAAACAAACAAAATTCTTTAAATATTTTAATAAAAATTTATACTAGAAGCTTGTTTGCTACTAAAAGATCCCCAAAATATTTACAATTGGAGTAAATCTTACCTGAAAAACTTAAAAATTGATTTGCTGTAGCAAAAAAGTGTTTTACTGTTTGGGATTTAATTTTATTTTGTGCCTCCTGTGCTTTCCAAACCAAGATTACTCTTTTAGGAATTGTTCCGGCGTGATTAAATTCATTTACTGCCGCAAGAACTGCGTTTTACTGTTGCTGAGTTGATCTTGTGCATCCGCTGGGAGCTTTTCCCCCAAAATCTAAAGCTGAAACGTGCCTCCTGTGATTTCCAAACCGGCATTACTCTTTCAGAAGGTGCTGCGGCATGATTAAATGATTGCAGCTGAAAATAGCAAAATTAGATTGGAAAAAAGTTGTTCGAAGAACTTGAGCTTCGACAACTGATGTACCACCTTTTATACGAAACTCAAATCGAGTGTACTACAATTATTAGACTAATCTGCAATGATTTATGTACTCATACAGTAATTTCTTGCAACTGCAAACACATTTTCTTGCATTTCTACCGGTCACTTAACCTCAAAATTCAAAAAGCGGCCCAACTGTATTTCTTTTAGCTCCCCTACAAAAATCAAACAAGTATCATGTAATATTCACTTACAAATTTAATTTGCCATACCTGAAAAGCCTCCTTTTTGCTTCTGAGTACGATTAACAGCTTATCCAAATCATTTTGGCAGCTCCAAAATGACTTTCGGAAGCTTTGCATGATACCCCAAAATGACTATATTAAATGATTTTGTGATAAATTATTGACTTCAGTGTGATTTGCTACTGATTTAATGCTGTTATATTGAATATTGGCTCAATCATCGATTGCTATTAGGTAAAAAAATTTTGAAATGTCATGCGGAAAGGGCCAACAAATCGCAAAAAGAGTATATCTACAAGATTCCTAATTTTTTGCTGATCATTTTAAACTAAAAACATCAAGGTTTTAACTTAAAAATAAGCTAAAACATCAATCCAAACTTATATGTCATAAGCTTCAATTGGACGCCAGTGACGTCACAGGGCAAAATAAAATGACCGAATTTGGCCAAAAAAAAAATCGTAGGCACATTTTATATAGTTTTATTGAATAATGTACCCCTAAATTTACATATAAACCCATTTTTATATTTTTTTGAATAAAAAAATATTTTTGGCTTCTTTTGCGCTTGCGTGGTAATTGTTTTCACCCCCAGAAACTAGCCAACTTGATGCGCAGTTGTGTGAAATTCCTTGCGGTAACAAGACGTGTTTCGTTGCGCTCCGCGCTACTGTATACCGACAGCCTTACGGAGCATTCTAAGTGTTAATATGTGATTTTATTTTAACAGTGTTTAAAAAATTGAATGCGGGGTCTATTTTGAATATTATTTATAGTTATTCACGCATATTTTATTAGTCTTGTTAATTTGCAATGTGCCGGTACTGGTGATCAAAATGGCCGATGTTGCATAACTTATGGAATGTTTTTTATTTGTAAATGAAGAAAGGTGACTTGAATTGCAGAACAAGGAGCAGGATTTAATAAATACTAAAGGATCCAAAGTTTAATTTCGAGGATTATAAGGTAAGTCATCCTTTCAAAATTTGAAAATTAGAATTGAACTTTTGTTATAGTAAATATTCTTGCATTTAACTGAATTCTATAAGTAAAGTAGTTTTACAAAAGATTTTATTATTAAATTGTATCGGATATATAAGCAAATATTTGAATAAATGACGTAACTTGTCCAATTATTTTTGGGTTACGTAAGGGCTGTGTCTTTTGGTTGGTATGCAGGTTGTTTCTTGTTTGTAAAAAATAAATATTGTAGTTGAATAATTTTGCAGTATTTTTGGAATTGATAATTTTATTTTTTATTCAAATATTTCTTTTAAAACTAAAAATCGAATTTAAGAAGTACAGGCTTGTATTCAATTTATTAATTAATTATTATTACTTAATCATAAATTGAATAATTCAGAAGACAATGATAATAATGCAGCAAAATCGTGGTACATAAAAGTAATATTTTTAATTTTGTGTAGGTAAATTGGAACCAAAAACTAATTCAAGGCAATCGAAGTGGCAAAAATAAGGAATGGATTACTAATTTATTGGACAGTCGTGGATTCAAAATTGGAGTTGACAGAGCTTGGAAGAATGCGGTGTAGAAATAAAACACAACTTTGGTTCGATTTGGGGCCCCTAAAATGACAAGGTTATAAGTTTACAAGTAATTTAAAAAATATTTGAGGGCGTAGATCAAGTACTAGTTGTTTATTGGGCCACTATGGCCCTCATTTTTGAAGAAAGAAAATTGAAGAAGGATCCAAATTTTTATTTGAATAATTTATTGAAGAAAAATTTATTTTTCAAGAAATAATTTTGAATTCTTGTTTTTATGATCACTTTTAATGCATGATTAATTAATTTTCAAGAAAGTTTTTATTATTTTTGAAGTAAATGGGAAATAACGGAACTGAATTTGGAAGGCAGAAATCATTTTTATTGCATGTTTAATTAATTTTCAGGGTAATAAAATAAAGAATCATTTTTGTAAATTGTAGTAGTCCGGACTTGGGGTATTTATAAGTATTGAGGTCGAAATTAGGGTTTAGTTTAAGATTGCGGCTAGTTTTAAGTTTCGCGTTAATTTTAAGCTAGTTTTAATTTTTAAATTAGGAATAATTTTAAGTGCGGCAATAAGTTAAGGAAGTACTTTTAAGTTCGCGTTTATTTTAAGCTAGCTTTAATTCGGGGTAGAATAAGTTTCGGTAATTTTAAGATAATTAAGGAAATAATTTTAAGCTCGCGTTAATTTTAAGTAACTTTAAGTTCGCGTTAATTTTAAGATAAAATAAGGTTCGGATTCGGGTAGATATTAATAAATAAAGGAAATAATTTTAAGCTCGCGTTAATTTTAAGATTGAAAGTTGAGCTCACGGTAATTTTTAATTGTGTTAATACTTTTTATTCCAGAAAATAGCCGATGAAAAATCTACGAGGAAGAAATCAAATTAATATAATTGTTTTTATTTTAAATTGTAATTTTTTTCAGCAATATTGATTCATAAAAATTGGATAATGAAAAACCTATGAGGAAAAAATTAAAATAATATTTTTATTTCAAATTCAAATTTACTTTTTAGCAATATTGACTCATAAAATTTAAATGGGGACTTTCTTGGAAGAAATGACATAATTTAATGTACAATGAAAACCAAAATTATTACCAAAAAATGAAACTAGAAACAACTATTGAATTTGGTGAGTTTTTAGCATTTAATAACAATTTTTCCACAGGTTACAAAAATAATAATTAATAAAGTTGGGAAGCATGACATGCAGTTGTGCGTGTATTGATGGTAGTAGCCCTTAAATACGTCAAATAAGTAAAAGATGAAACGCCGTAAAGAAATATTTGCAAGTAAAAATAATTACAGGAGGGCTCAATGTAAGTACAAGCCAATCGTGATGCCGATGCAGTTTTTTGAAAATATGTTAATTAATAATTTAAAAAAGACTTTCATTTCAGCTTACTTTTGTTCTTCTTTCTATTCAATTCATAAAAGCTCTTCATTTTAATTTTGTCTGCTATTAGATCAACACAAAAACAACTTGCGACTTCTTTTAATTAATTAATTTAGAAAGGGCCTTCATTTTAGCTTCGTCCAATTAATTCTAACAAAGTTAAATCAATTTGAGCCCCAACTTCTTTGTAGTCAATTTCAAATGAGCCTTCATTTTAGTTTTGCCCAATTAAATCAAAAAAATAAATCCCGCAACTTCTTGAGTAATCAATTTTTAAAGAACTTAATTCTAACTTCGCCCAATTAATTCAATTTTAGCTTCTTCCAATTAAATCAGACAGCATGAAGAAGTCTCCAATAAATTTCAGGCCATGTTGAATAAAAACCCGCGATTTTTTTGTAATTAATTTTGGAAGGGCCTTCATTTCAGCTTCGCCCAATTAGATCAAAAAATAAAAAGGGCTCAGACAAATACCGCAGCTTCTTAATAATCAATTTTAACTTTGTCCAATCAAATCGAACAGCAATTTCAGTCCAACACTAAAACCCGCGCTTCTTTTGTAATCAATTTCGAGAGGACTTTCATTTTAGCTTCATCCAATTAAATCTAACAAATTTTAGGGCTTCACAAAAAAACCTGGCGACTTCTTTTTAATCAATTTCAAAAAGGCCTCCATTTTTGCTTTGCCCAATTAAATCTAATAACTTAAAGTGTCTCAAACCAACAAAAAAATCCCGCTGCTTCTTTGTATTCAATTTTTGCTTCGCCCCATTAGATCAAATAATTTACATATGCAAACCAGTTTCAAGCCAACACAAAAAAAAACTACAACTTCTTTAAAATCCATTTTAAAAGGACTTTCATTCTAATTTTACTCTAGTCTTGAATCAATTTCAAATCTTCGCTAAAAAGATCCGCGACTTCTTTATCGTCCAATTAGATCAAACAAAGTAGAACGGGCAGACAAATTTCAGGCAAAAAAATCCCGCAGCTTCTTAATCAATTTTAACTTCGTCCAATCAAATCAAACAGCGATTTCGGGCACAAAAATCCACGACTCTTTTGTAATAAATCTAAAAAGTCCTGCGTCTTCTATAATCAACAAAAAAAAATCTCGCTGCTTTTTTGTAGTCAATTTTTGCTTCTCCCAATTTAATCAATTTTGCTTCGCCCCATTAGTTCTAATAATTCACAGTGTTTCGAACCAATTTCAAGCCAATACAAAAAAAACTTCAACTTCTTTGAAATCCATTGAATTGAACCAATTTTGGACCAACATTAAAAAAATCCGTGACTTCTTTATAATTAACTTCAAAGTAGCCTCCATTTTCGTTTTGCCCAATTAAACCAACAATGAAAACAAAAAAAAACTGCGATTTCTTTTTAATCAATATTAAAAGGTCCTCCATTATTGTTTCGTCCAATTAAATCTCATCGGGCCAACAACATCCAACAAAATAAAAAAAAACTCACGGCCTTTCTAATTCATTTTAAAAATACCTTCATTTCAACTTTATTCAATTACAAATAGATCGAACGATGTAAGTTGGTTCTGGTTCAATTCCTACTTCTTTTAAATTAATTTTGAAAAAGCCTTCATTTTAACTTCATCCAATTTTCAAATCAATTTCAAAAGGCCTTTATTTTGGCCTCGTCCAATTACTTCAAACAACCAAGCAATTACAAGAAGAAAATTTGCAACTTTTCAATAATCAAATTGGAAAAAATGGGCTGCTCTTTAGTTCCGCTCATTGAAATTAATTGAAGAAAAACATTCCTGGTTCAGACCCAAGTCATTACAAGAGGATATGGAATATTATTATTGAATGGATCAATTTCTCGTCCACGAGAAGAAAAATAACCAATTTTTGCTTCATCCAAGTAGAAAAAACAACGTAAGATGGTTCAGGACCAATTTCAGACCATCAAAAATAAAGAAAATCTGCTACTTCTTTGTAATTAATTGTAAATGGACTTTCATTTTATTTCCATTCAATTTACTCGATAAAATCAAGTGGTTCTGGTTCTTAACTTCGTCCAATTAGATTAAACAATGTAAGATGGTTTTGAACCAATTTCAAGCTAAACTAGAAATCAAAAAAAGAAAAAATTGCAACGGACCTTCATTTAAACTTCATACAATTACCTTAATAAAACTACGTGAGATGATTCTGATTCAACGGCAGACTCCAGACCTTCATTTTAGCTTCGTTCTACAAAAAAATTGCACAAAATAGTCTCAAAGCAATTTCAGGCCATCATAAAAAAAAATTACGGCTTCTTTGTAATCAATTTTAAGAGTACATCCTCTTGTAACTATGTTGACACAGGATGGGACGTCGAATGAAGAAAAACAGCTCTGTTGTATTGTGCGCTTTATTTTGCAAACGTACATAGAAAGAAAAACAGAAAAAATACATATTTTGTATAAAACTTGAAGAAAAATTACATACTTTTTTATAAGAACAATTCAAATTTATTTTCAATTCAATGTGTGATGCCGATGGATAGTTTTTTTTAGGAGCACGACTTTGCTATTCACTCATTTAGTACATAACAACAATTCTAAACAAAAAAACATTTGCGAAACAATTCAACAGGAATACCATCCTATTCCGGTGTGAAATTAGTACAAGAGCTACCAACCTAATTTATAATTTTAATGACAGTTGTGCAGTATATGATTAATCTCAACACATCCAACTCAGCTTTATCTAAATGTAAAATAATTACACGAAATAGTCTCAAAGCAATTTCAGGCCATCATAAAAAAAAAATATGGCTTCTTTGTAATCAATTTCAAGAGGACATCCAATTCAGCTTCATCTAAATAGAAGACCATCACAGAGAAGAACCAAAATTCAACTTCTTTGTAATCAAATTCAGAATTTTAGGCCAATAAAACGAAAAAAACAAGACTTCTTCGTAATTAATTTGTAAAAGGCCTTCATTTCAGCTTCGCTGAATTAAATCAAACAACGTAAACTGAAAACAAGATTTATTTTTGATGAATTTCAACCAGAAAATTCTCAATTTTAAAAGAACTTTCGTTTCAATTTCGTGTAATTAAATCAAGCAATGTTAATTAATTTTGCTTCGCCCAGTTTGATCAAACAGCTCGGAGGACAATAAACAAAAAAAACTGCGACTTCTTTGAAATCAATTTTTGAAGGTTTTTTATTTTTGCTTTGCTATCAAACAACTTACAGTGGTTTTTGACCAACTGCAGGCCAATACAAGAAGAAATTTAACGACTTCTTTGTAATAAATTTTAAAAGGGCCTTCATTTTGGCCTCTTCTAATTATCCAAACAATTACTAGAAGAATAATCAAATTATGTTGGACGTCTAAGGACGGCAGACCAAAATTTCCAGTAATCCAATGCTGAGGAACTGCAAGAAAAAGTTTTCAAGATTTCAAAAATCTTCATTCCAAATTGGCCAAAAATAATAACCTCTAAAGAAGTGTCAAGTAAGTCCACGTCATGAAAACAAAACCAATATAATTTTGTAACATTAATTTATGTTTCAGGTACTTCCAAGTTTTTGCGGAGATTCAAGATTTATATCCAGATTTTTAAAGACAAGACTTGATGAGGCAATTATCTGCTCCGCATTTGAAGATTGCAGTCCGAATTTATCACTCGAAGGAAGAAGCAGCAATTTTATTCTGAAATTGAAGTTATCAAATTAAATACAAGACAGTGCCCAAGCAATTCTTATCAGCTCATTAAATACTGTATTAACTCAATCCGGCATTGCACTCAAGCAGCCAATCATCAGGCAAAGCAAGCAGCACAACTTTTATATTCAAAGATGGATTTGACATATTGGCAGCCAAAATCAGAAGTTTTATTCAGCCAGTCAAAGATAACAATTACATTTTTCTGAAGATTCAAGAGATCTACAGCAGCAAACAATTATCTAATTGAAAATGGAAGCTATGAATTACCAATCGAAGAAAATTAAGACAGTATACCTCAGCAATTTTGTCAGCTTAAAAGCAGCAGATTACCGGAAAAACAAAGAAGTTATAAAGCAGTTACAAGTAACCAATTATCAATTGGAAATGTCCCAGCCGATAATCAATCAAAAATTGGATATTTCGTCCTCTGAAGTCAATAGCTGCAATATGACAAAACAAGTCACCCCTGAAACAATTGTATTACCCTCTTGCCCCATTTGTAAATCAAACCCTCTCTCTTTTATTAAAAAATTCAAATAATGTTACAGCCCTTGTGCCAAATTCCGTTTATTAAATTTATTATTTTTCCAAATTTTGTTTCCAAAATTTATACTTGGGCTGTGGCATTATTTTGATCGAGCCAATTTTTCAAATTGGCTCAATAAATTGTCAAATAATCAAATGTCGAGTTTTTGCAATAATGTTTAAATGTAAATGTTCATTTGGTTGTTTGACTGGCCCACCTTAAAGCCCTCCTTTAAGACAGTTAAAAGAAATATCAAATGTTCAAAATATATTTTTGTTAAAGATTATTAATAATCAAATATAAAAAGTATTAATAAGTTAAAATTACTTATTAGTACTTGAATTAATTTCAAATTTTAAATTAGTTGTGTATTTATATTTGATATTATTTTAACTGCTAGTTTATAATTTTATGAAAAGTATTCTTTTTGCACTAATTATGTAAGTACCCTTCTTTATCCACAAATTTGGCTGCAAATAAGACCTCATCAAGTCCAACAAATGTACAAAGCTGCTGCTTTATTTTATTATTTAAGTATAATTGCAAAAGAATACTTTTTGTATTATTTTTAAGTGTGCAAACTCAGTTTACTTGCAAATTTTTATTAATTTTTCCAAATTTTTCCAAATTTAACTTACAAAAGACTGAGTTTGTACTTTAAACGTTTAAACAAAACTACTAAAAGTAGTTTATTGAATTAAATAATGTTATAGCCATCGAGTTAGTTTCGCGTTTTGTTTAGTTTGTGTAATTTATTTCGATTTTGTGCAATCCTTTGGCTGTGGCATTATTTAAAACAGGCCAATTTCATTAAAAATTGTGGCCTATGCGTGAATCTTATCTGTCCCTTTTTTTATTTATTTTTTAAATTTTGCCTGATGTGGCGCTTGCTAAAAAAGATAAGATTTATGCATCTTTAGTTTTAGCAAATGATTAAATGCAGGTTCAGTTCCAAAATATTAATATAGCTTTGTCAGTGCTGTGAGTATTAATATTTTGAGGAAATGTAATCCGATAATTTGCATTTAGTGATTTGATTTTGCCCCCTGCCCTCCCTGTCAAATATTTACCCAATTATCAACAATTTTGATGTCAGAAGCAAGAATTCGTAATTTGCAAATTGCAAAAAGTACAGGTGAATAAAACAAACATTTTATTTTATTATATTTTATTAATGAATTATATTTTAATTTCAGAAAAGCTTCTGCGCATAATTTCCACCAACTTGTCTTCTACAACAGCACCAACTGTAGAAGTTAGCCCCATCAGTCCCTTAGTTGTAAGAATTGGAATACAGTTGCAAATAATTGTGCTTCGCCCCTGCACTTCCCCACAAATATTTAATCGTATTTCCTGAAAAAAACATTAAAAAGAAGATTGAAGCACTAAAAATGTCAGCAACTGCAGGATTTCAAGCACCAGAAATCAGTTTTTGACCTGAAGACAGCAGTACCAACTGTAGAAGTTAGCCCCAATCCCTTAGTTGTAAGAATAAGAATACAGTTGCAAATAATTGTGCTTCGCCCCTGCCCCTCCCCACAAATATTTAATCGTATTTCCTGAAAAAAAAACATTAAAAAGAAGATTGAAGCACTAAAAATGTCAGCAACTGCAAGATTTCAAGCAACAGAAATCAATTTTTGACCTGAAGAAGCTTTTTTTGGATACTTCAGGCTTCCTTACTTCCGTTAGGACCTCGCAACCAACAAATATATTAGTGGAAGTTAGCAGCAAGATTAAAAGAATTTAAAAACGCCTGTAAAAATTTCAAAATAAATAAATGACAGGTAATTAAATATTTTAAAATATTTATATTATGTACTAATTATATTTTTTTACAGGCAAAATTCATTTCCGGATGTTCCAGTGTTTGTCAAACCAACAAAGTTCCAGTGTTCCTCAAACCTGATGAGTTCCTGCTCGAGTTGCAGAGTTCCAGCGGACTGCACTGTACATGCAGCAAATCGGTAAATATTTATTTTATTTTTTGTTGAAGCCTCGTTTACAACACGAAATTAGTAGTTAGTGCCAAATGTATAATAATTTATTCATGAATTTGTCCTTGTTCTTCGTGAATTTATTGTCAAGCAGAAAAATGTTGGTTCGTTTTTACACATGAAGATTTCCATCAATTTATTATGAATAATTTAATAGTACCAACCTAAATATCAGCTGTCATTTTTCTGTCGTTAATTTTTGTATTGTGTTTCTTGCAAGTTTCTGTAGTGAAATTACAATTTTCACAGTATCTCTTTAGAAACAAACAAACTTAACCTCAAAAAAGGTTTGATGTAAACAAAGACTGTCAAATTCAAAGGTTGGCAACGACAAAATGTGGACAAAAATCTCTAGAATTCCCTAGAAAGTTGTCAAAAAATTCTAATTCGTCAATAAATTCATGAATTTTTAAAAAATTCACGAAGTGTCTCGTATTACACGATGCAATAAATTCAAAATGGAACTTCGTGAATTTATTGATGAAGAAATTGAAAGGAGTTATTTTAAGGTTAGAAAATGTGACAGTTAAAATTATCGAATGCGCAGAAGATTAACTAAACAAATGCCTAACCATGGAGCACTAACCACTAATTTTGTATTGTGCTTAAGGCTTTATTTAATTGAAATTTCAAATAAATTCAATTGAATTGTAACTAATTTAGTTTTTCTTTTGTTTCAGAGGTGCTGTAGAGTACGAGTGCAAGGTTGGTGTTAGATTTAGGCTTGTGTCTTTTGTTTACTCAGTAAATAATATTTTAATTAATATTAATTATTGGGTTGGTAAATATCGTGATTTTTAATAATTTTTTTGAGGATGCAGTTAAATTAATAATGCAATCATGATATTTATGACACAAGCGGGGCGCGCGTTTACTTCATCCTAATTTTTTGCTCGTTCCGATTAAATGTGGGGTCCAAGGGGACTCCGCCGACGGGGGCGTGGGGCCCTGAAGGACCAGGGCTTCGCCGTCGAGGGATTATGTAAGGCTCTGATTAAGAGAGCTTTACACCAGCGCTGGATTATTACACAATTAAAAAAAAACACTTGCATCACAACCTACTTGACACACTCGCGATTAAATTTTGAAAAAGTTAATTAATAAATAGATAAAAAATTTTGGGGTTTGAATTTGGTTAAATATTAAACTCATTTAATAATTTCATGCCGCGAAACGTTTTTGGGGGTGGGATGTGGGATTTGTATTTAAATTTGTGTATGTTTTCAGGCTTTTTTTCACAGATTGTGTCTGCTGGAATTTAAAGAGGCTGTAGCATAGTACGGCCCTGGTACTATGCATTGCACTATGGTCATTTCCAGTAGTTCACGGTGCTCTCTGCATCCTCAGATTGCATGCCTTTCTGAATTAGTAGGTACAGACTTTGGATCGAATTGGTGCCTCACACTGATTTCATCGCATGGTCTTGATTCAGAAAGATAATTAAGAAAGCCCTCCCGCTAATCTTTTTGTAGGTTTCAGGTATTTTCTTGTGTATTTCAGGTTGCGATCCATTAAAATTTGTTAGGTAGGGTAGCTCATGTTAGGGAGGCACTTTACAGCTCAAGGTTTAGGGCTGTAGGGTGGCTCTATTTCAGCGTGTCCTGGATCGCGGACGCGCTGGAATAGGGTCCCTGCCGCGGTGGTGGAGGACCTTGACGAGGTGGCAGGGCTTAACCATGCTCCTTCTGACGTGGCGACCAACACTCCACACCAGAGATGAGAAAAGTCCATTCATATATTTCTTTTCAATTTAATTAATTAAATATTAAAAACTTTTCTCATCTTTGCTTAGTTTTTTAATAATAAATAAAATTACACCTGTCAATTCAGTCGGTAATGCAGAACAATCAAGTGTGTTAGGTGCAGCCATCTGTGCCAATATGTCTGAATTAAAGTTGAGCTTGTTTCAAAAATCGTCCACAGATGGCAGCTCTTGCTTAATCATTTCACAGTTTACGAACAGATGGTCATATATTTCTTTTTAAATTAATTAATTTATTGTTCCCAATGTACCGCTGTGCTATCTTACCCATTAATTAAATATTAAAAACGTTTCTCATCTGTGTTTAATTTTTAAAAAATAAATAAAATTACACATGTCAATTCAGTCCGTAATGCAGAATAATAAAGTGTATTAGGTGCGCCATCTGTGCTAATATGTCTGAACTAAAGTTGAGCTTGTTTCAAAAATTGTCCACAGATGGCAGCTCGTACTTGCTTACTCATTTCACAGTTTACGAACAGATGGCAGTACTTGTCTCGTGTTTCACACCAAACAGCTGTTTTTGTTAAAAATCAATTATAATAACCTGTATTTATGTTGTGATTAATTTTTAGCAGTCAGGGGATTCCCCGGCTGTTTTTTTCGTTACGTAACAGCGATTGTGTCCAATCAGACCAATCAGTTCGCTTTTGTTAGGCATTTGTACAGCTGCTTTAAGTGAGTGCAGTCGTGCATCGTTCTTTGTGTTGCTACTCTCGTATAAATAATTGTTTGTTGTCATGGATGTGCATAATAGTAATATGGAAGCTGTGCTTCAATTTATCAACAAAAAATATGTGACAGTTGCTGATGGTGACGTAAAAGAAACTAATATTATTTTATCCAAAGTTGTAAGTATTTTAACAAACGTTTGATTCGATTACAACAATCAGTCAAAATATTTGAGCAATGAGTCATTCGTTTACGATGGGATATTTGATAGCATTTTTGTATTAATATTTATATTTTTTGCAGTTGGATGAAGTAACAACGGCTTTAAGAAGCGTAAGTGTATTATTTAATCATTTATTTGAGGCGTATTTATACGGAGGAAGTTTTTTTGACGGCCTAAAAGTTAGTAAACCTGATGAATTTGATATTGATTTGAAATTATTCTTACCTAAAATATTGGATGTTCAATTGGAGCCTACCAACAAAAATGGATTTGTTTTTGTCAAACTGGCTGACTGGAAACGATTCAAATCCGATCCTTATTTAAGTGAAATTTACAAGTAAGTCCTATTTTAATATATAATACAATAAAATAATTATTTATATTTGCTAGGGATTTGGAAAAACTGAAAGATGATGATGATTATTTATCGCAAGAGAAAGTTAAGCGTTGGATGGAAGGAATTGTGCAACAAGCAATCAACAAAATCAGAGAAAAAGGCGATTTGGATTATATTCAGGTAACTTTAATTCGAATTTAATATAAAATATTTATAATTATTTTGTTTTTAGTTCAATAAAAGAGTCAGTGGTCCTGCTGTTACTCTAAATGTAATTCATCGACAATATACCATGGATATTGATTTGGTTGCAGTATTGAGATTGCCTGGCGAAAAATGGCCCAAATTGCCAGTCCGACAAAATACTAACCGAATTTGGGTGTGTATTTATTATTTGATTGAAACTCCTTTTTGCAAAACTGTTTTATATTGCAGAAAGATTTCCTTGTGGTACCAAAGCCTCCAAAAGATGTCACAACCAATTCCGGTCGTTATTGGAGACTGTCTTTCCCGGAACAAGAAAGGGAAATGATTAAAAGATTGAATTTTTGCAAACCGGTTCTTCGGTTACTAAAAGTATTGCTTTTTTTTAATTACTCCAACAAAACTAAATAAAAAATTATTCCAGAAATTGAGGGATACTCGTAACCATAACATTCCTAGTTATTTCATTAAAACTGTCTTTCTTTGGGAAATTGAAAAAAGGGACAATGCATTTTGGAACTCTTCTTTAACTAATGTTTTTATTCAGGTAATCTTTAAAATGTTATTTAGTGTTGTTTTTTTAACTTGGTGTTTTGCAGATGTTGCAGGCTTACATAAATTGTTTAGAGGATCACAATATTCCATATTTTTGGGACGAAAGCAATAATTTTCTGGAACTTGTTTCCCCAATTAACGTGTCAAATATTACAGATTATTTGAATGGTATGATAAGAAAAGTTCGCAGGAGTATGGATTTAAATAATGATCCTTATTTAGTAGCAGAATATTTATGTAATTATTATTTAATATCATTTGTACTTAATTATTAATAATAATAATATTTTAGTGCCAGAGTATGAACTGCAGGAGCTCCAAAGACATTTCCGTGGAATTTTACCAACTGAACAACCTCAACAGTCTTCTGAACCAAATTGGGGGCGTGAACCAGCTGGAAGTCGTTCTGGAGGTCAAACACAGACTCAACAAACTTCTGGTCTATCAACTGGACTTCTGCTCGGAGGAGCAGCTGTTGTTGGTGTCGGAGCTGCTATCCTGATGGCTCTTTCTAGAAGACGAGATGATTAATATTAATGCGGGATATTTTTTAAACCTGGTTTTAAATGTATAACAATATTTTGGTACTTCTGTAAAAAAATATACAAAATAATTGATTTTTGAGTCCGGAGTTGACATCAATTTTCTGTATTTTATTATATTTTTGACTTCTCTATTTTTAATGGGACTTTATTAAAACAAATATGGGTTTATTTTAATAGTTTCTTTGTGGCCGAAATTTATTCAGCATATATTTATATCCATCTTAAGTACGTACGTACAATTCGAGTTTGTTACTGGTTCGCTCAGAAAAAAATATTTAGTTTTAAACGGCGAAATGGAATATTTATTTCTCACGTTCATAGCTCGTGCACCAATTACAATTTTTGACTGAAATTAATTCAATATATACTTGAATTTATATTAAGTACACATATACAATTTAAGTTTGTCAGAATCACTGGTTTTAATGAAAAACAAAATTATGTAGTGTCAAACGGTAAAATGTGATAAATTAGGATATTTAATTCATAGACCAATTACAATTTTGGACTGAAATTTCTTCAATATATACTTGAATCTATATTGAGTACGTACTCACAGTTTAGGTTTGCCAGAACCACTGATTTAGTCAGAATAAATTATTTAGTTTCAAACGATAAAATGTGATAAATTGAAATATATTATTTTCGAGTCTATAACTCGTGCACCAATTACAATTTTGGACTGAAATTTTTTCAATATATACTTGAATCTATATTGAGTACGTACTCACAGTTTAGGTTTGCCAGAACCACTGGTTTAGTCAGAATAAATTATTTGGTTTCAAACGGTGAAATGTGATGAATTGAAATATTTTATTTTCGAGTCTATAACTCGTGCACCAATTACAATTTTCGTCTTAAATTTTTTCAATATATACTTGAATCTATATTGAGTACGTACTTACAGTTAAGGTTTGCCAGAACCACTGGTTCAGTTAGAATGAATTATTTAGTTTCAAACAGTAAAATGTGATAAATTGAAATATTTTATTTTCGAGTCTATAACTCGTGCACCAATTACAATTTTCGACTGAATTTTGTTTAATATATACTTGAATCTATATTGAGTACGTACTCACAGTTTAGGTTTGCCAGAACCACTGGTTTAGTCAAAATAAATCATTTAGTTGCAAATGGTGAAATGTGATAAATTGAAATATTTTATTTTCGAGTCTATAACTCGTGCACCAATTACAATTTTGGACTGAATTTTGTTTAATATATACTTCAATCTATATTGAGTACGTACTCACAGTTTAGGTTGGCCAGAACCACTGGTTTAGTCAGAATAAATTATTTAGATTCAAACAGTAAAATGTGATAATAGAAATATTTTATTTTCGAGTCTATAACTCGTGCACAAATTACAATTTTGGACTGAAATTATTTCAATATATACTTGAATCTATATTGAGTACGTACTCACAGCTTAGGTTTGCCAGAACCACTGGTTTAGTCAGAATAAATTATTTAGCTTCAAACGGTAAAATGTGATAAATTGAAATATTTTATTTTCGAGTCTATAACTCATGCACCAATTACAATTTTAGACTGAATTTTGTTCAATATATACTCGAATCTATATTGAGTACGTACTCACAGCTTAGGTTTGCCAAAACCACTGGTTTATTCAGAAAAAATTATTTAGTTTCAAACAGTAAAATGTGATAAATTGAAATATTTTATTTTCGAGTCTATAACTCGTGCACCAATTACAATTTTGGACTGAAATATTTTCAATATATACTTGAATCTATATTGAGTACGTACTTACAGTTTAGGTTTGCCAGAACCACTGGTTTAGTCAGAATAAATTATTTAGTTTCAAACGGTAAAATGTTATAAATTGAAATATTTTATTTTTGAGTCTATAACTCGTGCACCAATTACAATTTTCGACTGAATTTTGTTCAATATATACTTGAACCTATATTGAGTACGTACTCACAGTTTAGGTTTGCCAGAACCACTGGTTTATTCAGAATAAAGTATTTAGTTTCAAACGGTAAAATGTGATAAATTGAAATATTTTATTTTCGAGTCTATAACTCGTGCATCAATTACAATTTTGGACTGAATTTTGTTCAATATATACTTGAATCTATATTGAGTACGTACTCACAGTTTAGGTTTGCCAGAACCACTGGTTTAGTCAGAATAAATTATTTAGTTTCAAACGGTAAAATGTGATAAATTGAAATATTTTATTTTCGAGTCTATAACTCGTGCATTTATTACAATTTTGGACTGAAATTTTTTCAATATACACTTGAATCTATATTGAGTACGTACTCACAGTTTAGGTTTGCCAGAACCACTGGTTTAGTCAAAATAAATTATTTAGTTTTAAACGGTAAAATGTGATAAATTGAAATATTTTATTTTCGAGTCTATAACTCGTGCACCAATTACAATTTTGGACTGAAATTTTTTCAATATATACTTGAATCTATATTGAGTACGTACTCACAGTTTAGGTTTGCCAGAACCACTGGTTTAGTCAGAATAAATTATTTAGTTTTAAAAAGTAGAATGTGCTAAATTGAAATATTTTATTTTCTAGTCTATAACTCGTGCACCAATTACAATTTTGGACTGAAATTATTTCAATATATACTTGAATCTATATGGAGTACGTACTCACAGTTTAGGTTTGCCAGAACCACTGGTTTAGTCAGAATAAATTATTTAGTTTCAAACGGTGAAATGTGATAAATTTAAATATTTTATTTTCGAGTCTATAACTCGTGCACCAATTACAATTTTGGACTGAATTTTCTTCAATATATACTTGAATCTATATTGAGTACGTACTCACAGTTTAGGTTTGCCAGAATCACTGGTTTAGTCAGAATAAATTATTTAGTTTCAAACGCTAAAATGTGATAAATTGAAATATTTTATGTTCGAGTCTATAACTCGTGCACCAATTACAATTTTGGACTGAATTTTTTTTCAATATATACTTGAATCTATATTGAGTACGTACTCACAGTTTAGGTTTGCCAGAACCACTGGTTTAGTCAGAATAAATTATTTAGTTTAAAACGGTAAAATGTATTAAATTGAAATATTTTATTTTCGAGTCTATAACTCGTGCACCAATTACAATTTTGGACTGAATTTTCTTCAATATATACTTGAATCTATATTGAGTACGTACTAATAGTTTAGGTTTGCCAGAACCACTGGTTTAGTCAGAATAAATTATTTAGTTTCAAACAGTAAAATGTGATAAATTGGAATCTTTTATTTTCGAGTCTATAACTCGTGCATCAATTACAATTTTTGACTGAAATTTTCTCAATATATACTTGAATTCATATTGAGTACGTACTTACAGTTTAGGTTTGCCAGAACCACTGGTTTAGTCAGAATAAATTTTTTAGTTTCAAACGGTAAAATGTGATAAATTGAAATATTTTATTTTCGAGTCTATAACTCGTGCACCAATTACAATTTCTGACTGAAATTTATTCAATATATACTTGAATCTATATTGAGTACGTACTTACAGTTTAGGTTTGCCAGAACCACTGGTTTAGTCAGAATAAATTATTTAGTTTTCAACGGTAGAATGTGATAAATTGAAATATTTTATTTTCAAGTCTCTAACTCGTGCACCAATTACAATTTTTGACCGAAATTTTTTCAATATATACTTGGATCTATATTGAGTACGTACTCACAGTTTAGGTTTGCCAGAACCACTGGTTTAGTCAAAATAAATTATTTAGTTTCAAACAGTAAACTGTGATAAATTGAAATATTTTATTTTCGAGTCTATAACTCGTGCACCAATTACAATTTTGGACTGAATTTTGTTCAATACATACTTGAATCTATATTGAGTACGTACTCGCAGTTAAGGTTTGCCAGAACCACTGGTTCAGTCAAAATAAATTATTTAGTTTTAAACGGTAGAATGTGCTAAATTGGAATATTTTATTTTCGAGTCTATAACTCGTGCACCAATTACAATTTTGGACTGAAATTTTTTCAATATATACTTGAATCTATATTGAGTACGTACTCACAGTTTGAGCTTGTTTGGATCACTGAATTAGTCAGAAAATATTTTCCTAGAATTGGCGCGCGTTTTAAGTTTAATTTGAGTTGCTTACAATTGGTAAAATATTTTAATTTAATATAAAATTGTATACATCAATAATAAATTCTGTAAAAATATAATTATAAAATAGTATTTCCTAATGTAATTCGCCGACTTTTTTGCCGGGCGTCATCTTTGGTATTTGATTAAAAGGGATGGCATTTTCATTCGCGTAATCAATAAATTTATCCCCTAAATGAACAGCGCATTCCAGCAGCATTTTCACGTCCTCTTCCGCTTGATGAGCATTTGTAGGAGGCTTCCCCGTTAAATATTCATAAATGCTACCCAATTTGAAATTAGGTATTTTCCTTTTTTCGTCGAAATCGAGTCGCCTGTGGGCCGAAGTTTTCGACGTCGAAGCCTCGTTGCGAATTCTGCGATGTTTGGGTGCCGCAGGCACATTACATTGTTTTTTGACTGGAGGGGTTGTTTCATTTGAAGCTTGTGAAGCTATTTTTGGTTGATTCAATAAAGAATCCTCAACTTTTATAACCTCATTCAATAAAATTTGATCCCACTCATCTGACAGTTCCACCGATTCCTTTTTAGTCGATTTTTGTTCATTATTTAATATTTCTCTGAAAGCTCGTAAAGAATCCATGCATAAAATATCTTCCGGGAAAGGTGTTTCAACCATTTCAATGTGGTTGCGCAATATTGGATAATCGAATTTGTAACCATTATGCGCCACCAAACAAATCGGAGATTTCAACCTTAACAAGAAATTAGTCAATAAATTTACTGATATTTCGTTGAACGAACTTTCGTTGACCAATTCGTCATTGTATAACCCTAAAATTTCAAATAATTATCGATTTGTTGTTAAGTTTGTGATAAATACCTGTAACTGTTTCTGCGTCGGGTTGTATACGTTTTTGCGGATCAAAACATAAAGTAAGTTTGTTTTGTACACGCGGAATAACCCCTAACGAAACATGAATGGCTTGTGCTGATATTAAACATAATTCAGTTATTTTTGTTTTGTTGTATTCGTACGCCGGTAAACCAGTCGTTTCCGAATCCAGAAACACGAAAGATTGTATCATTATTGGAATATGTGCTTAGCAACACTCATTATTAATTTTTATTTATAAATAATCTAAATAAATAATGCATTACTTTTTATTTGCGCACGTAAATGACAGTTACAGTAACTTTTACGTCAAACACTTTAAAGAAAACTCCCTAGTTTTGGTTTTTTTATTTATTAATATTTTATTGCCGCGTTTTGTTGTTATTAAAATAATTGGATTAATGCAATATTTGGTATTGATTGCAATTAATAATTATTTTATTTTGAATAAATTTTGTGTTAAATATTTTATTTATGTCGGGCAGTGCAATTTTTTCTCATGCGGTTGGCAATACATTCTGACAATCGCCCAACGTTCTTCATTCAAGTGACGTTATCCATTTGGTTGAACTAGAAACAAAATTTTATCTGTGATCATCTGTTAGGTCACAAATTGTGTGCAGTTTGCAGATATTTTTTTTGTACGTATATTATTTGATTATCGTATGTCCATCCAGAATCTTAACACTTTTGGTAAGTAAAACTATGATTTAATTATTTTAATCTGAGGCAAAAAACAAGATGGCAGTTTGGGGTCTTTTGATTGTAATGCTATTTTCAAATATTTGTTTGACGTTTGCTGCTTTGTATTGATTTATTATTATAAAAAAATATTAATAATTCATGTTATTGAATATTGAAATTTGAAGTTTGACCCGACCTCGACCTCTTATTTTTTGTGCAAGTATTTATGTATGTTTGAATGTAATGAAATATTAATTGTAGACCCCTTTGCTGATGCAAATAAGGGTGCAGAGGACGATGTTCAGGACGGACTTGTGCATATAAGAATTCAACAACGTAATGGTCGAAAGACTTTAACAACTGTCCAGGGCCTCTCATCGGATTATGACCTGAAAAAAATTGTTCGGGCATGTAAAAAGGTAATTGACCTAAATTCCTTTTGAACTTGACCCAGTTAATAATTTTTTTTGTAGGAGTTTGCGTGCAATGGAACTGTGATTGAGCATCCGGAGTACGGAGAAGTGCTTCAGCTTCAAGGCGATCAACGCGAAAACATCTGCCAGTGGCTGACAAAGTCCGGCTTGGCAAAGCCCGATCAACTTAAAGTCCATGGTTTTTAGCTCCAATGCTCGTCACCAAATCTCTAGTTGTTGCATCATTCGACAAAACAACAAACACAGCAATAACAACAAACAATTCAACAAATATTGGATGTTTTGCTTTCTAACATAAACATAATAATTGTATCATCAGCCTGTTTGTACTTTTGAATTTTCTTTTAGTTTTACCCCTGAACCGGACCTGTTTTGAATGTAGTTTGTTTTGAATTTTGAGCCATGTGTGTCGTAGTTGTCAGTTAGTATGTATCTAGGGGCCATTGACGTGTTTAGAGAACGTACGTATTTCAACCCTCGTTACTCGCAATTTATTTAATCTTTTTATGTAACTGCACTCTTTTATAATGTTGTTACTAGCGACTAAAGTTTCACTTTCTGAACACACCTTAACATACATAGCTAATTTTATATTGTGCCTTTCGATATTTCTTTTTTGGAGTTTTCAAGCAAATTATTTGTCTCATTTTTCTAAATGTTGACAACACTGTATTGGACACAATAAAATATAACATCCATTTGTGGCCATTATTTACGACATTTTTATTTATCCTGCTGTTTTATTTAAGACATGTAAGTAAAAATGAATTAAAGTCCTAATTTACCTTATTATAGGATTATAGGGATAGTGGAAATCGAAAAAAAGATTCTTAAAGAGAAGAAAATTTGCAATAAACAAGTCTCGCTTCATAATTTCTATTTGTATTGTTTATAATTTTAATTTTATGATGAAAATAATGTTCTAATCCAAACTGCTTTTATATTACTGTTGCGAGACGACAGCACATAAAATAATTTTTTTATAATATTAAATAACAAATTTTTAAGACAATGAGGCTATTATAAACTAACTAATTTTTTCCGAACCTCCGTTTTTATTAAAAGCAACAAAAAATGTTTAAATAATGTAATGTTTATTGCTTTTGAAGGATTGTTTTACAATTTATTTCTTAATACTATCAAACTTCAATAACAACGCCACATATATTTATTTTTAACAACTTATTTATTATACTCACTGGATATTCACTATTTCACTGTTATACATACAGGGTGGTGACTCGAAGGACGCATTCATAGCGTTTTTAATGCTATTTTTGAAATGTTCAATTATTGGCTTCCCTAATTATTTTACATCAAAAAAGTTGAATAGTCTATTGAAGAGGACAAATTTCTGCATTTTTTGACACTAATATTTTTGATTTTACTCTACCAAAAAACCAGTAAAATCACGGAAATGTTTATTGATAATTTTCTTAAAATCAACAGTGCCATGAAATAACAAAATAAAATTTAAAAAACTGATCGACAAATCAAATACCAATTTTTTTAAAATTTTATTTTGTTATTTCATGGCACTGTTGATTTTAAGAAAATTATCAAAAAACATTTCCGTAGTTTTTTAGATTCCTAGTAGAGTAAAATTAAAAATATTGGTGTCAGTAAATGCAGAATTTTTTTTTCTACAATAAACTACTTAACTTTTTTGATGAAAAATAATTAGGGATGCCAATAATTGAAAATTCAAAAAATAGCATTGAAAACGCTATGGTGCGTCCTTCGAGTCACTACCCTGTATATATACAAATGTCCGTTTCTGGAAATGTTCTAGAGCATTCAAGAGCACGTTACTAGAATTTTCGACCGTACGGGGCGGTGCAATGCGATATAAAGAGCCGAAAAAATATCTTAAAGTTTTATTTGGGTTCTCCATTTTGGTAGGCCTCTGATTATTGATAAAAAAGTAGAAAAACTCAATTTTTCCAACTAGGATTGTTCCTAAGGCCTTTAAAATTTTCAAACTTCTAAAAATTATTCAATTAACAACAGCATAAATGATTGAAAAATTCTGGGAAAAAAATTGTTTATTTATGTTGGCCCCATTTTCACTTTTAAATTAAAATTATAAATATTGGTGGTACATTTCTGAACGATTAGACTTTTTTTAGGAAATTTTCTGCTCTTTCAGAATCTTTTTTTACATTTCAAATATCTCAAATAGTTTTTGAGATATTTGCGAAAATCGAAACCACTTTTCATTTGTTTACTAAATTGTTTATAAACTTTAATAACCTTGTAAAAAAAACAATTGACAATCGTTTGAATATAATTTTTGACACTTTTACTAGAATTATTTTCAGGGGAGCTTTAATTTGATACCAAAAACAATACAAATTAATTTTTTTTTTTCGTAAAACAATTGACAAACGTTTGTATAGTTCCCTAATATTCATATTTAATTAGTAAATTTTTTTTTTCAATGAGGCAGAGGACACCCTCTCCTTTTTAACTTTATTTTCACTTCTAAATTAAAATTAAAAATATTGGTGGCACAGTTCTGAACGATTAGACTTTTTTTAAAGAAATTTCGCGTTCTTTCAGAATCTTTTTTTAGATTTAAAATATCACAAATAGTTTTTAAGATAGTTGCGAAAATCGAAACCACTTTTCATTTGTTTACTAAATTGTTTATAAGCTTGCATTTTTTTTGATTTAATTTAATGAACTTGTTAAAAAACAATTGACAATCGTTTGAATATAATTTTTAACACTCTTACTAGAGTTATTTTTACAGGAGCTTTGATTTGATACCAAAAATAATACAAATATTTTTTTTTTGTAAAACAATTGACAAACGTTTGTATGTTTCCCTGATATTCATATTTAATGATTTAATTTTTTTTTAATGAGGCAGAAGGCTAAATTAAAATTAAAAATATTGGTAGTACAGTTCTGAACAATTGGACTTTTTTTTAGGAAATTTCCTGCTTTTTAAGAATTTTTTTTTAGATTTTAAATATCTCAAATAATTTTTGAGGTATTTTCGAAAGTCGTAACACCTTTTGATTTTTTTTCATTAAATTGTTTATAAACTTGCATTTTTTTTAAGCAGGACTTAAATTGATTGGCCTTATTAAATAAATTTAATAATTTAATAACCTTGTAAAAAAAACAATTGACAATCGTTTGAATATAGTTTTTGACACTTCTACTACAATTATTTTCTAAGGAGCTTTAATTTGATACCAAAAACAATACAAATAAATTATTTTTTTCCCGTAAAACAATAGACAAATATTTTCACTTCTAAATTAAAATTAAAAATATTGGTGGTACAGTTCTGAACGATTAGACTTTTTTTTAGGAAATTTCCTGCTTTTTAAGAATCTTTTTTCAGATTTCAAATATTAGAAATGGTTTCTGAGATATTTACGAAAATCCAAACCCCTTTTTATTTTTTTAATAATTTGTTTATAATTTTTGCAATTTTTTTGAGCTGGACTTCAATTTTTTCGGTAAAGACAAACGAAAACTAGAAAAATTCGAGAGTTTTAAATTGATACCAAACTAGACATCATTTGAATAACTTGTTGAAAAACAATTTACAATCGTTTGAATATAATTTTTGACACTTTAACTAAAATTATTTCCGCAGGAGCTTTAATTTAATACCAAATTACTTGTAGAAAAAAATTTGTAACTCAAATTTGAATAATAATTTAGAAAAATGTTTCAGGCAAATGTTGTGCCAAATTATTCAAGGATCAATTTTAGTCATTTCATATTTTATTGTAAATATTACCGTTTATGAAATAAACGCAAAAAACTAAAAAGTCTCATCAATAAAGTTTTAGTATCACTGGTTAAAAAAACCAGATTTACAAACTTAAAACTTAATTTTTAATAAAAAGCTTAAATATTAAATTTCAGTCCGACTGTCTTCTTTTTTAAACTGTTTTTTGGGTTTAACGTAGGTACAAGAAGTTTCACTTCAAACAACGTAATATAAATATTAATTTATTAGATGTTTATGATTTGTAAATAAAACAAAATAAAGTGTGATAAAAATAGATACTTTTTTGCTTAATAATTTTTTTTCGCGAATGTACTTCCCCAGTGCGCCGACTCTGTGTAATCGCTACGTTTGCACCTCGAGCGCCTTGGTTGCGGGACTCAACAGGTCGGCATGGTCAGCGCTTGTTGTCGGACAGGCTCGAGTGAGGAGCGGCCGAAAAGCCCCTGCAGCTCCAGGACCCGTCGAACACGACGTCCAGATGCCGTTTCGGCGTCACAACAAACTTCTAGACCCGCTCACAGCTTGTCTAGACGCCAATGGGACCTACATCTGTACTGCGTTCAATCCGCGATGCTACATCATCCAGAAGGTAGGAAAAATATTTATTTCACCCCCTAGTAATGTAAATTAACCAAAAAACACCCCCCGGTAATATTAAATAATTTTTTTTCAGGTGTTTTAATCGAAAAAAAAATTTTTGTTTTAATACCGCCTGAAAATTTATTAATTCCCCCCCAAAAAACTAATAATTAATTAAATATATTATTTCACCCTTAATAGCAAAATATAAGTGTACCATATGTGCGCCAAAAATTACCCTAAATACAACCCTGATCCATAAATATCAATTTAGTATCAATAAAAGTACTAAAACCAAGGAAACAACGCATTTGATTCGATATTGTTTCGTTTAAAATAAATGACAACCGTATATAATAAACATAGCCATGAAACATTTGTGATGTATAGTTCAATTCATATACAGTGAGCGGACGTAAAAAGCATTTGTTTTTGTCGTGATTATTGTGATGTATAGTGCACTTCAATTTGCGATCACACAAAATATTAAATTTAAAAAAATATTTGATGACGTAGCAGTTACCTTAAGTGAAACTTACTGTACCATATGTCATTCAATTATTTCATTGCTATCAAAACAAACACTTGACAATCAAATTAAATAAACTATTCGAATTAAACTGAATTGGAAATTGTTTTATTGTGAAATAAATGCTAGTTTATTCAGCGTCGTTTTCCGCCATATTGGATCGATATATCAAACATTGCCACCCCCACAGTCAACGCCAACACGTGGCTTCCGCCGATGCGCCTCCGGGCCTCCGGCTACCTGCTGCTTTTTGGTAGCATATGGAAATACAATTTTTTTCGAATATACTTTTATAAATTCAAATAACTGCGCAATCAATTTATTGATCAATAAACATTAAAGTAATTTAAAGAGCAATAAATTGCCGGTAATTATTGATAAGAACTAAATATTTCACATAACTCACTTTAATATTTTTTATTGTTAAAGCTACCAAAAAATAATAACAATTTTTTGCAGTGTATTACTAAAATTACAGACATCTAACGGCAAGTAAAGTAACTACTGTTATTTAGCTGTCAAATACTTCGGAATTTTATTGCGTACACAACAATTGTTATAAATTTATTTTAAATAGTACCACGTATTTTGCAAAATAAATCATAAAAACGATAAAATTAGTCGTAAATAAATATTATCTTGAATTATTTTGCGATTATTACTAAAACGTGCTTTATAAATAATTTTTTCATAATGGCTTTTGATTTTAAATTAATTTTGCCTCAAATTTATTTGCATTACAGCCAGCCACAACCGTTTTTAACGTAAAAACAGTATACAATTAAATTGGCAACACTTTTTTATCACTAATGTCAAAATATTCACAGATATATCTAATTCACGGATCGGCATCCATTGTTACTAATAGTGTACAACAATTGGTTCAACTACTCAACACCAGTGGCGCTAGTGTTGTGCGCTCGTATTATTAATTGCAGTTGTCTAGTCTATGCGGGGTACACTCAATGACTTCTTCTAGACCTTATTGAAATGTCAAATAATTTAACAATAACCCTACTTTTTGATATATAAATATAAAAATCAAGTAAATAATAATTGTAACATGCATTTTACTGTCAAACTAACAAAATTTTGATTTTGTCTAAAAGCTAGGTTCAAATTAGTAACCAATGGTACCAAAACTTTATTGATGAAACTTTTTTGCGTTTATTTTATAATAAAATATGAAATAACTAAAATTGATCCTCGAATAACACAAATAATTGTAAAATACTTCTGCTGTATAATAGTAACACCCTGTATGAAGTAAAATTAAATTTCGTTTAAATAACGATATAAAAAATCAATTTAAGAAAATAATAGAAAATTTTTAGATAAACCAACTAATAATTTGTTTTTGATTACAGGCACAAAAATAACTTTTTAGTGTAGGTTTGATATTGAAGTTTTACAATAACTTTAAGTTGTTTTTTTGTTGAGAAAAGGCGAATAAATATTATTTTAAACTAATAAGGTGATTCGTTCGCGTTATATTTTTTTGATTTGTCAAGGTAAGCTCGTCATAAAATAATTAATAAATACAAATAATTGATGGGTTGCCAGAATGACAGCTGTGTAATGTTGGTAGCAACTTCCGGTCTGAAACTATTTTGTTTACTGTAATCAGTAAGTAAAAACAATTTGTTTATGGTTTTCCTAGAAATGCAGATAAGGTTTCCATTTTATATTATTCTTGTATATCTTTTAGATAGCTTTATTTAGCATGAATAATAATTTTTGTATGTAAACAAGGTACGTCAACTGTGCCGGTTTTAAAATCAAAAATATTTGATAATAGTTGGGTGGGAGAAACAAAATCTGTTTTAATTACGCGCGGCTGAGTCATACGTGATGCGCAGCAATGTGCGCAGACGACAGTTAATCAGTTTGTCGCCAGTTGTGGAGCAGTAAGGTGCGCGCGCGCGCGGTGAACGTGGACAAATCTGGTATGTGGTGCACCCGAAGAATATTACTTTCAATATTATAAAAACAACATGGAAACAATGGTTGATTGGTGTTACGAAGGACCCATTGTCTTTCCTGAATATGGTTTTTTTTATTCAGCGAACGAAACACTTCCTGAAACACTGGAAACAGCAGGGGTATGTAATTTTGTTTGTTCGTCATGGTTACAATTCGAAATGTGCGCCGTTGTCATCCGTGTCATCTTAACGAAGCACGTGGTTTGTGTTTGTGTGTAGTCAGCAGATTTGTCATCGAATGATTCAAGTGTGATAAACACTACTTGTTGACATGTGAATTTGTTTTTAATTAGGCCATCCGAGTCTAAATAAACTTTTCCCTTACTGGATTGAATTACAATGAGTTGCGCAATAACCTTCATAACTTTTTAATTATCTCGCGAATTATTGAAATAAATTTTAGAATGGATTTAAAATTATTCCAGGTGACCTCCAGTGGCCCCGGAAGTGTTTTAAATCCAAATGCTGACGAATTCGAAGTAAAATCGGAATCAGACATCGATACTGATACTTCATGGGAGTTGTCCCAATCACAATCTGAATTTTTAGACGGTAAGTAATATTTTTTTATTTTATGTTAAAACTCCCACCAAACAAAAGTTCAAATGATTGGCAATAGGCGGCAGCACTTGTCAACTACTGCTCCCAGAATGCAAGTTTTCATGGCATGTGCCCCGCGTCGGCCATTTTGCAAGTATCTGTGAGAAATTGTGTTGTTTCCCAAAGTTATTTCATCGGTAAGACCAATAATTTAAGGTTTTTACCATCAGTGTGGCGATTTTAGTATCAAAATTGTTGTGAAATTAAAGTGCAATTTAATTGGTATTACGTTTTGAATGAATAATTGATGCCTAGTGTCTTGTGCTTCGTAAGACGACCACAAAATTATGGAAGCAAAATGATAGGGCACATGGTTTCCGGGTTACTTAGCAGTTTTAAGTTCCTAATATGTTAAGAAAAGTGTGCATGTAATAAAATAAGTTGAATTTTGAAACGGGAGTTGTTTAAATAATTGATTAATAAATACGTAATTTTAGTATCGTTTTATCGTGGATTGTGTGGTGGGCAGTCTAAAATACCTTTCAATAATCGTTCATTTTGAAAGTTTTTGTGTATTAATCTGTAATCTTTAATAGTTGAGTGATTTGTTTAACACGTATCAATATTAAGATTTACTTGGCATGCGTGCATAATTCTTGCAAACTTTTTTTCTTGCAGTTATTACATGGTAACATTGAATTAGTGATTTAGCCAGGTGTTTGAACGTTTGTTTGGTTTTAAAAGGTACTTATAAAATGTTATTTATTTTTAATTTTAAACATAACGTCCTTGAAAATATTTTAAAATGTTATTTATTGTGTAGGCTACGTGTACATGAATGGAGACATTGGGAAGCTACCTTCAGGGGCGGTGTACAGCACCACCCCTGAGCCAGGGGCCCCTGTCGGGGCTACGACTGATTATAGCACACTCAACGGTGCGGCAGAAGGAGCCGAAGGATTCGTAAGTGTTAGCCCTGTGCCTTCACAAGCTCCACCCGACTCTTCGACCATACCTCTGGAACAGTTAAAGCAAATGCTGTCCTCACAGTTGGAATATTATTTCTCTAGGTGAGTCACACCCTAAATCAATCACATCCACAGTAATCGAAACTTTACTAGCATCCGAAATCTATTTTTTCCCGCTAAATTCAACTGACGTTGCTGGATATTGACATCCAGTTGAATGTCAATGCCATAAACAGTTGAAACTACTGGGTTGTTAATAAATTGGCCAACTTATTTTGCTGTATTTATTAATTAGTTCAACCTAAAATCGAAGTTTCCTGGGATTTTCTTTATAACTAATTAATATTGAATTAGCTAATCCTAAATTTGATTTAAATTGTTGCACTGTTTTTAACTGTATGAAGAAAATTGTTTTAGGAAGTATTATAAGCTATAAAAATACTTCAAATTATTTTAAATAAGAATCTTCAGGTCCTGGTTATTAAAAATATTTTATTTGAATAATTTGGAACATTTTTATTGCTTCAAAGCGCTTTTTAAAACAGCTAAAAACAGCGTTTGTAGTGTGAGCTAATATGGGCAGTTTGTGGTTGAGGTAACGTTTTAAAACAGCTAGAAATGTTTTCGAACTCATTTTGTTACGTTTTCAGGCTTTCAAGTGTTCCCTAAAGCGTTTTGAATTATCTTGGAATATTGTGGAACATCTACAAACGTTTCAAAGCGTTACTGAATATTGTGGAACATTTTGAAGTCTCTTTGGACATTTTTGGTCATTTAAGAGTACCTTAAAGCGTTTTGAAATATTTTGGGATGTTATGGGACATTTATGATCATCCCAAACCATTCTGGAACATTTTGAAGTCTCTTGAAATGTTCTTGAACATATTTTTGAATTTTAGAAGATTTCCAAAGCGTTTTGAAACCTTTTGGAATGTTCTGGGACATTTTAAAGCGTTCTAAAACATTTTGAAATATCCTGAAATATTTTTGCACACATTTTGGGACATTCTTGGACATTCAATAGCTCCCTAAGACATTCAGAAATTTCCCGGAATGTTCTGGGGCAGTTAAAAATATCCCAAAGTGTTCTGAAACATTCTAAAATCTTTTGAAATGTTCTTGAACATATTTTTGGATTCCAAGAGATTTCCAATGCGTCTTTAAACATTTTAGAATGTTCTGGGACATGTAAGAACATTTCAAAACATTCTAGAATACTCTGAAATGTTTTGAATACATTTTGGGACGTTTTATAATATTCAATAGATTTCTAAAGCGTTCAAAAATATTTAGGGACATTTAAAAATATTCTAAATTATTTTGGAGTATTTTGGAACATTCTGAAGTTTCTGAAAATATTCTGAAATGTTTTTGACCACATTTTGGGCCATTCAAGAGATTTCCAAAGCGTTTTAGGACATTCAAAAATTTCCTGGAATGTTCTAGGACATTTAAATATATTGTAAAATATCCTGGAACATTCAGAAGTTTTTTGAAATATTCTGAAATGTTTTTGAACATGTTTTTGGATTTGAAGGCATTTAAAATATCTCCAAAGCGTTTTAAAAATTTTTTGAATGTTCTGGGACATGTTAGAACATTTTAAAGTGTTCTAAAGTATTCTAAAATATTCTTGAATACATTTTGGGACGTTCTAGAATATTTAATAGATTTCTAAAGCGTTCAAAAATATTTTGGGACATTAAAAAATATTCCAAAGTATCTTGAAGTATTTTGGAACATTCTGAAGTTCCTGGAAATATTTTGAAATGTTTTTGAACTCATTTTGGGCCATTCAAGAGATATTCAAAGCGTTTTGGGACGTTTAGAAATTTCCTGGAATGTTCTAGAACATTTGAAAATGTTCTAAAATATTCTGAAGTTTTTAAAAATATTCTGAAATGTTTTTGAACATATTTTTGGATTTGAAAGCATTCAAGAGATCTTTAAAGCGTTTTAAAACATTTTTGAATGTTCTGGGACATGTTAGAACATTTTAAAGTATTCTAAAATATTCCAAAATATTGTGGAGTTTTTTTGGAACATTCTGAAGTTTCTGGAAATATTTTAAAATGTTTTTGAGAACTTTTTGGGACATTCTAAAACATTTAAGAGATTTTCAAAGCGTTTTGAAACATTTTGGAATGTTCTGAGACATGTAAGAACATTTTAAAGTATTCTGGAATATTCTGAAATGTTCTTGAACACATTTTGAGTCGTTCTAGGACTTCCAATAGATTTAAAAATATTCCAAAGTATTTTTGAGTTCTCTGAAAATATTCTGAAATTTTTTTGAACACATTTTGTGTAATTTAACTGTTTTTTAAAGCGTTTTGGAACATCTTGGAATGTTCTGGAACATGTTAGAACATTTCAAAGCGTTCTAGAGTATTCTGAAATATTTTAAGATGTTTTTGCACACATTTTGGGACATTTAAAAATTTCCTGGAACGTTCTAGGACATTTGAAAATATTCCAAAGTATTCTGAAACATTCTGAAGTTTTTTGAGATATTCTGAAATATTTTTGAACATATTTTTGGATTTGAAAGCATTTAAGAGATCTCTAAAGCGTTTTAAAACATTTTGGAATGTTCTGGGACATGTTAGAACATTTAAAAGCGTTCTAAAGTGTTCGGAATATTTTAAAATGTTTATGCACACATTTTGGGACGTTCTAAGATATTCAGTAGATTTGTAAAGCGTTCAAATATATTTTAAAGTATTTTGGAACTTTCTGAAGTCTCTGCAAATATTCTGAAATTTGTTGGAACACATTTTAGGATATTCAAATGATCTCTAAAGCGTTTTGAAATACTTTTGAATGTTCTGGGACATGTAAAAAGCATTCTAGAGTAATCTGGAATATTTCGAACACATTTTGGAACGTTCTAAGGTATTCAATAGATCTCTAAAGCATTTTTGAAAGTCCTGGAATGTTCTGGGACATTTAAAAATATTCTGGAACATTCTGAAATCCCTTGAACTGTTCTTGAACAAATTTTTTGATTTAAAGAAATTCAAGAGACAGCCAAAAGATCTCTAAAGCCTTTTAAAGTATCTTGGAATGTTTTAGGACATTTTAAAACATTTGGGAGTATTCTTGGATGTTCTTAAGCACATTTTGTGACGTTTTAGGACATTCAAGAGATTTCTAAAGCGTTTTGAAATATTTCTGGGACATTTAAAAGCGTCCCAAAGCATTGTAGAACATTTTAAAATGTTTTTGAACATTTTTTGGGACGTTCTAGAGTATTTAATAGATCCCTAAAATAGTTTTGAATATCCTGGAATGTTTTGGAATATTTAAAAATGTTCTGGAACATTCTGAAGTCCCTTGAAATATTCTGAAATGTTCTTAAACATATTTTTTGATTTCAAGACATTCAAGAGTTATCCAAGAGATCTCTAAAGCCTTTTAAACAGTTTTTCAATATCCTGAAACGCTCTGGAACATTTAAGAACGCCCTAAAGCATTCGGAAGTATTCTGGAACATTTTAAAGTCTCTTGAAAAGTTCTTGAACACATTTTGGGCATTTAGAAACACTCCAAAGGAGTCTAAATTCTCTTGTAATATTTTGAAATGTTGCTGAATATATTTTTAGGACATTCGTGTACAGATAATCTTAACTGTTTTGATTTTGCAGGGAAAATTTGGCGAACGATGCATATCTTTTATCTCAAATGGACAATGACCAATACGTGCCGATCTGGACAGTTGCTAATTTTAACCAAGTCAAAAAACTGACAAAAGATATCAAATTAATAACCGAAGTGCTTCGGGAGTCGCCAAATGTACAAGTTGATGAAGAGGGCGTCAAAGTTCGGCCAAATCACAAAAGATGTATAGTCATTTTAAGGGAAATTCCTGATAGTACACCTCTGGAAGAAGTTAAGGTACAAAAAAGTAAATAAAATAAATATTGGGGGTAAATATGTTTTGTTGTTGTAGAATTTGTTCAATGGGGAGAATTGTCCTCGGTTGATATCCTGCGAATTTGCTCACAATAGTTCCTGGTACGTAACGTTCGAGTCCGATGAAGATGCGCAGCGGGCGTACCGCTTCCTTCGGGAGGAAGTACGCGAATTCCAAGGCCGGCCGATTATGGCACGCATTAAAGCCAAACCCATGAATCGGTTGCCTCTGCCGCCTGTAGCTGGCGTTAAAAATGGCTTCAGGAATCCACCGCCTCCTTCTGCACTTTATGAAGGATTCCCGCCAGGACAACAGAGATTTGTGTATACGAATGGCACGCCTGGACCGCCTAGCTCCGTCAGCTACGCCAACCAAGTTCATGTTTATGTAAGTTATTTAATCTGAAAATTGCAAATCAGTAAATATTTAATTCGGAGAATTTAATTTAATAATAATTACACCTTGTACTTGGAAATGCGATAAGAATTGGCTGACAACATTAAATTATGTCCTACCGCAATTCAATTTATTAAACTAATATATGTTTATCATTTTACAAATATTGATAATTAATTATACAATTGCAAAATTGCCGCGAATCAAGATAAAACACTTGAAATATTTTTTTGCTTATAAAACATTTAAAATAATCATGCGGTTGCCATGACCTTTTTCTCGTAACCAAGGTAAAATCCGACTACCTCATTAACTTTTTTATTCCATTTTCATAAAAATAGTAAATATTTATTCATAAATTATTGCTGCATTCATCTAAACAGCAAATTATTAAGCAAATATTTGAAAAGAAAGTTGGCAAAATTCTAATTAAATTTCTTATTTCACAATAATTTAAATAATTTTGTTTTTTTGTAGCCGTATCAGCATCAATTTTACCCGGGGGTGCTCCCCGCGTGGCCCACCGGCACCCCGTATTACGACATCGGCAGCGTGTTTAGTGTGAATGGCTTGGCACCCCAAAGTACGTTTAAGCAAACGCCATATCGGTCAGGAACTCGGCCACGGAATAAACAGCGCAACAATATGTCGGGCTCAGGGGCGGCACAGCAACAACAACAACAGGGAGCTGGTGGCGGAGAGCCCGGCAGTCGTGCTCATGTCGCCCCCGGCTCACCCCAAGCCGCGCCCAAACGTGCCACTCCACATGCTGATCCCACCACCGCGGCCAGGACTCCGCTGCAAGCGCACGATGTGGAGCCTGCCACTAATACGCACATCCAAGGTAAACACACTAATACCAACCTTAACCTCTCTTTTGTCAACTCATCTCCTAAACTAATAATATTTTCTCCAACACTGTTTTGGAATTTGCATATTCCATAACCAAAAATTAAGTTGGAACGATTGACATTCCAAAAAATCGTTTAAAATGATTCCGTAAGCCTTTTGAATTATTCCGACGAATCAGAAGCTGTTTGTTTGGCTACTACCATGGTTACTTCCTAACAATTCAAGTATTCATATCTGGATTTGACGTTTGACATTTAATAATTTTTTAAGTTTCCTCTGAAATATTGGTGAGTTTCCAAAACCTTGTTAGAGAAAGTATAGTCTACAACATGTTTGGAATGGCATATTCCACACTCGCGAACCGTAATCCTCGCCTTCGGCTCGGTTTACAAACTTTCCGCTCGTTCAGAATATAGGCCATTCCAATACTTATTGTAGAATATACTATTAAGAACCTTGACTTTACACAGGGGCTTGGAAAATGCTACAGAACCTGTGAGACTTCCAGAACTTATATCGTCTGAATAAAATAGTAGTGCAATAATAAATTAAATACTAATTAAAAGTTAAATTCATCTTTCAACTGTAGTACAGGGCGTTGAATAATGCAACTCACACTTTAAAAGCTAATATTTCCTGAAATAAGAATTTTAAACTAATAGAACAAACGTTGAAAGGTAATTAGAGTACTATTACTAGTTTGAACCCTTTATATTCCAACCCTGGTGGTAAAGAGGGTTGGAGAACGCTACAAAAACTTGTAACACTTTCAAAACGTAATTTAAATTTTTTATTTTTCAACCGTGCTTGTATAAAGGGTTGAATAATGCAACAAAAATCAGTCACACTTTAAAAATTTATATCCTAAACTTATAATCATTGAATAATGATCCTAACATTAATAGAAAGATTGTGAAGTATCAGTCATTAAAAAAACAATTTCAGCTCTTTATTTTTCAATCTTACCAGTATAAAGGGTTAAATGATGTGTCACAATTTGAAAGCTTCTATCTCCTGAAATAATAATCATAGAATATTAAAACAAATTTTGTTAGAAAGCTTATGTAGTACTATATTTACAAAACTAGTTTTACCTCCAAATTTATCAACCCTACTGGTATAGGGAGACAAATGATGTAAAAAAAATCTATATAAATATAAATATTATCTATAAATTTAAAAAATATAGGACTCGTTCCGGTTCCTTGCTAGCTCGTGTGCTCTTCTGGTTGTTATTTTCTTTTTAGTTATTATTTCTTGTAATACATCGTCTCATGTTTTCGGTTTCTTTTTTCCTATTGTTCTTGCTCTCCATATTTCTTTTACTTTTCTTTTATCCTCGAGTCGAATTAGGTGTCCATACCATCTCAATTTCTGCTCTATCTTCTTCATTACTGACTGTACTTCCAATCTCTCTCTAATCTTTTCATTTCTAATTTTGTCTAGTTTTGTTACCCCTGTATAATTCTAAGACATTTCATTTCCACCGCTGTGATTTTACTTTGTTGTCTTTTATTTAATCTCTGAACTGTACAGCAGTATTGAATTTTTTTGTTTTAAGTTTGAATTTGGCAGTTTTTATTGTTCTTATGTTTGATCCAATGTTAATTTCATCCATGGATAGTATGAACAATAAAGGACTCAAAGTTCCTCCTTGTCTTAATCCTCCACTTGCCTTGAATTCTTCTGATAATAAGTTAGCGGTTCTTACATAGTTTATTTTATCTTTATATATATTTTGGATTCCTTCCAGTAGCTTTGGTCCTATATTTCTCCTTTTTAATATTTCCCACAACAATTCTCTGTTAACTCTATCGAAGGTTTTTTCAAGGTCTAAAAAACATGCAATGATTTCTTTGTTATGTTTTAAAGTTTTTTCCGGTATCTGTCGAATTGTAAATCCATGGTCTTTTCTAAATCTGCTTTAAGTATCCCCAATCTTGTCTTCTACTAATTTTCTTACTTTACTTTCAAATATCGTTTCGTATACTTTTACTGCTGTACATAGGAGTGATCCTTTGATAATTGTAACAGTTGCGACTGTCTCCTTTTTTGTATATTGGCAGTATAATTGTTTTTATCCAGTCTGTAGGTGTCTGCTCTTCATCCCAAATTTTATATACTAATGTATGCAGCATTTTTGTTCTTTCCTTTCTCATGTATTTTAGCTGCTCTGGTTTTTCAGTTGCTTTCCTTATCTGTAACTTTCCAATAGCAATTGTAACTTCTTCGATGCTGATTTCTGTATTTGTAATTTCTGGATTTTGCTGTAATACATCCATCTTTTTAGTTTACCTGTATCCTTTCTCAGTATTGTTCCATTTTTGTCTTTTAATTGTTAATTAGGTTACTTTATAGAAGAGTTTCTTGTTTTCTTTGTAGTTATTATTTATACATTTTCCGAAATCTTCCCATTCTTGTTGTTTAGCATTTTTGTAAAGAATTGGCCATATTTCCACGTACCTACTTCTGATATTTCAAATTAAACATAGTCTCAGTTTTAAGAACATTTTAATTAATGACAAGCTCGCAGTATTTTTCAAATAACAATAATCAAACAATAATAAACAAAGTAAATACATATCATAGTAACACATTCAATTTTCAATCTCCAAACATACGTGATTCCAACAATTTTGTATTAATTCTTTTCATTTGCTTTTCGTATTTTTTATAGAAGCTATTGTATTACCATTTACTATTAAGCCAATTTTAACCCTTTATCTTTTAACCTTGTCAGTATAAGGTTTAAAAACTCATATCTTCTGAAATAATAACCGTAGACTTATAAAACGCCGATAGAAAGCTAATATTTTACCATTTTGACACTTAATTTTTAACCTAACCAACATAGGAGGTTAAATATCTTTTGAAATAACCGTATATTATGGATTTGCGTATTAAAAACCAAATCCTGACCTTTCATTTTTCAATCCTTAACGTATTTCCACTTCTTCTATTGCAGCACAATTGAATTCTAAATTTCCTGTAAAATGAAAGCTTTATTTATCTCAAATTAACAACATAACACTTATTTCAAATATATAAGATTTTGTTTGGTTATGCGTTGAGAGATTTACCTGTAAAATGCACGTTACAATTATTATTTACTTGTTTTTTATATTTAAAATACTGTAAAATATGGTTAATTGTTAGTTATGTTATTTGTAATGTGACATTTCAATAAGGACTAAAATTGCGCATCACAAAAGTCATTGAGTATACCCCGGATAGACTGGACAATTGCAATTAATAATTTGAACGCCACACTAGCGACACCATGTGTTTGGTAAAACAATCAATTGTTGTACACTGTTAGTAACAATGAATACGAGTCTGTAAATTAGATTATCTGTGGATATTTTGACGTTTAATGTTATTAAAATGGTTGTGGTTGGTCGTTAATTATTTGTTATTTGTAGGTGTTATTTGAAATATTGAAAAGTATGGTTAATTGTTAGTTATGTCCAATGACGTATTATTAAAGTAGACCCAGCGCGTCCTATGGCAGACCGCAGTTTGTTGTGATGTTAGCACTTACAAGGTGAGGGGTTCTGAGAAGCGAAGGGAGTAAACATGCTTGTTATGCGGTTTGCCTGCTTTTATTTATGTTTGAGAAGTGCGCGCCTTTATTCTGTACTGTATGTATATATTTGTTGAAATAGAAGTAATAATATATTAATTGCTTCAAAATAAAAAAATACGAGATTTTTCCCACATCTCACAATCGATATTTTTTCAAATGAAAAACGCAACCTGCGATACAACGATGTTTACCTTCCTCACCCCACTGTTTATTCCTGCATCAAAACAAATGCCGCGTGCTGGGTCTACTGTTAATACGTCATTGGTTATGTCGTTTATAATGTGACATTTCAATAAGGACTAAAATTGCGCATCAAAAAGTCATTGAGTATACCCCGGATAGACTGAACAATTGCAATTAATATTTGGAACGCTACAATAGCGACATCATGTGTTTGGTAAAACAATCAATTGTTGTACACTGTTAGTAACAATTAGATTATCTGTGGATATTTTGACGTTTAATGTTATTAAAATGTTTTTTAAGTTTATTTATGGTTAATTATTTGTAGGTGTGAATGTTGGAGTCAGATCAGAGGCTGATGCAGGGGTGGTTCTCGGCAAAGATCTGCTGCCACCGCGACACAGACGTGGTCGTAGGAAAGACGAAGAATTGGCGGCGGGTGGAAGTGGCGCACAGCCCGCTGCGACTCAACGCGATGCGCTAATGTCTCGTGGGGCTCAATTCGATTTGGAGGAAGCTTCGTTTCCACCGTTACCGGGCCTAGAAGCGGCGGGAACGACTAGTAGTAACAAACCTGTGGCTGCTGTTGAGGCGCCTGTTGTGCCCGTGGACCAACCTAGTCACTGGGGTTAGTATATTTTAAAATATTTTAAAGTTTTGTTGTATTATAATTTGGGGTGTAGGTGAAAATCGGCTGGCTGATGTGGTGAAAGGCACTGTAAAACCCAAAGCTATTGCGGCCACGAGTACGGAAGAATCGCCCCGTGCGCAATC
The DNA here is from genome assembly GCA_963989225.1 of Dromius quadrimaculatus. NCBI lineage: Eukaryota > Metazoa > Arthropoda > Insecta > Coleoptera > Carabidae > Dromius > Dromius quadrimaculatus. The sequence goes on from OZ022333.1 coordinate 2,722,007, forward strand.
GCCTCAGCACATGACTAGTCAAGCAAGCGCCCCCGAATTGCTACAAGCTGAATTAAAAGACACCGATGTGCCCAGTACTGTCACACTTACGCCTCCCTCCTCGCCTGAAAAGTAACAACCAATTTATTTAATTAAATATTTAATAAAATAATTGAATTTTAGATTAGTTCCTGCGCTGGCTGTTAAATGCACAATGGCTGATAAGTCAACGAAAACGGACGAGTCTCTTTTAAACGGAGAACTAGAAAGCGCATGCCCCACGACGACAAACGCTGCCACAATGACAACAGTTGTTAGTTGTGAGTCTCCTGCTCGCCCTGCTCATGTAAATTTAGCTGCGAGCACACGAGCTACTACAATTTCTACAAGCCGCTCCACTGTTGCCAACGACCCGCCGCCCAAACAGCCTCCCACTCCGCCTCCACCAATTGTAAATATATTAATTTATTTATTATTAAATACTTAAAAATGTGTTTTGTAGGAATTTGGTGTGAATCCTCCTCGAATGAGTTACGCCCAGGTGGCGCAACACCACAAGGAGAAATTAATGCGCGAGAAACAAAGCGAAGATAAAGGCACCACGACGACGACGCCGGCCGCGTCCGTGACTGCCACACCTTCTGATCACACCACGAGGGATCACAGAGGTATTTAACTATTAAACCAAAAATATTTTAATTGAATAATTAATTTTATAGACGGCGTCCAGCAATCAACGCAAGCGTCGTCAAGAGGCAACAGCGAAGGCCATACGAGATACAGCCGAGGTAATAATAACACCCAAGGCAACCAGCGACGGCGTACAGCCGGTCCCACACACTTCCGCGAGTTCCTGGGTTCGCGTTCACCCAAGTAGCGCCTAGTGATGTCTAGACACGAGAAAGTGCTGTGAGTGCGTGAAGCAGTGATATCAAACTCAGATTCCGATCCCGGTCACTCATGGTTGGTTATCAATCATTATAAACCTTTCCATGCAGTTCATTGCAAATGAGAATTGAATTTTTTTTATGCATGCATTTTAAAACTGTTTGGAAAGGTTTGTTTTGAGTCCTTATTTCGTTTATATATGCTTTGATTGAAAGTTAGGTAGTTTTAGAATACGAATCGTTTGATTAGGCTGCAAGTGCTTCGAGAAACAAGAACCACCATTTTCAAATGAGAAAATCAATCAAAAAAATAATGAAAACTGTTCCGTGGTGTGTTTAAAATGTTTTTAAGGAAATTTGAATATCTGTTAGTTATTTTAAAAATTGTAATCGGCCATAATACTAAGTGAAACGCTGTTTATATGTGTTTGAAATGACTGCAGAATATTTTAGTGATTGACTAAGGAAATATTTAAAGTATATTATAAAAGTTAGATGACAATACGACATATAAGCCATGGGTAGCCAACCAAAGTGGTGCACAAACATTTTGACGTTCACTGGATACGAATACGAATTGCTATGTGAGTGTGATCTGTGATAAGCCCTTTTACCAATCAGCCGTCGCTTCTCTACAAATATTTCATTGAAAAATACAGCTGTATTTTTCTTATGAATCAGGGAAAGTGAATAAAAGATGAAGGATGTATCCAAAATAATTAGAATAAATAAGAACACAGCGGCGTTGGCAAAGAAAGCATAGAAGCAGGCAAAGCTTTAGGCAATTACTAATAAATAAATAAAAAAACGAATTTGTTTGACGTTGAGTCCACTGAAACTTGTAATTTATTCGAGTGAATGATATGATAAATTTATTTTTGACAAATACCACAAATGTTTATAAGCAGTGCAACAGTTAAAACAGTTATGTTTAGTTCATTTGTAAGACTGTTAGCTGAAACAAATATTTAAAAAATAAGGGTTGTTATGTTACGTTACGTTACGTTACGTCTGGGTGTATTTCTCTGGTATCCGTGAACAAAATGTATACTTCGTAACTACCCAGTATGAATAAGATGTCTATTTGTCTACCTAAATAATGAATAATGTCACTGTTGTATACTTTAGCGCCAATGACATCTGGTTTCTCTCAAAACAACACAAATTGGCTGTGTGTACATATACATATTATATAATATTAACATATTTACTGTTATTATCATACGTGATGATTTTTTTTCTCGACTTTTCTCTTGTTCATCGATCGTTCGTCCATTTATTTACTATCAACTATAATTAGATGATTTACTCAACGACATATAGAATGAAATTACATACATTTCTAATACACATTTAATTTTGCTACCCTAATACACATTTAATTCTGCAATTCTAATGGCCTCAAAATAAACAGTTAATTCCATGTACAAATACATTAACTGCAGAAAAAAATGGCCACCAGAAATAAATTTAATTCTATGGCCAAATAAACTAAGATAGATGTGGCTTCAACTGTTTTTTATTACATTTTATTGCAAATTACCATCAAATGCATATTTAATTCTATGGCCAAATGATGGTTTTAACTGTATTCTATTGCGGATAAAAAAGGTCGTCAACTAGAAATTTAATTCTTAGCCGAATAAATCAAAGTAGATAATTGCTTCAACTGTGCTTTATTACTTTTTATTATGGATAAAAATGGGCGACAAATATATTTTCAATTCTATGGCCAAATGAATAATTAATGAAAATAGCCGCCAAATAGAAACTTAATTCTATGGTCGAATAAACTATAATAGATGATGGCTTCAATTGTATCTTATTGCGGATAGAAATGGCCGCCAAATTCATATTTTATTCTATGGCCAATTGAATCCGCTCAGATGATGGCTTCAACTGTATTTTAATAAATTTTTTCTTAATTATTTCAAATGCTGTTCTTCAATTTGTTTCAATTGATATAATTTATTAAGGATAAATATTTAAATAGTTGACAAATATGGCCGCCTAATATATATTTATTTCTGACATCAAACAGCTCAGTTATATTTTCTTTTCTTTCATTTCATAAATAAATATGGCCATTAAATAATAGACAGTTTTATAAGGCTTTAAGTACCTTTTTTTTTGTCACATAAATAAATATGGCCACCAAATAATAAATTGATAAAAATAAATAATGGTTTTAACTGTACTTCAAAGTTAAACGCATAGAAATAAATATGAGGCTTTAAGTGGATCTATCTGGATTTTAAAGTCAATTTAATTAAAATGAATGATGGCTTCAACCGTCCTAAAATCTTGTCCAAACGGTGGCAAATACGGCCTCCAAACACACATTTAATTCCTACTTTAAAATTAAATTAAAGCGTCACTTCTATTTTGTCTACTGCAGGCACAAATATGGCCGTTATATGCACATTTACTTCTATGGCCAACTAAATTGAAATAGATGACGATTTCAACTGTCTTATATTATTTTTAGTTGCGTGACTATGATTACTAAATGCACAATTTATTCTATGGCCAAATACATTCAGTTGTACATTAAAGCCAAATTAATAGAAGTAAATATGGGGCTTCAAGGGATTGCATCTTTTTTCGTTGCATAAATAAATTTAACTTAATTCTATGTCTAAATTAATCAACTGTATCTTCTTTTTTGCGTGGATAAATATGGCCATTTTAATCAAAATAGATGATGGCTTCAACTGTACTTTAACCTTGTCTAAGCAGTGGCAAATATGGCCACCAAATAAATATTTAATTCCTACTTCAAAACTAAATTAAAGCATCAGTTCTACTCTGTCTTTTTCTGTTGCGGGAACAAATACGGCCGCTGAATGAACATTTACTTCTGTGGCCAACTAAATTGAGATAGATGAAGACTTCAACTGTCTTATATTATTTTTAGTTGTGTGAATAAATATTTATTCTATGGCCAAATAAATCAAAATATATATTTTATAACGTGAATAGAAATGAACGCCAATTGTGCATTTAATTCTATGACCAAATATATTAAAATAGATGATGGCTTCAACTATTATTCATTCTTTTTTATTGCCTTAATTACACTTCATTCTGTGGCCAAATTAATAAGAGTAGTTAAGGGGCTCTATCCTTTTTCGTTGCATGATTAAATTTAACTTAATTCTATGTCTAAATTAATCAACTGTATCTTTTTTGCGTGGATAAATATGGCCATTTTAAACAAAATAGATGAAGGCTTCAACTGTCTTAAATTATTTTTTAGTTACGTAAATAAATATTTATTCTATGGCCAAATAAATCAAAATATAATAATGGCTTCAAACATATTCTTTTTTTTTGAAACGTGGATGGAAATGAGCGCCAGTTGTGCATTTAATTCTGTGGCCAAAAACATTAAGATAGATGATGGCTTCAACTCTAATTCATTTTTTTATTTCCTCTAAATACACTTTTTTCTGCGGCCAAATTAATAAAAGTAGATATGGGGCTTTAAGGGGCTCTATCCTTTTTCGATGCATAATTAAATTTGGCCACTAAATCACACTGTATTTTATGTCTAAATTAATCAACTGTATTTCTTTTTGGGTGGTTAAATATGGCTACCATCACAGCTTATTCTATGGCCATTTTTAATTAAAATAGATTATGGCTTCAACCGTACTTTAACCTTTTCCAAACAGTTGCAAATATGGCCACCACATAAACATTTAATTACCTTAAAACAGAGCATCAATTTACTCTATCTTTTTCTGTTGTTGGAACAAATATGGCTGCTAAATGCACATTTACTTCAATGGCCAACTGAATTGAAATAAGTGACGGCTTCAACTGTCTTATATCATTTTTACTGCGTGAATAAATATTCATTTTATGGCCAAATAAATCAAAATATATAATGGCTTCAATCATAATTTATTATTTTTTATTGGCTCTAAATACACTTCATTCTATGGTCATAAAAATTAAAATAGATAATGGCTTCCACCGTACATCAAATCCAAATTAATAGAAGTAAATATGGGGCTTCAAGTGGCTCTATCCTTTTTCGTTGTATTAATAAATTTGGCCACCAAATGCACACTTAATTCTATATCTAAATTAATCAACTGTATTTTTTTTTGTGTGGTTAAATATGGCCACCATCACAGTTTATTCTATGGCCATTTTAATTAAAATACATTATGGCTTCAACCGTAATTTAACCTAGTCCAAACAGTGGCAAATATGGCCGCCAAATAAACATTCAATTCCTACTTTAAAACTGAATTAGAACATCACATCTATTCTGTCTATTGCGGGCACAAATATGGCCGTTGTATGCACATTACTTCTATGGCCAACTAAATTGAAATAAGTGACGGTTTCACTGTCTTATATTATTTTTAGTTGAGTGAAAAATATGGCTTCAAACGTATTTTTTTTTTTATAACGTGGATGAAAATGAGCGCTAATTGTGGCTAAATAAATTAAAATAGATGATGGCTTCAACTATTATTCATTCTTTTTTATTGCCTTAAATACACTTCATTCTATGGCCATAAAAATCAAAATAGATATTGGCTTCAACCGTACATCAAATCCAAATTAATAGAAGTATTTATGGGGCTTCAAACTGTATTAGAACATCTTTTGTATTCTATTTATTGCGGGCACAAATATGGCCGTTATATGCACATTTCGGCTTCAACTGTCTTATATTATTTTTGGTTGCGTGAATAAATACTAAATGCACAATGGATTCTATGGCTAAATACATTAACAACATTTTTTTGTATTGTCTCTAAATACACTTCATTCTATGGCCATTAAAATTAAAATAGATAATAGCTTCAACCCTACAACCCTAAATTATTAGAAGTAGATATAAGGCATAAATAAATTCTATGTCTAAATTAATCAACTATATCTTTTTTCGAGTTGGTAAATATGGCCATTTTAATTAAAATAGATGATGGCTTCAATTGTCTAAACAGTGGCAAATATGGCCGCCAAATGCACATTTATTTCTATGGCCAAATAAATTGAGATAGATGATGGCTTCAACTGTAGTCCACCTTTTTTTATAACATGGATGGAAATGTGCACCAAATACACATTTAATTCTATAGCCAAATAAATTGAAATAGATGATGGTTTCACTTGTAATTTATTCTTTATTATTGCCTTCACACTTCATTCTATTGCCAAATATAGACGCCAAATACACATTTCTTTTTTATACCAAACAAAAATATACAGGATGTGCAAAGAAATGCGGAACAAAGGATTATTAAAAGATAACAATGATAACATGGAATTGAACTGTCAGAATGAAAGCTTGTTCCATTCGTTTTTTATGATTTTTACTGCATTAAATGAAGACTTTTCATAAGTGAAAATTTATTTTCAACAACTTTGCATTCCTGTACTTTTGTTCTAAAACATATATCCGCACAATATTAAATTCCTATGTTCCTCGTTTTGTTGCACACCTGTATATGGCCTGTTAAATATGACTAAATTAATTAGAATATATATATAACGTGGATGGAAATGGGCGCCAAATGTGCATTTAATTCAAATTGATGATGGCTTCAAACTTATTTTAACAAAAATCAAACAGCTTCAGTTATATCCTTATTATTTTATAACATAAATAAATATGGCAGCATAGTTAATTCTATGGCCAAATGAATCAAAATAGATGATGGCTTCACCCGTACATCAAGGCCAATTTAATTGAAATAAATAAATCCTTTTTCGTTGCATGAATAAATTCATATTTAATTTTACCAAATGTCAAATGAATCAAATTCTATATGTCGTTGGTTTGACAAATGTACGGTACGCGTTTGCTGCTATAGACTAAAAATAATTGAAAAAATGATGAAGGATATGGGAGAAATAGCACAGATGCAGATTGTTTTATATTGTAGGGTAGCCCTGCGGGTAGAGAATCATTTGTTCATGCATAGGTTGGGTGTGTTTCAAAGCACATTTATTGTATATTTATCTATAAATTAGGTTAATCATTTATTTTGTGTGAAAACTACTATTAACCACTAATGACTATCTTAATTTTTTTTTCTTTTTTCGTTTGTTTTTTAATTATTTGCGGGGGTGTACATATTAATGCTGTACCATAAGATAACAACATGTTTTTTGCATTATAAATGTTTTTATAAAACTCTTACAAATATGTTGTGACCCATCCAATTTTCAATTGTTTATTTACAAAAAAAATATATTAAGTGCATTATCATAATAGCCTTGTATTTTGTACATATTATATTTATATATATATATAAAAAAAAAGTTATAAAGTTACTTTAGTTTTTATGAATATTCGCACTGTTTCTCAGCTTTTTGCTTTTATGTATCGATTTTGGTTACAATGACAATCATACAGAAAAATTTTCACCCCCAGCTTGGACAATTATTTTTTAAGATTTGCGACCCGTTGGCGGAATGTGTTAAGTGTGCCGAACTGAACAGGGTTGTACTTTGCAGGCAGCCAACACATAAAAAAAATAATACGTGCTTCCATTAGAATAATTCTTTTTGGCACGCGTTTGAAGTCTTGGCTACCGGCAAAGTAAAACAAAAAAATCCTGTCAGTTTAATTCAACGACGAATTGGGCTCCATGTGAATGAATTTTATTGCTTAACACTTGACTTTTATACGGTTTAGTTTCCGGGATTGAATCCCAAAAATGTGGCCAAAAAAACTTTATATAAATGAGTGAATTTGGATGCATTTCACATGGGGCTTGTCTTCAGTTTAATTATTATTATAAATAAATCACTACCAAGACTGTTTGTTGTATTAACTGAAAAATAAAAAATATTGAGTTACAACAAATAAAAATTTAACTGTAATTGTAACTGCTTTCGTACATAAGAAAAATTATAAATACATTACTTATATACATAGTGCTTTCTTCAGAATAAGTATGTACTATCTATATATACTAATCTTATTTATTTTCTAAAGGTAATTTCAGTCGAAAAAACAATGAAAATTGTTTTTTGTTGGCTCTATTTGCCTGCTTTAATTATTAATTGAGGAATAAAAAAATAAAAAAAGGTGCTACCGAGCGAGCGAGCCCCTACTATTGTATGTTATGCTGATGTTATTGTACATATGGATAGGCCTTACTTGCGAATAATACAAGGAACTCTGGATACTGTCGATTTTAGGTTGTTTTTTCTGTTGATATTTGGTTGGAAATAAAGAAAACTTGTAAAAAACACTACTCGTACTTGTCTTTCATTGTAAACTGACTGGCTTTTTCAGTATTCACATCCGTTTTAGAATTTTTTATATACATATATAATTATTATTGATTATCGAAAATTTAATAAAATTGTTTCAATATTATGCCAAAAATGTTTTAAATGCCTTCAAATGCCAGAAATTCAAAATTGGATTGTTTTTTCTTCACAATTTAATCCAAAATACTTCAAATAATTATCGAATAAAAGGTAAATTTCGCGCCAATGTTTTGCAATGAAGTGGCGCCATCCAACAATCAAACTAAATTTCGACACTAATAAAATAATCCATCAAATAAAAGGTAAGGATTTTATTGTATTATTATCACTCAATATTAATGCATTTATTTGTTTAAGGGTTCACCAACGTAAGTTAAATTCATTTTGAGGTTATTTTCGAAAATCATTGCCATAGTTACCAACAGGGTAACCAACTTAAAATTGACATACATTTCATTTGAATTTTGCGCCAATTTATTGTAAATGAGGTGGCGCCATCCAACAATTTAAAGCTTAATTTTGAATAAATTTCGGCACTAATAAAACATTTGAAATAAAATAATTAGTCATCAAATAAAAGGTAAGGATTTTAGTGTATTATTATTACTCAATATTAATGCATTTATTTGTTTAAGGGTTCACCAACGTCAGTTAAATTCATTTTGAGGTTATTTTCGAAAATCATTGCCATAGTTACCAACAGGCTTACCAACTTAAAATTGACATACATTTTATTTGAATTTTGCGCCAATTTATTGCAAGGAAGTTGTGGCATGTGGCGCCATCAATATTCAATTGTACTTCAATATTTGTAATTTTACATTTGAAATATATTTGAAAATAAATATGGCTACCAGAGTACACAGTTAATTCTATGGCCAAATACATGAAAATAGATGATGGCTTCAACTGTACTTTATTTTATTTTATTGCAGATAAAAATGGCCGCCAAATACACATTTAATTCAATGGCCAAAAAAACTTCAAACATATTCTATGGCCGAATAAATTAAAGTAGATGATGGCTTCAACTGTACTTTATTACTTTTTATTCTGTGTATACAAATTTAATTCTATGACCAAATAATAACTTCAACTGTCTTTTATTTTATTGCAAATGAAAATGGCCACCAAAAAGAAATTTTATTATATGGCCACTTTACTTCATACTGTATTCTATTTTATCATTGATAAAAATGGTTGCCAAATAAAAATTTAATTCTATGGCTAAATAAACTAAAATAGATGCTGGCTTCAATTGTATTTAATTGCGGATAAAAATGGTCACCAAATACGTGTTTAATTCTATGGCCAAATAATGGCTTCAACCGTATCTTATTTTATTGCAGATAAAAATGGCCACCAAATAGAATTTGATTCTATAGCCAAATAAACTAATATAGATGATGGCTTCAACTGTATTTTAATATATTTTATTGCGCATGAAAATGGCTGCCAACTAGAAATTCAATTCTATTGCCAAATAATGGCTTTAACCGTATTTTTTCATTGCAAATTAAATAGAAATTGAATTCTATGGCTGAATAAATTAAAGTAGATGATGGCTTCAACTGTACTTTATTAATTTTTATTGTGGATGGAAATTTCCCCCAAATACATTTTTAATTCTATGGCCAAATGATGGTTTAAACTGTACTCTTTTTTATTGCGGATAAAAATTTAACTCTTTGGCCGAATAAATTAAAGAATATGATGGCTTCAACTGTATTTTATTTAATTTTATATTAATTGAATGGCTACCAAATACATATTCAATTCTATGGCCAAATGATGGCTTCAACTGTATTTTTTTCATTGCAAATTAAAGTGGCCACCAAATATAATTTCAATTCTATGGCCAAATAAACTAAGATAGATGATGGCTTCAACAGTATTATTTTTCATTTCAATTACAAATAAGAATTACCATCAAATGCATATTTAATTCTATGGCCAAATTATGGTTTCAACTAGAAATATAATTCTATGGCCGAATAATTTAAAATAGATGATGGCTTCAACTGTATTTTATTACTTTTTATTGTGGATAGAAATGGACACCAAATACATTTTTAATTCAATGGCCAAATGATGGTTTTGACTATACTCTTTTTAATTGCTGATAAAAATTGAACTCTATGGCCGAGTGAATTAAAAAAGATGATGGCTTCAACTGTATTTGATTTTATTGCGTTTAAAAATGGCTGTCAAATACATATTTTATTCTATGGCCAAATGATGGCTTCAACTGTATTTTATTTCATTGCAAATTAAAATGGCCACCAATTATGATTTGAATTCTATGGCCAAATAAACTAAGATAGATGATGGCTTCAACTGTATTATTTTACATTTTAATTGCAAATGAGAATTACCGTCAAATGAATATTTAATTCTATGGCCAAATGATGGTTTTAACTGTATTCCTTTTTATTGCGGATAGAAATCTAATTCTATGGCCGAATAAATTAAAGTAAATGATGGCTTCAACTGTACTTCATTACTTTTTATTGTTAATAGAAATGGACGCCAAATATATTTGTAATTCTATAGCCAAATGAATAATTAGGACAGTATTCTATTTTATTGCAGATGAAAATGACCGCCAAATAAAAATTTAATTCTATGGCCAAATAAAATGAAGTAAAAGATGGCTTCAACTGTATTTCATTACATTTTATTGCGGATAAAAATGGCTACCAAGTACATATTTAATTCAATGGCCAAATGATGGCTTCAACCGTTTATTTCATTGAAAATAAAAATGGCTACCAAATAGAACTTTAATTCTATGGCCAAATGAAGTGTATTTTATTACATTGTATTGCCATTAAATGCGTATTTAATTCTATGCCCAAATAATGGTTTCAACTGTATTTTATTGCGGATAAAAATGACCGAATAAATTCAAGTAGATGATGGCTTCAACTTTATTTTACTTTATTGTTTAGGAAAATGGCTGTCAAATACATATTTTATTCAATGGCCAAATGATGGTTTCAACTGTATTTTATTTCATTGCGAACAAAAATGGTCACCAAATAGAAATTTTATTCTATAGCCGAATAAACAAAAATAGATGAAGGCTTCAACTGTATTCTTCAACCATATTCTGTTTCATCACAATTAAAATGGCCGCCGAAATGAATTAAGATAGATGATGGCTTCAAATATATTTTATTGCGAGTAAAAAAAATACTTATTCAATTCTATGGCCAAATTAATTTGGATAAATGGCTTCAACTGTATTCTATTTTATTGCAGATAAAAATGGATACCAAATACATATTTAATTCTATGGCTAAATAAATTAGAATAGATGATGGCTTCAACTATATTTTATTACATTTTATTGCAAATAAAAAGTACCGTCAAATGCATATTTAATTCTATGGCCAAGTGATGGTTTTAACTGCTAACAAGAAATTTAATTCTATGGCTGAATAAATTAAAGTAGATGATGGCTTCAACTGTACTTTATTATTTTTTATTGTGGATAGAAATGGGCGCCAAATACATTTATAATTCTATAGCCAAATAGTTAGAACCATATTCTATTTTATCGCAGATATAAATGGCTGCCAAATAGAAATTTAATTCTATGGCCAAATAAACTTCAACTGTATTTTATTACATTTTACTGCAGATAGAAATGGCCGTCAAATGCAACTTAAATTCAACCGTATTTCATTGCGAATAAAAATGGCCGCCAAATGGCAATTTTATTCTATGGCCAAGCCAGCTGAGATAGATGATGGTTTCAACTGTATTTTATTATAGAAAACTCTAATTGTATTCTGTTTATTACTGATAAAAATAGCCACTAAATAGAAATCAAATTCTATGGTCAGATAAACCAAAATATATTTTTAATTCTATGGCCAAATTCCGTATTGTTTCATTGCAAATAAAACTTTGATAGATAGATAATGGCTTCAATTGTACTTGAAATACATATTTAATTCTATGGCCAAATAAATTTGAATGAATGATGGCTTCAACTGTATTTTAATATATTTTGAACGCCCAAATTTTCGTATTTAAAATTATTTTAAATTCTTTGAGGGTTTATTATTGTACTGAAACTTGTTTCAATTTAATTTAAAATTTTAATTGGATTTAGGTGAGTTACAAATGAAACTTATTTCTTGTTTTTAATTCATAATTATTTTTAGGGATCAATGCTGCGCTGTTTCATCCCTCCTGCCCTCAAAACATCGTAGAATGCATCTAAGGGGTGAGTGAACATTCCATTATTGATTTCCGGAAATGCGGAGCTTTTTCCAAGAATTCACCAAATTTTGGCGCGCGCATCTAAAAGCGTGTCAATGACGTAATAAAAAAACAAAAAATATTTATTTGTATGACTACATAGTTGCGTGGTTCCAAGTTGTAGATAAATGCAGGTAGAGTAGACAGCGTAGTTTTGAGATGATTCATCCGTGGAATCACCAAACATCCGGTGTTTGGATTGTAGTAAAATCGTACGGTACAATTATTACAAAAAATATTTTAATAATTATTCGGAGAAAACTTTTGAGTGTCACTGCTTTCTAATCGGCTTCCAAAATTGTATGAAACCTGGCTCTTTCTATAATTACAATACAAAATGACATACCTGGCTTTTTTTTGGACAATGGACCGTATCCAGATATTGCTTTACCTGAATAATAAATCTTTACACTGTCCAAATTCTCAGGATAATTTTCCCGCCACAAAAGAGTCATATTGACACCTGCATTGCACGGTTAATTTGGAAGATACTTTGGAAGATATAAAGTGATGACCAGAATATTAACAATTAGAAAATTGTAATACATTTAGTCCTGAAATACAGAAAAAAATTGTCTAATGAATTTTTTAGGAAGTTGTTTATTCTAAACACTCGCTTCGCTCGTGATTAACAAACTCCTGACTTATTATTTAAATTAATTATATTCAAAGTAAATTTCTTATAATGTTTATAATACAAGGTAGCGTGTAGTGGTGACTAATCGGCCCTTATTTCCGCTTTCCCTTCGTTCCCGGCACCTGTTCTTCCTCTAGTGCAAAGTGTTTAAGTTGTTAGGTGCCTCGAAGCCGCGTAAACCTGAACCATCAAGGTGTGAGGTCACTGTGCCGACGACCATACACTCCACGACGGAGAAATACAGTTCACGCATAAAAAAATTACTTAACTAATTATGTATGTAAAATTAATCTAAAAACTGCGCTACTACCTCACGCAAAAATAAAAATTACATTGTAGTGTCAAAAGTAATTAACAAGCCATATACAAAATTTCATACAAAAATTGTTTAAAATAGGGCCACAAAAATTAGAAAAAGTTGGTACTTCTGCATACTTTTAGTTGACATAAAAATCGCAATCAGACTTCAAGCTTATAATTTTGCAAAAAAAATCGTTTGGGCTGTTTCTTCAATAATATCGTCATGTTAAAACAATTTTTTTGTCGTACCTGTTGTAGTCAGGTGCACCCTTACCCCTATTTAAGGGTACAGGTAGCGGCTTTTACAAAAGAAATGCGGGACGCAAGTGAAACGTTAAATACAAAGGAGATCCATAACAATTGGGCACTACTTCCAAGCATAAATAATTTGAATAACAGTAATTTAAGTTTTAAGAATAATACAGGGGTGTATTTCATTTGAAACTACCCCTAAAATACAAATAACTCGCGTTCCTAATTATTTTATCCACTACAGCACGCAGTATGACATCACAGTTGTGCTGGTTGCCTAGCAACGTGCGTTGGCGTAATTCTATTGTTTCCATTGGTTTAATATTACATCACACCCCGACTGGAAAGATTTTCATTGGCTGAAACTTTGTACAAGATCAAAAATTGTGTGAGTAGTAAAAAATGCGGGAAATGTATCTGAAAGAAAATTGCGTCACTTGAAAGAAAATCAATATTGTTTTCAAGGTTGAATTGAGGGCATTAAGGGTCGTTTATTTGGTGACGAAAACCAAAATTTCCCTACGTGAGCAATAAACTTTATGAAATAAATAAATCCAGGAGGGTTGAAAAACAAATTACAATGTAGTGTCAAAAGTTATAATAAACTATAATTTGAAAATTAATGCAGATATTGTAAATAATTGCCCCACAAAAATCCAAAAAGCTAAAGTACGTCTGCGTACCTTTTGTCAACATAAAAATATTTACGCTAATAACTTCAAATAAAAATCATTTCTAGTCTAATTTCGCCTCTGTATGTTAGTGGCACCCCCGTATCTGTGTTCCAACCCTCTATTGAAGAGTCGTAGAGGCGCCTACTACCCTCCCGCCCCTCAAGGCACTACGCGAAGCCCAACAGAGGGTGAAGTCGCGAGAAACGATCAATAAATTCTAACACGCTATACTTTCAAAAGATTGTATTGCCAGTTCATTTGTAAATCCAGACAGCGTAGTGAATATTAATAATGTTTTCTCGAGTTTATTGATTAAGAAACAATAGAAAGTGCATTGTTTAATTCGATCCAGGTGTGCTTTTAATATGTTGAAAACTTGTTATAATATGAGTTTTTGTTTTGTTTAGTTGAAACAAATTTATTACAAATAAAACAAAACATTGTAAAAAAATTGAATTTCGATGTTTTTTTGTCAATGCAGCCACCTTTTGTTTATTCCCTATTCACGGCGTGTTTTAACAAGTCTTGTCCTTGACATTCAATGATTTTATTTCATCTCAGCTCGAATCCTCGACAGGATGCTGCAACATATAAGAAAATGACCAAAAATTAGTAGAGAACTATTTTTAATTAAAAAAAAAAATATTGTCATTTTCGTATATAATAAGACAGCCTACATCCATCTTAATCGTAGTGTTGTCTAGTCTCCGGTGCAATTGGCGGGACTGTCGGGTCCCGGATTTCTCGGAAATTGTTGGATGGCGGCGCCCGGACTCGCCGGAACGACTGGCTACTAAAAATATTTTGGTGCTTGCCCTTCTTGAACGACAAAATAAATTAATTATTATAGGGGAGGCCTCCGTCACCCTACAATAATTTTTTATAGTCAAATCGTGCAATTCAAATACGTAAAGTAATCGGTTTTCGTATCCACCGTCAAAACACGCATGACAGTTTGGTTGCGTAACCCAAATTTAATTTTTCAAAAGTTCAAGCGCTGTAACTCGTAAATAAAAGAAGATACAAATATGAAAATTTTCAGAAATATGTACCAGTCCAACCCAAAACAAAATACCATGTAAATTTTTTTTTGTACAGTACAGAGTAGCCCAAAACGGCCCCCTACTAACGGCCCAACACTGTTTATTTATTAATCACTCAGTCAGAATTATGTATCCCGTAAAATAAATAAGATTAATGGTCACCCAGTGGTCGAAATTCGACCGTAATTCATTATTTTGTTGAATTTGAACGTTATTGAATTCAACCCTTTATTTCCAGTATTGTATTCGACGTTTATCCGAATCTTAAATTAAAAATTCAAATAGGACACTGCATAGATTTCTGCACTCCTTCTCCATATAAACTTTAAGTATATTAAATCTCACATTCCTTCGTGAACGCGGTACAAAGTTTTCTCTTCAGGTAAAACTAATATAATTTTAGCTTCTTGCACTCCTTCTTCATTTAAACTTCATTTTTATATTCCTTCGTGCGCGCATTACAAAGTTTTCTCTTCACGTAAATTCAAAATTGGACATCCTGTATATAATTTAAACTGTCTGTACTTCTTCGCCATATAAACTTCAAGTATGCAAAATGTCACATGCCTTCGTGCGCGCGTTACAAAGTTTTCTCTTTCAGCTCCCTGCACTCCTTCTTCATTTAAACTTCAAGTATTCCAAGTCTCATATTTCTTCGTGCACGCGTTACAAAGTTTTCTCTTTACAATAATTCAAAATTGGACTTCTTGTGAATAGTTTTAGCTTTCTGTACTTCTTCGCCTTATAAACTTCAAGTATGCAAAATCTCACATGCCTTCGTGCGCGCGTTACAAAGTTTTCTCTTTTAGCTTCCTGCACTCCTTCTTCCTTTAAACTTTAAGTATTCCAAGTCTCATATTTCTTCGTGCACGCGTTACAAAGTTTTCTCTTTACAATAATTCAAAATTGGACTTCTTGTGAATAGTTTTAGCTTTCTGTACTTCTTCGCCATATAAAATTCAAGTATGCAAAATTTCACATTCCTTTGTGCGCGCGTTACAAAGTTTTCTCTTTACGTAAACACGAAATGGAACACCCTATTTATAATTTTAGCTTCTTGCACTCCTTTTTCATTTTAATTTCAAGTATTCTAAGTTTCACATTCCTTTATGCGCGCAGTACAAAATTTTCTCTTTACTAAAAATTAGTTTTCTGCACTTCTCTATATGAACTTCAAGTATGCCAAATCTAACATTCCTTCGTGCTCGCAGTACCAAATTTTTTCATCATGCAAATTAATGCTTTATGCATTTCTTCTCCATATAAACTTTAAATCTGTCAAATATCACATTCCTTCGTGCGTGCGGCACAAAATTATCTCTCAACGTAAAATCAAAATCGGAACTCTGGATATAATTTTATCTTTCTGCACTCCTCCATATGAACTTTAAACATACAAATTCTTTTTGTGCGCGCAATATGTTAATAAAATGGATACACAGTTTCCTTTTCACGTATCAAAATATGTTATAAATGGGACACACTATATATAATTTTTACTTTCTGCACTTCTTCTCCTTATGAACTTTGAGTATACCAAATTCACAATTCTCTGTGCACGCAATATTAATATATAGATTAAAACGGGACACCCTGTATATAAATTTAGTTTTTTACACTCCTTCGCCATATAAACTTCAAGTCAAAATCTCACATTCCTTCGTTCGCGCGGTACAAAATTTTCATTTCATGCAAAATAGAAATGAAACATCGTATATATAATATCTGCTTTATGCACTTCTCCTTCATATAAACTCTAAATATATCAAATCTTGAATATAATTGTAGCATGCTGCACTTCTTCTCCGTATAAAATTCAAGTTTACCTTATCTCACATTCCTTCGTGTGCGCGGTACAAAGTTTTCTCTTCACGTATTAATATATAAATTGAAATAGGACATGCCGTACATAATTTTCGCTTTCTGCATTCCTTCTCCATATGAACTTCAAGTATGCAAAATTTCACATTCCTTCGTGCATGCAATATGCTTAAAAAGAGGACCGAAACTTTTCTTTTGACGTATTAATCAAAATTCAAAATTTATTTCTCAAACATAAATTTTTAATGAATTAATTATTTTTTTCTACTGACGTCAAAAAATTATGACAAATGTCACATTGGAGTTTTTTATTATGACAATGGGCACGAAATATTTATTTCAATATGATTTCAATATTTTTTTTATAGTTTTTTGACGACTGTAGAAAAAAATGTTGTATGCAACTCGTGCACTATTTATACATGAATAACTTTTGGAGCTTCATAAATCAGCACATGTGTGACAGACTGGTTGCATAACCCAAAGTATTTTTTTAATATTTATTATATCTGCCAGTTATCCTCAATAATTTAGGGTTTAAGGTGGCAAATAATACTTAAACACACGTATGAAAATAATTTTTTCGTTTTTCGATCATCCTGTATACATTTATTTTATCATTTAAGTCAAGATTATAAAATTATCAATAATATTTAATCTGATAATTGAAATGGCAAATATTGGGCCACTTTTCCTCAGAACTAGCTTTCCAAACAGTTTGTCGACCGCTGTTAAACAGGTAAAATAGGTTCATAAAAATCACTAATCTGGTTTTCTAGCAAATCCTTATTTAGTCGCTTAGAATTAACAAAAGTTGTTGCCTGAGGTCAAAACTAATTTAACATTTTTAAAAATTGAATATTGCAATTGTTTGCCCAATTAGAAATTTCGATGGAAACAGTTGATAAACAGTGTGTATAGTACGAACAAATTAAAGTGATCACTTTACTTGTTTGTAATTGATTCTTTAGCTTGTTTTTACTATAAAAAAAATCAAATTTGTTTATTTTTAGTATATTTACCTGATAGGTACCTGTTATCCCCACTCTCCAATTCCTCCCTTCCCCTCAGTGACGTAACACCCTACTTAGATCCCACGATCCGCGATCGAACTGGTTGAAAATTCTTCATGCCAGTTTACTCCGCATACGTATTGCGTCTATCGTTTGGGAACGTCCACCACCGACGCCATTTTGGTTGGACTCCACGCGTATCTCAGGGTGTCATTGTTAAAACAATGTACGGTGCCGCCACAGACCCCTCGATCGTCGATTGTTAGTTTTGTTTGTTTAATAGTGCAGTGCAATATGGTGATGTTCATTTTTTTTGTGTAGTGATTATTTGGATACCTGCGCCCGAACAGGTAGATGCTTTTTTGTTGACAGTACTCTTTTGTTTGATAAACATCAGTTGTTTTTTTTTGTTTTCTACAACTTTAATATTCACCCGTATCAATGGAACTGCCCTTAAAATAATTTTTTTTAATAATACAGTCACCTAATTTGAGGTGTAAAGGTGTCCGATTACTAATTGTTCATTGTTTAATACGTTTGAATTAATTACAATGCTAATTTGAACTTATTGTAATATTAATAGGCGTTTAATTCAAATTAATCCACACCTCTTCAATATTTTATATTTTTAGATGACTTTTTGGGCGAGCGAGCGCAGCAAGAACTGTAACTTTATGACGTCACACTGATATTTTTTAACAGCCATATCTCCGAAACTAAACTTTTTAGAAACTTTATAATTATTTCAAAACATACCTTAAAAGGAATTGTCTCCTTCAAATAATCACATTGACATACACTCTTAAAAAAAAATCTATTCGTATATCAGCAAATACAGTTGATCAAACAAATATTGAATATCAATTTATCTTTTGGCAACGTTTTGTAAGTCTTTGATCAACGATAAAAACAACAAACCTTGGACTACTATGAAATACTAAGAAGTATTGACTTGGCGAAAGTTTTTGATTGAAGAACAAATTAATTATTGAAGCAATTTTTTTTTTGTGCACATCGTAAATAGTTACAACTTCCGTCAACCCTTTTACATAAACAAAAAAATTTATTCGTGTTGTGGCAGACGGTAACTAATAATTTTTTTTTACCAATTCCGCCCTGCAACTCCTGTTGACCACCAACAATGCATCCTTGTCAGTACAGTTGCATAAATTATTAACAGCAAAAACAAAATTATTTACGACACACTCAACATATTTTTAAATAGTTGAGATTTCGCGTAAAAGAAAGTTGTTTACGAATTTAAAATTCATGGGATGCTTGCAGTATGCAATAAATTTGAATGTTTATGGGAATATTTTTCTGCTGGCTTCATTTGGGGGAAATTTTTTTTTTTTTTAGTGTGGAATATGAATATTTATCCAACTTAATACACGTAAATCAATTTTCAAGTTTCTAGAAAATATAGTTTCAGAGTTGTGGCTGTTTAAAGTTACAGTTGTGACGTCATAAAGTTACACTACTTGTCAATAGAGCCATTTAACCGATATACAAATAATTACGGCAATATTATTTGATAATTTCGCTTTTGTATTGATTTTCGTCCAATTAATTATTTTACGCAGACAAAATGAGCGCAGAAGTACTTGCGTTTTGGGTTTTCGTGGGCTAATTATTCACAATATTCACATGAAACGTAAAATGTAGTTTGTAAATTACTTTTTACACTAAATTGTAATTTGTTTTTTTAAAAATATTTACTTATATATAAAAACACACAATTTTGTGTGTATACGTAAACAAGAACAAAGTTCAAATTTTTCTCTACGTTCAACAGTGACGTTTCAATAAATTGACGAATTTATTTTTCTCCAATCTTTTGAATTTAGTTGTCAAGTAAATTTTGGTTAAACAATTGATGCTGACCAGTGGCGTCCTTAATAACAAAATAAATATGAATTATTTGCTGTGTACTTTAAAAATAAATATAAAAATATTAATGTACGCCCCTGTGTCCCACAAGATAAAATAATTAGCAGATAAGACAATGATAACACAAAAAACTTTTTTTATTTATTAATCTGACGTCTTTCGAATAGTTGCGAATCAGTTGACGGTCGACCGCGCTATCATTTGTTTCGACACGATGCCATGATGTTAAAATCAGTGGATGTTAGTATACAGTTAAAAAATATTTTACATTTAATCGGAATTGTCTTAGTGCATTTTAATTATGAAAAAGCGAATGTTTTTCTGGAGGAAACTAACCGGAAGTTGTATTTGTTGCCTTATATATGGAAGAATTTACTGGATATGCGAGTATGGTACGAGGTACTGCTGATATTGTAAGTCTTCAATTGTTTTTAGTAAAAATAAATATGCGTATATTATTGAAAATAAAGATAAGAATCCAAATTTAATACAATTTCATCATAAATGTTATTATATTACGTAGGAGTTTTTGAATTTGAAAATAAAGTGACCTCTGGTTATAAATAATTGACAATGAACGCAGATAAAATGTTACACTTTTTTCTCCTATTCAAAAATTACCGTACAAATCGTATCAAAATTATTATTTAATTCGATTATTGAGTTGACGATAAAATAATGCTTTTATCTGTTGTATAGGTCCGGGTTTTTATAAACAAATGACCCGTTTACAAAAGATCAAAACAATTAGCGTATTATGAAATGATTCTTGAACATCTGTACAGTAATTTTACAGTTAATTTTTGCGTTTCAGAATGCACACCCCTGTGGGAACTTTGGAACGAGATCAAGCCCCCTCAGCAGACACATTATGTGCCCTACAGGACACTACGTTATCCTTGTCGCACAAGGACGACCGGGATAATTTTACAAATAGGTAATTTCAAACATAAATTACAATAAAACATTGATTTGTATAAATTACAGGTAAAATTACAGAAGTGTATTTTTTTTAAATATTTGATATTAAAAGGTCTTTGACCTTTTCTGCGTTTGACATTTACGAATAAAGGTCATTTTTTGCGCCCGAAAAATAATAAAAAAACAATATTTCGCCCAAAAAATATTTTAATATAAATATTATAGGAATAATATTTAATTTGAATTGTAGAAATGTGGTTATCAATTTTTTTCATTTTAACCTTGTGCAATTAATATTGTAAATAGTTGCGGGACCTTGAAAATTCGCGAAAGTTTCTCTCAAAGGTGAATTTTGTAATCAATTTTTTATTTTTAAGGGTCTTCACACTTGAGTTACAGATAATTTAATGTACGACATTGAAAAAATTCGTTTGTTTTCATGCTTGGCCTTGCACCTATTCCAACACCGAAATGTAGGCGGTAGATAACAGTTATCTATGACGTTTTAGTCTCATGACATTGTTTTTCACATAGCACAGTTTACTTCTGCTCTTTGTAGAGTGTACAGTACTGAAATCTGCAAATTAACTGACAAAAATTACTCCACTAATCCTGTTTTCGTGTTAATGTTGTCATGGTGTTCTTCACTAAACAGGAACCGGTAAAAATTGACAATGAAAATCTTAAAAAAAGGTAGGAGAAAATTTAGCCATATTGAACGAATTATTTATTAAAATTTTTTTTTTTCAAATAACGTTTAGAAAATTGCACGATTTCAATAAATTTTCCGTATTTATCATATAATCTCCATCCACAAAATAAATAAAATATTGGTATTTTTATAACTAGTCAATATTGTTTTACTGATAATAAACAATTGAAGACTTCCTGTATTTAAATACTTCAACATATGGCTGATTAAATATTTGATTCAATTTCCAACCATAAATCCAAAAATTATTATTACACCTCTGACTACTCAGTACAACGCAGTGTACGAAATAACAACACAATTTTATTGTTTTTTTTTGTGACATCTATCGTAAATAAATAAAAAAAAAATTGACTATCTAGTACAGTTATGACGTTACAGTACAAAAATTATATATTAGCTTTGAATTTTAGTAAAGCTTGTATTAAAAATATTAAAAAAATGATTTGAACATCTTCAGTTGTTACAGTGAGTAAAACAAATGACTATCAGTAATAATACTAACGTCAAACATACTAATAAGCTAATATTGGACTGAGAATTGTTTATTATTAAATTGAATTTGAGTTTGAAAAGTAATTAAAGTAATTTGAATTCACTATTTATCCAATAATTTATTGTAATTGTAATCCTAGTTAGCATTGACCAACAATCTAGTCGATGTTCAATAATTGTTGAACATGATTGACAGTCTATGGTTACTAGATGTTTGGTGGTTGTCAGGCATTTGAATGCTGGTTCATTGTTGTTCAACTGTTAGACATTTGAATGTTGACCCATTGTTGGAGTAGGATATATAAGGCACGCGAGCGATATTGTGATCATACGAGTTAATGAAATAAATATTTGCACTACAATCTGTGACAATAAATTATTCACAATAAAATTTGTGACAGTTAGGCACTTCATAAGTAAAACAATTGACTGTCTAATACAGTAATGACGTCAAACAATCTAAAAATCATTGATGATAAAATTTGTGACAGTATTCTTGTAGATACAAAGAAATATAATCAAGTTAAAGGGCTACTCCTAAACAAAACAGTGATTTAAATGGAAATTTGATTCGTTGGGCAGCTTATGAGCAAAACAATTGACTGTCTAGTACAGTAATGACGTCAAATAATCTAAAAAATTGTTATTAGAATCAAAATATTCAATAATAATCAGATTTAGAATTGTACTGTATTTTTGTAGATAAAACAAAATTAAATTAAATTGCAGAGTTACTTATAAACAAAACAGTTGGCGATCTATAGTACAGTAATGACGTCATGTATAACAAAAATTCATTATTAGCTTTGAATTTTAATAAAACTTATTTTTAAAATATTGAAAAAATTATTTTAGTAAATCTGAACATCATTATTTGTTTTACTGATCAAAACAAATGACAATTTTAAACGAAAATTAAATCTGTTGGGCAGCCTATGAGCAAAACAATTGACTGTCTAATACAGTAATGACGCCAAACAATCTAAAAAATTGTTTTTCAAATCAAAATCATTTATAATAAAATTTTCACAGTATTTTTGTAGGTAAAATCAAATTAAAGAGCTACTTTTGAACGAAACAATTGGCAATCTGTAGTCTAGTTATGACGTCATACATTCCAAAAAATAATTATTAGCTTTGAATTTTAGTAAAACTCATTTTTAAAATATTAAAAAAATTATTTTAGTATATCTGAACATCATTATTTATTTTACTGATCAAAACAAGTGACAATTTTAAACAAAAAATTAATTTGTTGGGCAGCCTATGAGCAAAACAATTGATTGTCTAATACAGTAATGACGTCAGGCAATCTGAAAAATTGTTTTCGAAGTCAAAATCATTAATAATAAAATTTTCACAGCATTTTATAGGTAAAACAAAATATAATCAAGTTGAAATGCTACTTCTGAACGAAATAATTGGCGATTTATAGTACAGTAATGACGTCACACATTACAAAAATTTATTATTAGCTTTTTAAATATTCAAAAAAATATTTTAGTAAATCTGAACATCGTCAACTGTTTTACTGATCAAAACAAATGACAATCAGCAGTAAAATAGTGACTTTATACATGAAATAAACTAATATTGGACTGAAAATTGTTTTCTGTCAAATTAAATTAAAGTTTAAAAAGTGATTTAAATATAAATTTGATTCGTTGAGTAGCTTATGAGCAAAACAATTGACTGTCTAGTACAGTAATGACGTCATACATTAAAAAAAATTATTATTAGGATCGATTACACATTATACATTGCCTCAACTATTGAACTGAGAATTTGAGTCTAAAGAGTGGTTTAAATAAAAATTTAATTCATTGGGCAAATTATGAGCAAAACAATTGACTATTTAATACAGTAATGACATCAAACAATCTAAAAAATAGTTATTAGAATCAAAATAATTAATAATTCAATTTCTACAGTATTTTTGTAGGTGGAACAAAATATAATAAAATTAAAGAGCTACTTATAAACAAAACAATTGACTATCTAGTACAGTAATGACGTCACATATTATTCAAAATTATGAAAGAAAGAAAAACAAATGACGATCAGTAATCATACATGAAATTTGTGTTTAAACGATGATTTAATTGAAAACCGTCTAAAAATACAAGAACAAATTAATTAATAAATTAGTCCAGAAATTTTTATAACAAACTCACAAAAATCCCAACAATTTTTAATCTATTTTTTTACGTCACAAACTCCATAAAATGTCAGAGGTCAGTGTAAAAAATCAATTGAGTTTACTATTTTACTCTACTTTACGTTAACGGGTTTTCCAGGTGTGTAATACAACATAAATATTTTTTTCCAGTATGCTATGCATCCAAGAAGAACTGGAACAAATGACATCAGTTTCATCCCCAGCGGTTGCCGGTAATGTAGAAGGTTTCAGCGGGCCTCCAGGTCCGATGACGGGCAACGGTTCCGGAATATCACCAGGAGATGACAGCGACAGTTCCCCGGATGGAACTCAACAAATTCCGGACAGTAAACAACATGGCTGGATACATGGAATATTTGGTTGTTTGCGGCCTGTGTTGAGTATTATTGGAAAGGCGACTAATAACGAAATTAAGGGGGGACAACAAGGTCAGAAATTTTATTATATTTAATTTTTTTTATTAATTATTTTGTTTTTTATTTTAGATGATTGGGAAATTCCTTTCGAATCAATTTCTGATCTTCAGTGGCTCGGCTCCGGGGCGCAAGGGGCTGTTTTTTCAGGGGTTTTGAATTATGAAGTCGTGGCTGTTAAAAAAGTTCGCGAACCCAAAGAAACTGATATAAAGAATTTAAGAAAATTGAACCATCCGAATATTGTTAAATTTAAAGG
This sequence comes from Dromius quadrimaculatus, assembly GCA_963989225.1. Lineage (NCBI taxonomy): Eukaryota > Metazoa > Arthropoda > Insecta > Coleoptera > Carabidae > Dromius > Dromius quadrimaculatus. The sequence goes on from OZ022333.1 coordinate 2,747,005, forward strand.
CGTTTGTACTACAGCCCCATGTTACTGCATTATTATGGAATATTGCCCCTTAGGGCCTCTTTATGATTTCTTAAAAAAAGGGGAGATTGTTCCGCCGGTTACCCTTGTTAATTGGGCCAAACAAATTGCTTCTGGAATGCATTATTTGCATACGCATAAAATTATACATCGGGATCTCAAAAGTCCAAAGTGAGTAATTATTAATTATGCACTTTTTATGTGATTAAATATTTTTTTTTTTAGTGTTTTAATCGCGAAAGATGAAGTAGTAAAAATCTCAGACTTCGGCACGAGCCGCGAATGGAATGAAGTTAGCACCAAAATGAGTTTTGCGGGTACAGTAGCCTGGATGGCCCCCGAAATCATCCGCAACGAGCCATGCTCCGAAAAAGTTGACATTTGGTCGTACGGAGTTGTTTTATGGGAATTGTTAGCTTGCGAGGTTCCGTACAAAGATGTTGACAGTTCTGCAATTATTTGGGGGGTTGGATCTAATTCCTTACATCTTCCAATACCGTCATCATGCCCTGAAGGGTTTAAATTATTGGTGAAACAATGCTGGAGCGCTAAACCCAGAAATAGGCCCTCTTTTAAACATATTTTAATTCATTTGGATATTGCTGCTGTTGAAGTAAACATTTTGAAAAAATATTTTGAGGTTAATTTTATTTATGTTGTTTTTTTAGATTTTAAGTAAACCTGTAGATCAATTTTTTAAGACCCAAATGTCTTGGAAAGAAGAAATTAGGGTCCATATGGCCCACATGCAAACAAACGGCTCTCAAGTTCCTCGATTTGAAGAAGATTTAGTCCGCCGGAGAAAAGAGGAGCTAAAACACGCCCAAGAAATTCGTGAACATTACGAACGGAAATTGGAAAGAACTAACCAACTTTATTTGGAACTTAGCGCCGTTTTATTACAAATTGAACAAAGGGAACGCGATTTATTGAAGTAATTTGTAAAAAATTATTTGAGACAAGGTTAAAATGTTTTTTGTTTTGCAGAAGAGAGCAGCAAAGTTTAGAACACAAACCTTGTAAAAAAAGATTAGTAAATCCGTTATTAAGGGCCCAAGAGCGGTTTCACCGCAGAAGAAGCAGCCAACAGTCCACTACACCTACCTCACCTGAACGTAACTCCACAACCAGCCCTGAAAGCCCACTACCGGTATTTACCAATAATTAATTTATTCTAAAATTGGCTGAAATTATTAATTATTGTAGAGTCCAATTAAAGCAGCTCTCTACGCCCAATTAAACGACTCCTGTCAACCAGAATCAATAGTGGTTGCTTCAAAATCGCGCAAATTGCGCCACCGGCGGACTAGTTGTGGTTCTCCTCGAACAAACTCCCAAAGAAATTCTTGTTTAGTAGACAGCGAAACACAAACAGACCACATGGACATTAGCGAACCGGATACGAGTCCTAGTGCTTATTTGTGCAGTCGGCAGCTGATGGTGCAGCCCCAGAGAGTAGTCTTAGAAGAAATGACAAGTGACAGCGAAGCTGTCAATGGAAATTGCGTGCAAGTGCACTACCTCGAAAAAGAACCAGGTATTAATTTCCTCCATTAATTAAATTCAAAATTAATTTTTGTTTTCTGTAGCTACTCAAATATTCACGCGTCTTGACAGCTGCTCCCCTGACCTCCTGGCAGACCCCAATTCCAACCCGCGTATGGATGTGCGAGAATGCAGCGACGACGACAATTTAGACACTTTAGACCGAAAAGTCTTCGCCATTGTTAACGGAAATAGATTAGTTACCGATTTAGGGCCTGATAATGGAAATACAGCATTGACAGATGATGACGTCATCCGGGCAGACGGTTTACTTTACAGGCAAAATAGTCAACAAAGCGTAGATGTCTGCGAAAGTTGGTCCGATGAAGAGGGAGAAGTCACGGCGGAATATCCTTCACTCAGAAGAAGAAGGTAAGAATTTTAATTAATTAAAAATTATTATTAAAGTAATGACATTTTTAGTATTGCCCGCCGCCCGATTGGCCCAGGCCGCCGCTCGCAGCGCTTCAAATACAACCCCCGAGAACCAGCCTCCGACGAAGAAAACACTTCGGAATATTCCCACGAGCCTTCAAGCCAAAGCTCCACTTTAGAATCAAATCCGGGCCTCGTACGCGCCTTTACCAATTTACAAAACAAAAGGCCTAATATAACATCTGACGGTAGTTCTGATAGCGAATCAGATGAAATTAGCGATACGACGATTGCGACGCAGTTGTGCGTCGCCCAAGAAACCGCCGAAACGACGGTGTAGGATTATTGTGTATATATAATTAGAATTGAACAAATTCGGACTGATTGATCTCTCTGAATTTTTATGAACAAACATTTGTGTGATTTTATTGATATTATGAGTACAATATTAATTTTACATTCCATTTTAACATTCCATTTTGTACACAGATCGGTTTTATTACTTATTTCATATTAATTGAAATATTACGTTCATTTATAATAAATGTATATTGTTAATTAGATTAAGTACTTATTCGTTTACGTTTACGTATTTTGTATTGTGCTCAATTTTTACTCATACGACTGGATAATATTTATTTGAAAATTGTTTATGTTCGTTTTCACAGTATTATCGTTAAAAAGTGCGACGCTTTCTTCAAATAATATTTATTGATTGAAGAAATCAGCATTTTATACTCTATAGAAGTAAGTTGATTAGACATACTTGTACTTACTGTCTATTCAAGTATAACTAAATCGATGTGACATAGAAATTCCTCTAAATAACGCGTAGTGCTAAAAATATTAGCAAATTTACATTATTTAGTCCTGTACCTGCTTCACACGGCACAATAATGCAAGATGTGAGTCTTAAACACCAATTGTAAATGTAAACTTTAGAGGAATGTGATAAATTATTTTTTATAAATTTTGTTTCATAGTTGTGCTTGTGCCACATTGCCTTCTTCACCAGAAATGATAATAATATTAGAGTTACATATTTTAATAGAAAAACTTCTGCTCCAAAACGGAAAAACGTATGTTGTAACAAATTTTAACCTTTGATTGAATAAAGTTCGATAACTTGAGAACGCGTACGAATTTTCGACTGAAATTTTATATTCAAGCTTTTTATTAAAAAATTAGTGTTAGGTTTGTAAATGAACTTTTTTGCAAGACATACGTTTTTCTGCCGCCCCACTTAGAAAATACATTACTAAAAAATCCTGCATATGAATACAGAGAAAATTATTTAATATTAAAATTTGGTTTGAATATTGAAAATCAGTTCTATTAAGGCAACTATTTTTTGTGACTGTTAAGATCTGTGTATGTGTTTAAATATAATTCTTTTTTATGTTTAAATATTTTTACAATTTAGAAACGTCTAAATTGTTTCCTGAATTTCTCGTAATGGTAATCATCTGTGGCTCGCTCTCCTTTTTCCTTATTTTTCGGTTTTTCTTCAGGTTTAGCAGTTTTTTCCGGTTTTTCTTCTACTAATTTGTGTTTCTTTTTCGGTTGATCCCCGTAATCAATATTAACTAAAAAAATTATATTACTAAAAGCATTTTTACAAAAATAATTCTTACATCTGTTATGTTGCACAAAATTGACGGCCATATTAGTGGGCACAAATTGTGAGGGTCCATCTTTCTTGTTGTGCTTCTCCCACAATAATCTCAATTTAGCTTCTTCAGTAGCCTCAATATTTTTAATTTTAGCTTCTATACCTAAATCTACTTCCGGAATACCGCTTAACATTTGATTAGACAACATTTCTTCAGACCTCTGCGTAGAAGACTCCCTTAAATGTTTGGGAACTGCCTGCAAGGCGGCTTCTTCAGGTGTACAATATTTAGACTTTGATTCTTTGATGTCCGGTTCGGTTTCATTATCAGTAGCTTCATTTCCTTTTCGTCTACATAATTGTTCTTCAATATATTTCATCATTTCTTCGTCTTCGTCTCTTTTATTGGTTTCTACTGAAAATTGTGTGCCGATTCCTGTGTCGTACGCATCATCAACTTTTTTTAGTTTGCCGCTTTTTAAAGCTGCCATATCCATCATTCCACCTAGTTTTGTTTTGTACGGATCCTTCTGTAATTACCGAATAAATACTTTGATATAATAAAAAATTGGTACATACATCGCTAGAAGCTTCATCGTCTGAACCTTTAGATCCTAGGGCTAAGCCTACAATACTAACACCATGAGGTCTTCTACGTAATTTCTGTAAATCCTTCATTTCTTCCAGTTTTGTGCTAAAAACTAAATTTATTAAATATCAATACAACCTATAAATTAACTAACCTTATATCTTCGTTATCGCTGTCAGATTCATTACCACTTTCTGCTCTTTTCCTTTGCCTCAAAGGTTTTCTTGTTTTCTTTTTAAATACAATTTTGTCAGGTTGACAATTATCTGACATTTTAAATTCAATAAATCGCAGCTACATGCAAATAACTGTCATTAAAAAACAATTTTGTATTATTTATTGTGCCCATAGATGAAATTGACAGTAGGGACATGGCAACTACTTTTTCTTTATAGTGAACTAAATTTAGTTATTCTTCCATCCGCTAGTGGCACTTTAGTTATTTTTCCAACCGCTAGTGGCACTCCATTTTGCTTCAATTTCTTGATGTTAGTTGCCTGTCTGTCTGGGGTCTAATCTATGGTCTATTTGATGCGATTTTGAACCTTATGAAAATTAATTAAAATAATTATAAATTGCCTATTTCAATGCGAAATAAAAATTTGTGCAAAGTTTTTAAATGTTAGGGCTACACTTTTATTAAGCTTGCATTTTTTTTTTTTGTGTAAGTAGCCGAAATTTCTATAATTCATTTGCTAGCTTTGCTAGGTTAAGATGTTTACAAACGTACGTGACATTTGTAGATGGAGAAGTTTTATTTCGTAGTTTTGTAAGAAAATATTAATGTATAAAGAAAAATGTGTTGGAATTAAGTACATTCAAAGTACAAATAATATGTATTTATCAAATTTTCTGGTTTTACAAGTGTAAATATAGGCTGTAAGTTACATAACATGTTGCAAGCATGTACTCATTTGTTGACATCTATATCAAATCAATCAAATAAGAGATGTATTTGTGTAGATACGCGGTGCTAATGAAGCTTTGAAGATTCACGTTCGAAGGCAATACCAATTTCTCTAGTTAGATCATTCAGATCCTGTGAAGAAAGAATAAATGTATTGCTTGGTTTTGCATTATGTTCAAGAATATAGGCCTTTATTTAACGGAACAAACTGTAAGTAAAGTTTAACAATTGTTTAATATAAAGAGATAACCAAATAAGACGAACAGATTGAAACTTAGGTTAGGTATTATTGAATGATATTTGGCATGAATTGAGTTAAATAGTAAGCAAATTTTGTCGTGTAATCTTTGTGTTCACAAATTCAGTTGTTAAAAAGTAAAACCTGCTAAAACCTAGAAGCTATGACTAGTTACTTAAGTTTGTTGATAAAACATAGTGATTTGATTCTATTTCTGCAGGAATTATTGAAGAAGTTCAAGAAGCATCTCTGCGTTTATTGCCAGACTTTTTACTGATTGGAAAGGACAACAGAGAGTAAGGACTATCAAAGAAGAAGCTCTTGATTATTAAGGAAAAGTCAATGTGGACGAAGCTACTATAAAAGTGAACAAAAGTTTAAATATTTCATTATATGACAAGCTGACAGTTTATTTGAAGAGTCTAAAGGGTATAAACCGAAAAAAATCAATCGAAAATTTTTTGAAGGCAGCTCCTGACGAACAATATTTGATGATTAAGGTATAACTCTCATTTTTATATAATATCTGGTATAAATTTTGAATTATTTTAGGTTGTACTAACAATGGGCATCGCAGGTGCTTATATTAAAACCTTTAAACGGCATGGTGGATGTCATACATCAACTGTAGCAACTATATAGAGGAATTTATGTCAGATAAACTTGATATTGCAACAAAAATTCAAGGAGAATATTTTGGAGACATCCATACTTCCTGCAAATTCATTAAAAACTCTGTCGGCACAATGTCTTATGAAAATTAAATCAAATTTGACAAAACGAACAAGGATTTTCATTAGTAAGTAAGCATTACTTCCCATTCCTCTAAAAAAGTGGAATAAAATTACTTTTCTATTTGTTTGTGTATTTGCAGATTGTTGTTGTGGTGTTAATAGAGTAATTTTCATTGTACACGAACTCGGATCAGTTGCTGTTACAAAAATTATTTGAAGAAGATGCAAAATGTGATTTAAATTCCATAGCAGCTTCCAAAGCCAAAAAGTGAGTTATTTTTATTTATTTAGTAGTTGGTGAATGATTGCACTCTTAATAACGTTTTAAAAAAAATCAATTACATATACGGAATGTTCCAGAATTGCAAATATTGTTACATACTGTAATAGAGAAGAATAATACTATTATACATTATATTGTGTAATTTGATGACGTCATAGTATTTTATCATTGTTCATATTCAAATGTCTGGTTGCTCCCAACAGACCGCTGTTCCCCCACCCAATTGCCACTTCCACAAAAAAATATTGTTTTTAACAAATAATATTTGTTGAAAACAATCACGTGATGTGATTTTTAGTGGAAGTGGTAAATTGTGGAGGGAGAACCGCGGTCTGTTGGTAGCGAATCCCGGTGCCGTCCGTCAAACGGCCTCCGGTTGGGAGCGTTCTGTTGCTTCGACTGGAGGCCGACTCGGCGGGGAGGAAGGGGTCCCAAGGCGAAACAATGCCCAAATGACTAACAATACATCACCCATATGGTACAACATTTATTATACTTTCAAGTGAATAATATTCTAGTTAGAAGTGAATCAATTTCAATATATTTTTATTTAAAAGTGAATTTACAGTGTTTTAATTATATTTGATTTGGATTTCAGTGGACTAAAGTGCTGTGAAATTGGAGGAGAGCAGAGCAAATATGAATCTGGAACAAAAATCGTGTGCATTAATGGACATATCAATATTAGAAAATTGAAGGTAATTTTTTTTAATAATTTTCAACTGTAAATTGCTTTTTTAATGATTATTTAGATAATTCTGAAATAGATTTTCGCAAATTTAATAGAATTGAAGATAAATTGGAGCAAATAATATCAAATTTTGAGGTTTGAATATCAAATTTTTGATGTAAAATATGTTTAAAACGCAAATTTCAATATTTTTTTGGCTTGGTTACATAATTTTTTCGTAACTTGGATTTTAATTGAATCATTTAAGAGGAATTTTACCAAAGAATGAATAAATTTTATCTACACCAAGAGCAAAATCACCTCAAAAATAGATAAATATAGAATACAAATGTATGAATTTAATCTAGAATAGAATATTTGTTATTATATTCTATATAAGTTGTTTGAAATAAATTAAATTTTAGAGATATACTCAGTCCTCATCGAATAATTTCCATGAGTTTAAACCATTATACTTAGAATTGTCTGTTTTTCAGGATGTTCAGAATGAGACGGCTTAATCCCTAAAGGATTCATCCGAACCAGAGCGAAAGGGAGCTTAAAAGAATTGGACATTGAACCACATATGGAATTATCAGCTGGTGAGTACATAATATTATTCAAATTTATTTTTTTTCCTCTACTTATAACAAACAATTCTAAATGATTTCAGTTGCTGCCCTGACTGCTTTAATTTTTTACCTTAATCCTCAACTTGTATACTAATATTAATAACTGTTTGTATTTATTACTTTGTATCAAATAGATCATTTTTGATTTTTCTTTCAATATTCAGATAAACATTTGTTATTCCAATAGTAAATAATAACAAATTTTGTGTTTTAAAGTCGTAAATTTTAATTGAAAAGTTTTTTTTAACCTTTAGATGACTGACAGGGTTTTTTAGAAGCCCACAGTTAGATGATTGCTAATTTGACTTGAGAACATAAATATTAAAATATTATAAATTTTTCGCATTTTTTTTAGTAAATATTGTTAGTTTTTGTGTGCGAAGATCATCAGCAAAGACTGTAGCGAATAGAAACATATGAAAAGTAAAGTTTTTCTTTATGAAATCTCAAAATAAGTTGAATAAATGAGTTAGCTGAGAGCTTGCAATCTTCATTTCTGTCAGAAATAGTTCAAGCAATTATTATTATATGAAAAAATATAGAGCATACAAAGCAAAAAAATCTAATGGGGGCTCCAATGGACCCTTATTGGTAGTCCACGTGATTTTTTGATGTTAATCATCTAATGTTAATCATCTAAGAATTAACTTAGGTTCTAAATTAATAATGTTAATATAGTGATAGAAAAAATATTCAGATCATATCAAATCACAGGAAATATCAAAGTTTTAAACGAATACTTCGGTATGAATTTTATTTATATTAGAATATATGTTATTTAGTCCTACATAAGTTCCTTGAAATTTCATTATTAAATAAATTTAATGTGTTTGAATCATGATACTTACAATTATTTTTTTATATTTTGCAGAATGTAATCCTGTCAAAGACAACAATAAGAAACTACCGGTTCATCCAAGTGGACAGGAAGTTTTTAAACAATTGGAATAAAAGTGGAATCGCAGAAAAAAAGGATATTTGAAATAATTAAAATGGTGAGATTATAATTATTTATAACATAAAGTTATTTATATTCTATTCTTCTAATTATTCTCAATTTGAGCACAAAATCCAAAATGGTTTGCTTATAATAAATAATTCTTAAGTTAGATCAATGATTACTATCCAATATAAACAAAAACACGTGGTGCTCATATTATCCTTTACCTACATCCTTCCTCGACTTTTATGGCCGTTTGTTTTGCATTTTAATTCTTTATTTTGAAGTGCCATACATAATTTAATTATATCCTTTCTCGATTTGTATACTAATTTAAGACTGGTTGATTTTCTGATTTACTTAAACGAATTATGTTGCAATTCTGTGCAAATCCATATGTCGAAAAAGATCTATAAATTCATAAGAAACTGATGAAAAAGCATCGACTTATAATTAATGTCAATTTGTTTATAAGAATAATAAATTCATTGCTATTTTATTCAAAATTAACAGATGTATGAATCTATTCTATATTCTATTTTTTAAGAATTCTGTAACTAAAATGAAAATATTGCGATATTAATTAGATCATATGCTATGCTGCATATGTAAAGATAATTGGTGAATGTTTAAATATATGTAACTAGAAAATAAATATTATAACAAGTTTAATATATACAAATATTGCAATTAAATATCACAAACATCAAACACTAGAATAATGCAGCAATTTAAAATATTAATAGTCAAAAAATTGACAAAAAAACATATATTATTTAATCACACAAGTCAAATACAATTGAGAATATAACAAATTCCACGTAAAAGTAACAATTTAAATGTATATGAAGTATGAAATAAAAAATTATCAGTGTTACAATATCTCTAAAAACAAAAACAATTTGCATCTCCATTTTAAAAATAATATAACAAGCTTTCAGTGTTTATTATTATACCGGCATTACTTATATATATTTTTTAATAAATTCCTACTATGTCAGTATGTATTTCTTTGGTTTAAAAAAATATTTAGCATCATTAGATAGTTATTCAAACTTTTTAGGGTTGGTGTCATGCCCTTGACGTTATGCTACACATTTAATCCATAAAAACTTTTTATCTAGTTCTTTGACAATTGTCATTTAATGACGTTACAGTTCGTGATTTTATAAGTACTAGTGATCGTCCAATGGCTGAAATTCGATCGTGATTCATTATGTTTCCTAGTTTGGACGTTATTGAGTTTAATCTTCCATCCCCAGAGGCTCCAGGTAAAATTGACTTGGTATTAGACGCTCCATCCTACTCTAAAACTAAGATTAGTGGTTTTCATTCAAGATTTCAAAGTATCTTTGTCTCCCAACCCTCGGAAGGGAAAAGAAATCATTAAATTTTTTCTTCAGTCATTTTTCCATTTGGTGCATATTTCTCGACATTAAAAGATCTTTTGTTCAATTTACTGGAGTTTGTTGGGCTTTTAATATAACTGATTAATATAACAGTCTGTATACTGCCAATAATTTGGATAAATGGATTTTGAGCTTGTCGAAATAATCTGTCAAAATATTAACAATACGTCAAGTCTTTGAAGCGTTACAATCTATCTATTCAAAACTATTACCTGTTTAATTGATTTTGCTGAAGCATATTAATAACGCAGGGAAATTAGTGAATACATATTATTTCATCATAAAATTACGATTTCAATGTGAAAATTCCGTTACTTTCTTACTTGTCATTTGAAACGCATTCAGCTTCGAAAAATTCACTAGCACGAAACTAATTTTTACTGTATAATTAAATACGCTTGTTATTATTATTTATTGAATATCTATAATGTCACAAATCGCATTAAATTAGTTAATAAAATATTTAGAACTGAATTTTTTATTTATTTTTCAACTTAAATTGTCAGCCCTTATTGTTATAATAAATAAGGTCGAAAATCGCATTAAAAAAAAGTCATTGAGTATACCCTAGACAGACTGTCAACTATTAGCGAAAAGTTGTAACTAGTTCAGTAGCGCCACTGGTGGCCAAAGTTGTAATTTTTATATCCACTTTTACTAGCTGTAGTTTCCAGTCTGGTAGGGAGATGAGTCTATGGACATAATAAATAATAGAATTTTCAGCTTTTCTGTGACAGTTAGTTTGAAATAACACAAATAATAGTTTATTTAATAGATTAATACTATTTCTAGCTACTTTATGACTACAAATAATTGATTGTCTTGTAATGGAGTAAGTTTTATACACTTAGAAAAGTAATATTTTGTGTAACTGGAACAAATATTAATTAGTAATTAATATTTGCTAAATTATTCACATAGAGGAAATTATATACTGTTCCTTAACAATTATATGTAATTTATTGCAGCTAAGAACGGTCCTTTTAGTGAATTTATCCTATTTTGCTTGTTTCAGATCTTGGAGGATTCTGCTCAAAGAATTTCATAGTTGCAACAAATATAGTCCGAATTGCGCAAGCTTTTTAATATTTTTGAATAGAAGAAGAGAAAGTGAAGGTAAGAATTTGATACAATTCACACTAATTTTGTAATGAATTAGAATTAAATCCCTGAAAATAAATTTTTAAACCTTTGTTACTAATTTTGTGCTTGATAGTTTCTAACAGTAGCGACAATTATAAATTTTCCCAACAACTAGTTTAGTAGATAAATAATCTGAATCTTAAATGTTTTATTAATTTTATTTATTTGTACATTTACAGATTTTTCATAAGATGTTAATGGAGTAACCTTGAGTACATTGATTGGGATTAATCACCGTCGATAATATTGAAGAGGAAAAATGATCTGAAAGTCCGTAGTAGCTGTTACATACTAATCATAGAAAATCAGCTGCTTCTGAAACAAAAAAGTAAATTATTTCAATTTATTCCAACTGTTGATATTGCTTCGAAATGATTCATTGATAGAACAGTCATTAAATAATCTTACTTCGAACTAATTCTATAGCAGTTTTGAATTTAAATATTATAAATTAATGAGTTACAGAGGGCTGAAAGGTTAATTTCAAAGCAAAAAACATTTGTCCTTATTCTCATCTTTTGTTAAAGCGTTACTTGAACAAATATTGGAATAAATTAAGATAGTGCTACAGTGGAAACAATAAAATGAAAATAATTCAACGAAAAAACGCTTCTTCAAGGGTTGAGAATATTTACAACTGATTACTTAGGGGATTATATTTTCGAAAAAGTTATTTTATGAAATGACAAAATTAATGGTAGAATAACGGCCGCAGTGGCGGCGACAGGCTGTTTTTACAGTGACTCGGGACAATTGTTTAGAAATTATGGATGAAATATTTTAAATAGCATTTCATGTATATAATATTATTATATTAAAATGAATATACCTATTAGAATTTCAGTTATAACTATTGGTCATTTCAAGAGCGTTTCCGAAATGACGTTCATTCGAGCCACTGTAAAAACGGCCTGTCGCTGTCACTATATATTACCTTAACTAGAACAAAAATTGAAATTGATTCTTCTCGTTCAAAACATAATATAAATTATGATAATATATATAATGTAACTAGCCAAAAAGTTTTTTGCATGAAAGAATAATGTTTTTAAACGTTTTATAAAGAGTAATAATAAAACTATTATACATTATATTGTGTAATTTGATGACGTCATAGCTTTTTACCATAGTTCGTATTCAAATATCGGCTTGCTCTCAACAGACCGCTGTTCCCCCACCCAATTGCCACTTCCACAACAAAATATTGTTTTAAACAAATAATATTTGCTAAAAACAATCACGTGATGTGATTTTTAGTGGAAGTGGTAAATTGTGGAGGGAGAACCGCGGTCTGTTGGTAGCGAATCCCGGTGCCGTCCGTCAAACGGCCTCCGGTGCGGAGCGACTGTTGCTTCGACTGGAGGCCGACTCGGCGGGGAGGAAGGGGTCCCAAGGCGAAACAATGCCCAAATGACTAACAATACATCACCCATATGGTACAACATTTATTATACTTTCAAGTTAATAATATTCTATTTAAAAATGAATCAATTTCAATATATTTTTTATTTAAAAGTGAATTTACTGTGTTTTAATTATATTTTATTTGGATTTCAGTGGACCAAAGTGTTGTAAAATCGGAAGAGAACAGAGTAAATATTAATCTGGAACAAAAATCTTGTGTATTAATGGAAATATTAACATCAGAAAATTTGAGGTAATTATTTTAAATAATTTTCTATTGTTCTAATGATTATTTAGATCATTTTGGAATAAATTTTAGCAAATTTAATAGAAGGGAACATAAATTAGAGCAAATAATAACAAATTTTGTGATTTAAGACTCAAATTTTTAGTGTAAAATGTGTTAAAAAAGTTAAATTCAATATTTTTTCGGCTTGGTTACGTAAAGCACTGTTCGTAACTTGGATTTAAATTGTATTATGTAAGAGGAATTTCAACAAATAGTAAATAAATTTTGTCTTCACCAAGAGTAAAATGAAATCAGCTCAAATATCGAAGTTAAAAATGAAAAAACCTAGATACAGAATATAAATCTGGATTAGAATATTTGTTATGAAATTCTAAATAAGTTGTTTGAAATAAATAAATTTTGAAATATACTCAATCCTCATCGAATGACTTCCATGTATTCAAAGCATTATATTTATAGAATGAACTGTTTTTCAGGATGTTCAGAATTAGACGGCCTAGTCCTTAAATAAAGGATCCATCCAGACCGATGGGGAGCCTTAAAAAACTGAAATAAAAGATGAAATTAAGACCACATATGGAATAATCAAATGGTGAGTTGAAAACATAATTTATTTATATTTCTGTACTATTTCTTGACTAATATATCGATTAAAAACTGTTTGAATTCACTGATTTATTTGAAGTAAATCATCAAGGCTCGGTTGCACAGTCTTTGGCTCATCTTAATGTAAAATTAATCCAACGATTGTTGAAATATTTTAGTTAGGAATGACTCAAGGGCTCTTAAGAGATTACGAATTAAGCCTTCTGATTGGCTTAAATTCATGCATAGTAAATACAGGATTTGGATATCATTTGAGTAAATATAAATTTAAATTTATTTATATTAATTGATGAATAAATGACGGTTGATGCAGATAATAATATCGTTGTTCTATAAGAGCCCTTGGACTGTTCTTAACTGAAATAGATTACAAGATATAATTGGGCTACATTTAGAATAAACCAAAGTTAAAACTTTCAAACTTTATATTTATATCTTCATGCATTACAAGAAAATGATTGAAATTTCTTCTATTGATGTCTTTGTAAAATTATTTGAGTAATATATGTTTTGTTAGAGCCAATTTGCTCTTAAATATAGCGTCTTTGAAATACATTTTATTCCGTGGCTTGAAAACTGTTTTATTTTGCTTTCTTGAACAATTACGATTTATTGACTTGATAGAGTTTACCTTTAAGGTAATATTTTTTTGTGCAAACGTAGTAAGTAAATAATCATACATGGAATATAGTTTTTTAATTTAGTTTTGAATCTAGAAAGTTGGATCTTTGAAGGTTATGCCAATTTATTGAATAATATTTGACGTGAAATTTCAATAAATAGCTTGTCGGGCTTTGAATTTTTAAACAGTAAACCCTATTTTTAAAGCTACTTATTAGACAATTGGAGATCTGTATGTAGGATTTTATGTATTTGGAATAGTTGGCTTAAGGATCTTTAATTGGAAAAATGAAAATCTTTCAAAATATCATTTTTATTTATTCTTATAAAATAAGAATGTTATTTTAAAACACTTTTCCAATATTCTAGAAACTTTAAAGTTACTTGCAAGAACTTTTCATAGTATTATCAAGTAAAGATTGTGGGTTTCTCTTTATATGTTAGTAATTACATTTTCTCCCAAAAGTAAACCAACAATTGCTTTTATTTTAATTATTTATGCTACGATTTTATTCATTTATATATGTGAGTCATATTGAAATAGTTTTATAGCCTTAAAATAGTGCAAATGACTTAATAATAATTATTTAATATGGAGACAAAAAATTCAGATAACAAATAGTTATTTGTGTATCAAGGCCGTAAAGGTTATCTTTTTTGGTCGAATCTGTTGTTTGCGGCCGAAGCGTAGCTGAGGCTGCAATTCAGGTGAGATCAAAAAAGAACTGTAGGCCGAGGTGCACACAACGTTTTTTAGGCGATCATCGCGAAATAATTTAAAATTACAAAATTTTATCAATTTATTTCCAAAACATTGCAATTGTAAATCTTAGTTGCCGCTGAAATTGTTTTATTTTATTGTCCTCTAAACAAAGTGACATTTGTAAAAAATGCATATCAATTTCTTGAATTGCACGAACTATGAAGGTTGACGAAAGAATATAATATGTATTTCGTCGAAAACTGTTTCTTAAAGAGTTCATCAAGCAGCCCATATAGGTAGATATGAAGTGTTTATGAAATAGTGTTTGACAGATCAGTCCCAAAAAGTAATATTTGACAGATCAGTCCCAAAAAGTAAAATTTGACAGATGTGTACCAAAAAGTGAAACTTCACGGCCGCAAAAGGAGCCATAGAAACAACTTTTTTGTTATGATCGCCTAAAAAATACTTTATTAAAATGTTTTTTTAGTGTCATTTAACATAAAATTAATTTTATTTATGTGTGCATTTCCAGATTGTGTACTTTTCATTGTACATGGATTTGGATCAGTCGCAGTTTTGAAGTGGATTTGAAATTCCATAGCAGCTGTTACATTCTATTTCCGGAAAACCTGCCGCTTCTAAAACCAAAATTCATTACAAATTTAAAACGAAAAGTAATTTAGTTTATATTTACTTATAATTTATTTTAGTTAAGAACGTTCTAAGGGCTCTTATTGAGTTATTGGCCAATTTCACATTAGCACAAAAACCGTACTTGGCTATCGTTTATCAGTTATCATAAATATAGTCCAAGATCCCAGACCCGCCAGACCTTACTTATTTTCTGAGAAACAAAATTTGTGGATTAGAATAGTGTTAGTCGGTACTTTGATTATACACATATTTACTAGTTTGTGCCGACGGCCAATTTATAGATACGAGGTGTTATAGGTACATCAAGACAATACTCACTTTTCTTGAAGTCTGAGTGCTGACTTTTATGTATGTTCTAGAGAATATTGTTGAAAATTGATAATCAACACTGCCAGACACTTCTCATCGGCAGTAATTCCTGCTAAACGCTTTAAAGCTCGCAAAAAAATATCGTTATCTTACTTATAGCCTGAGTCCTAATTTTTATATATAATACTCAGTGAGCAATTTCAAGATTTTTTATAAATAGCCAGACCAAAGAAGAGTTGAATGCCCATGAATACTTCACTTACTATCAAGCCTACAAATAGTGACCTCGCGCTTCTACTCACAGCGATATTTTAGATGTGTCTGAGGAATGTTTAATCCTACGATTAATCTAGCTGTTGAAAAAAAGTATTGAAATTGTACCCTGAGTGTCATATATAAAAATTAGCACTAACTATAAGCAAAATCACGTTATTCTTTGTGAGCTTTGATGAGTCTTGCAGAAATTACCACCGATGGAAAGTGTCTAGCAGTGTTGATTATCAATTTTTAACAATAATCTCTGAAACATACCTCAAAATCAGCACTCAAGACCTTAAGAAAAGTGAGTAATGTCTTAACGTACCGCTAGCTCCTCGTATCTGTAAATTGGCCGTCGCCACAAACTAGCTAGTATGCGTATGATCAAAGTACATACTAACACTACTTTATTCCACACATTTTGTTTCTCAGAAAATAAGTAAGGTCTGGCGGGCTTGGGATCTTGCTCTAATAGATTTGTACAGTTCAAAGATTTGACTTTATATTGATTTAGGTAGTATATTTCTTGCTTTTATTTCTTAAATTCATTATCAGCTTGTTTTGAATCTTGCATTTAATGTCTGTAAATCATAATCTCATAAAAACCCTTGGATCGTTTTGAATTTAAATCAAAAAATAACTCAATCAATAATTGAAATTGATTTTTATCGGAATTAGAACCAAATTCTATCGAAATATAAATAAAATTGCTCCGAGTGATAAAATATGGTACAAAAATAAAGTAAATAACAGAAAGTTTTTTGCATGGAAGAATATTGTTTTTAAACGTTTTATAAAGAGTAATAGCAAAACTATTATACATTATATTGTGTAATTTGATGACGTCATAGCTTTTTATCATAGTTTATATTCAAATGTCGGCTTGCTCTCAACAGACCGCTGTTCTCCCCACCCAATTGCCACTTCCACAACAAAATATTGTTTTAAACAAATAATATTTGTTGAAAACAATCACGTGATGTGATTTTTAGTGGAAGTGGTAAATTGTGGAGGGAGAACCGCGGTCTGTTGGTAGCGAATCCCGGTGCCGTCCGTCAAACGGCCTCCGGTGCGGAGCGTTCTGTTGCTTCGACTGGAGGCCGACTCGGCGGGGAGGAAGGGGTCCCAAGGCGAAACAATGCCCAAATGACTAACAATACATCACCCATATGGTACAACATTTATTATACTTTCAAGTGAATTATATTCTATTTAAAAGTGAATCAATTTCAATATATTTTTTATTTAAAAGTGAATTTACAGTGTTTTAATTACATTTGATTTGGATTTCAGTGGACCAAAGTGTTGTGAAATTGGAGGAGAACAGAGCAAATATAAATCTGGAACAAAAATCTTGTGCATCAATGGAAATATTAACATCAGAAAATTCAAGGTAGTTATTTTAAATAATTTGCTACTGTAAATTTCTTTTTTGATTGATTATTTAGATTATTTTAGAATAAATTTTTGCAAATTTAATAGAAAGGAATATAAATTGGAGCAAATAATAACAAATTTTGTGGTTTAAAACTCAAATTTTTAGGGTAAAATATGTTTTAAAAGTAAAATTCACTATTTTTTCGGCTTGGTTACGTAAAGCACTGTTCGTCACTTGGATTATGTAAGAGGAATTTCAACAAATAGTAAATAAATTTCATCTACACCAAGAGCAAAATCACCTCAAAAAATAGATAAATATAGAATACAAATGTATAAATTTAATCTAGAATAGAATATGTCTGATGAAATTCTATATAAGTTGTTTGGAATAAATTAAATTTTAGAGATATACTCAGTCCTCATCGAATAATTTCCATGAGTTTAAACCGTTATACTTAGAATTGTCTGTTTTTCAGGATGTTCAGAATGAGACGACTTAATTCCCAAAGGATTTATTCAGAGCGATAGGGAGCCTAAAATAATTGGACATTGAACCACATATGGAATTATCAGTAGGTGAATACATAATATCATTCAAATTTGATTTTTTTTCCTCTATTTTTAACAAACAATTCTAAATGATTTCAGTTGATGCCCTGATTGCTTTAATTTTTTACCTTAATCCTCAACTTGTATACTAATATTAAGAACTATTTGAATTTATTTATTTGTATCAAATGGATCATTTTTGATTTTTCTTGCAATATTCAGACAAACATTTGTTATTCCAATAGTAAATAATAACAAGTTTTGTGTTTTAAAGTCTTAAATTTTAATTGAAAAGTTTTCAATTTTTTTTAACCCTTAGATGACTGAATATTAAAATATTATAATTTTTCGCATTTTTTTTAGTAAATATTGTTAGTTTTGTGTGCAAAGATCATAAGCAATGACTGTAGCGAATAGAAATATATATGAAAAGGTTTCTTTTTTCTTTACGAAATCTCAAAATAAGTTGAATAAATGAGTTAGCTAAGAGCTTGCAATCTTTATTTCTGTCAGAAATAGTTTAAGTAATTATTATTATATGAAAAAATATGGAGTATACAAAGCAAAAAAATCTAATGGGGCCCCAATGGACCCTTATTGGTAGTCTAAATTAATAATGTTTATATAATTGATAGTAATAGAAAAAATATTCGAAAAAATGTATTATATATTTGAAAATATTCAGATCATGTCAAATCACAGGAAATATCAAAGTTTGAAACGAATACTTCGGTATAAATTTTATTTATATTAGAATATATGTTATTTAGTCATACATAAGTTCCTTAAAACTTTATTTATTAAATAAATTTAATGTGTTTTAATCATGATACTTACTATTATTTGTTTATATTTTGCAGAATATAATCCCGTCAAAGACAACAATAAGAAACTATCGGTTCATCCAAGTGGATAGGAAGTTTTTAAACAATTGGAATAAAGATGGAATCGCAGAAAAAGACAATATTTGGCATAATTAAAATGGTGAGCCCATAATTATTTATAAAATAAAGTTATTTATTTGCTATTCTTTTATTTACTCTTAATTTGAGAACAAAATCCTAAATGGTTTGCTTATAATGAATAATTCTTAAGTTAGATCAATGCTTACTATCCAATATAAACAAAAATACGTGGTGCTTATATTATCCTTTACCTGTATCCTTCCTCGACTCTTATGGCCGTTTGTTTTGCATTTTAATTCTTTATTTTGAAGTACCGTACATAATTTACTTATATTCTTTCTCGATTTGTATACTAATTTAAGACTGTTTAGATTTTCTGATTTACTTAAACGAATTATGTTGCAATTCTGTGCATATCCATAAGTCTAATAAGATCTATAAATTCATAAGATACTGATGAAAAAGCATCGACTTATAATTAATGTCAATTTGTTTATAAGGATTATAAATTCATTGCTATTTTGTTCAAAATTAACAGATCTATGAATCTATTCTATATTCTATTTTTTAAGAATTCTGTAACTAAAATGAAAATATTGCGATATTAATTAGATCATATGCTATGCTGCATATGTAAAGATAATTGGTGAATGTTTAAATATATGTAACTAGAAAATAAATATTGTAACAAGTTTAATATATACAAATATTGCAATTAAATATCACAAACGTCAAACACTAAAATAATGCAGCAATTTAAAATATTAATAGTCAAAAAATTGACAAAAAAAAACAGATTATTTAATTACACAAGTCAAATACAATTGAAAATATAACAAATTCCACGTAAAAGTAACAATTGAAATGTATACAAAGTATGAAATAGAAAATGATTAGTGTTACAATATCTCTAAAAACAAAAACAATTTGCATTTCCATTTTAAAAATAATATAGCAAGCATTCAGTGTTTATTATTATACCGGCATTACTTAAATATATTTTTTAATAAATTCTTACTATGCCAGTATGTTTTTCTTTGATTTAAAACAATATGTAGCATCATTAAATAGTTATTCAAACTTGTAGGGTTGGTGTCATGCCCATGACGTTATGCTACACATTTAATACATAAAAACTTTTTATCTAGTTGTTTGACAATTGTCATTTAATGACGTTACAATTCGTGATTTTATAAGTACTAGTGATCGCCCAGTGGCTAAAAATCGATCGTGAATCATTATGTTTCCTAGTTTGAACGTTATTGAGTTTAATCTTCCATCCTTAGGGGTTCCAGATAAAATTGACTTGATATTAGACGCTCCAGCCGACTCTAAAACTAAGATTAGTGGTTTTTATTCAAGATTTCAAAGTATCTTTTTCTCCCAACCCTCGGAAAGGAAAAGAAATCATTAAATTTTTTCTTCAGTCATTTTTCCATTTGGTGCATATTTCTCGACATTAAAAGATCTTTTGTTCAATTTACTGGAGTTTGTTGGGCTTTTAATATAACTGGTTAATATAACAGTCTGTATACTGCCAATAATTTGGATAAATGGATTTTGAGCTTGTCGAAATAATCTGTCAAAATATTAACAATACGTCAAGTCTTTGAAGCGTTACAATCTATCTATTCAAAACTATTACCTGTTTAATTGATTTTGCTGAAGCATATTAATAACGCAGGGAAATTAGTGAATACATATTATTTCATCATAAAATTACGATTTCAATGTGAAAATTCCGTTACTTTCTTACTTGTCATTTGAAACGCATTCAGCTTCGAAAAATTCACTAGCACGAAACTAATTTTTACTGTATAATTAAATACGCTTGTTATTATTATTTATTGAATATCTATAATGTCACAAATCGCATTAAATTAGTTAATAAAATATTTAGAACTGAATTTTTTATTTATTTTTCAACTTAAATTGTCAGCCCTTATTGTTATAATAAATAAGGTCGAAAATCGCATTAAAAAAAAGTCATTGAGTATACCCGGGACAGACTGGCAAATCTTTAAAAAAAAGTTGTAACTAGTTCAGTAGCGACACTGGTGGCCAAAGTCGTAATTTTTATATCCACTTTTACTAGCTGTAGTGTCCAGTCCGGTAGGGAGATGAGTCTATGGACATAATAAATAATAGAATTTTCAGCTTTTCTGTGACAGTTAGTTTGAAATAACACAAATAATAGTTTATTTAATAGATTAATACTATTTCTAGCTACTTTATGACTACAAATAATTGATTGTCTTGTAATGGAGTAAGTTTTATTCACTTGGAAAAGTAATATTTTGTGTAACTGGAACAAATATTAATTAGTAATTAATATTTGTTAAATTATTCACATAGTGGAAATTATATACTGTTCCTTAACAATTATATGTAATTTATTTCAGCTAAGAACGGTTCTTTTAGTGAATTTATCCTATTTTGCTTGTTTCAGATCTTGGGGGATTCTGCTCAAAGAATTTCATAGTTGCAACAAAAATAGTCCGAATTGCGGAAGCTTTTTAATATTTTTAAATAGAAGAAGAGAAAGTGAAGGTGAGAATTTGATACAATTCACACTAATTTTGTTATGAATTAGAATTTGTTGCTAATTTTGTGCTTGATAGTTAAGGAATGAAATTGTTTGCTAAGAGTTTCTAACAGTAGCGATTATTTTAAATTTTCCCAACAACTAGTTTAGTAGATAATAGATAAATAATCTAAATCTTAAATGTTTTATTAATTTTATTTATTTGTACATTTACAGATTTTTCATGAGATGTTAATGGAGTAACCTTGATTGTACATGGATTTGGATTAATCACCGTCAATAATATTGAAGAGGAAAAATGATCTGAAAGTCCGTAGTAGCTGTTACATACTAATCATAGAAGATCAGCTGCTTCTGAAACAAAAAAGTAAATTATTCCAATTTATTCCAACTGTTGATATTGTTTCGAAATTATTCATTAATAGAACAGTCATTAAATGATCTCACTTCGAACTAATTCTATAGCAGTTTTGAATTTAAATATTATAAATTAATGAGTTACAGAGGGCTGAAAGGTTAATTTCAAAGCAAAAAACATTTGTCCTTGTTCTCATCTTTTGTTGAAGCGTTACTTGAACAAATATTGGAATAAATTAAGATAGTGCTACAGTGGAAACAATAAAATGAGGATAATTTATGGAAAAAACGCTTCTTCAAGGGTTGAGAATATTTACAACTGATTACTCAAGGGATTATATTTTCGAAAAAGTTATCTTATGAAATGACAAAATTAATGGTAGAATAACGGCCGCAGTGGCGGCGACAGGCTGTTTTTACAGTGACTCGAGACAATTCAAGAGCGTTTCCGAAATGACGTTCATTCGAACCACTGTAAAAACGGCTTGTCGATGTCACTATATATTACATTAACTAGAACAAAAATTGAAATTGATTCTTCTGGTTTAAAACATAATACAAATTATGATAATATATATAATGTAACTAGCCAAAAAGTTTTTTGCATGAAAGAATAATGTTTTTAAACGTTTTATAAAGAGTAATAATAAAACTATTATACATTATATTGTGTAATTTGATGACGTCATAGCTTTTTACCATAGTTCGTATTCAAATATCGGCTTGCTCTCAACAGACCGCTGTTCCCCCACCCAATTGCCACTTCCACAACAAAATATTGTTTTAAACAAATAATATTTGTTGAAAACAATCACGTGATGTGATTTTTAGTGGAAGTGGTAAATTGTGGAGGGAGAACCGCGGTCTGTTGGTAGCGAATCCCGGTGCCGTCCGTCAAACGGCCTCCGGTTGGGAGCGTTCTGTTGCTTCGACTGGAGGCCGACTCGGCGGGGAGGAAGGGGTCCCAAGGCGAAACAATGCCCAAATGACTAACAATACATCACCCATATGGTACAACATTTATTATACTTTCAAGTGAATAATATTCTAGTTAGAAGTGAATCAATTTCAATATATTTTTTATTTAAAAGTGAATTTACAGTGTTTTAATTCAATTTGATTTGGATTTCAGTGCGTTGAAGTGTCGTCCAATTGGAGCAAAAGTGGTTTTGGAGCAAATATCTTGTGCATCAATGGAAATATTAACACCAGAAAATTTAAGGTAATTTTTTTAAAATAATTTTTGCTTGCAAATTGCTTTTTTTTGTGAATATTTAGATAATTCTGAAATATATTTTCGCAAATTTAATAGAAGTGAAGATAAATTGAGGCAAATAATAGCAAATTTTATGGTTTGAATATCAGATTTTTAATGTAAAATATGTTTAAAATGCAAATTTCAATATTTTTTCGGCTTGGTTACGTAATTTTTTCGTAACTTGGATTTTAATTGAATTATGTATGAGGAATTTTACCAAAGAATAAATAAATTTTATCTACCCCAAAAGCAAAATCACCTCAAAAAATAGATAAATATAGAATACAAATGTATGAATTTAATCTAGAGTAGAATATTTGCTATGAAATTCTATATAAGTTGTTTGAAATAAATTAAATTTTAGACGTATACTCAGTCCTCATCGAATAATTTTCATGTATTTAAATCACTATATTTAGAATCTTTTGTTTTTCAGGACGTTCAGAACAAGAACGCTCAATCCCCAAAGAATTCATCCAGAGAGACAGAAAGCTTAAAAGAATTGGACATTGAACTACATATGGAATAATGAGAAAGTGTGTACATAATATTATTCAAATTTAATTTTATGTCTTTATTTATCACAAACAATGATTCTAAATAATTTCAATTGCTGTCCTGATTGTTTAAATTTCATTATCTTATTTCTCAACTTGTATACTAATATTAAGAACTATTTGGATTTATTAATTTGTATCAAATAGTTCATTTTTCTTATTTTGGGGACAATTGGTTCTCTTGCAATATTCAGTAATAAATAGTAACGAATTTTGTGTTTTAAAGTCTAAGTCTGAATTGAAAAGTAAATTTAAAAGTTTGTTTTACCCTTAGATTACTAACAAGGGTTCTTAGTGAGATAACAATTAAATAATTGCTAATTATTTAGGGTTTTTTGATATTTGCAGCCCTAGTATTTCATGTGTATGTGTCAAATGTATTTTTTGCAAGGTTTTATGACTTGTCATTCCAATTCATCTATCTCTGTTCAATATTTATAGTATAAGAACATAAATATTTGAAATTTTTCGCATCTTTCGTTGTAAATATTGTTAGTTTTTGTGTGCGATGATCATAAGCAAAGACTGTAGCGAATAGAAAGATATATGAAAAGTAGAGTAATTCTTTTTCTTTACGAAATGAGTTATCTGATAGCTTGCAACCTTTATTTCTGTCAGGAATAGTTCAAGTAATTATTATTATATGAAAAAATATAAAGCATACAAAGCATAAAAAACTAATGGGGACCCCAGTGAATCCCTATTGGTAGTCAACTTGACTTTTTTATGTTAATCATTTAAGAGTTAACTTGGGTTCTAAATTAAGAATGTTTATATAGTTGACAGAAAAATTTATTACATATTTGAAAATATTCAGATCATGTCAAATCACAGGAAATATCAAAGTTTGGAACGAATACTTGGGTATGAATTTTATTTATATGAGACTTTATTAGGGGAAATAGTTTAGTCCTTATCAAATAAATTTAATGTGTTTGAATCATGATGTTTATAATTATTTGTTTGTATTACAGGATATTCAGAATGTAGTAATCCTGTCAAGGACAACAATAAGAAACTACCGGTTCATCCAAGTGGACAGGAAGTTTCTAAACAATTGGAATAAAGGTGGAATCGCAGAAAAAGGCGATATTTGACATAATTAAAATGGTGAGACTATAATTATTTATAACATAAAGTTATTTATATTCTATTCTTCTATTTATTCTCAATTTGAGAACAAAATCCAAAATGTGGTTTGCTTATAATAAATAATTCTTAAGTTAAATCAATAATTACTATCCAATATAAATAAAAATACGTGGTGCTTATATTATCCTTTACCTATATCCTTCCTCGACTTTTATGGCCGTTTGTTTTGCATTTTAATTCTTTATTTTGAAGTGCCATATATAATTTACTTATATCCTTTCTTGATTTGTATACTAATTTAGATTACGAATTATGTTGCAATTCTGTGCAAATCCATAACTCCAATAAGATTTATAAATTCATAAGAAACTGATGAAAAAGTATCGACTTATAATCAATGTCAATTTGTTTATAAGGATAACAAATTCATTGCAATTTTATTTAAAATTAACAGTTCTTATTCTATTATTTTCTTAAGAATTCTGTAACTGAAATAAAAATATTGAATGAATAGTATGACTACGTTTATATGATAGTTCTAATGCGATATTAATTAGATCATATGCTATGCTGGTTGCATATGTAAAGATAATTGGTAAATGTTTAAATATATACAACTAGAAAATAAATATTGTAACTTGTTTAATATATACAAATATTGCAATTAAATATCACAAACATCAAACACTAATATAATGCAACAATTTAAAATATTAATAGTCTGAAAATTGACAAAAAAAAATAGAGATTATTTAATCACATAACTCAAATGCAATTGAGAATATAACAAGTTCCACGTAAAATTAACAATTAAAATGTATACAAAGTATGAAATAGAGAATGATTAGTGTTACAATATTTCTAAAAACAAAAAACAATTTGCATTTCCATTTTAAAAATAATATATCAAGCGTTCAGTGCTTATTATTATACCGACATTACTTAAATATATTTTTTAATTAATTCCTACTATGCCAGTATGTATTTCTTTGATTTAAAAAAATATTTAGCATCATTAGATAGTTATTCAAACTTTGTAGGGTTGGTGTCATGCCCATGACGTTATGCTACACATTTAATACATAAAAACTTTTTATCTAGTTCTTTGACAATTGCTTCTAAATGACGTTACAATTCGAGTTTTTATAAGTATTTAATTATAACAAGTGCAAATTTTAATAACATTTTCATCAACATAGCTATTCATTTAAATATAATAATTTAATTTTGACAGTTCCTATAATCCATTTCAATTAAGAGTAGTCCAAGAGCTCTTATGAAATGATTGGTCAAAATACAAACACGATTTTCTCACATTAAATGCAGGATTATGCTGGAAATGAATTCAAGAAATAAGAGCAACAAATATATTCATATATTACCTGAATAGATACAAATGTGGATCTTTGAACTGCACAAATTTATTTATAATAATTAATAAATTATTAACAAAAAATATGATTTTTGTGCTAGTATTAAATTGGTTCGCATTTTGGCCAATCAGAAGGCTTTAATCGTAATCCCATAAGAGCTCTTGGATTATAGATGCTATAACATCAAGTATACTGTGGATACCCACATATTTTCTTTGATAAACGTAAGTTTGAATTTTAATAGACCTTTTGTTCAATTTATTTTTCTGATTTTTGATTATTTAAATTAAATTTTGAGTTTTATTGTGACTTATATACGAAAGTAATTAAATGCTTTAACATCCTGTGTACTTTGAATACTTAAACGAACTTTAAAGTTTGTTGGGCTTTTAGTTTATTGAGGAATTAGTTGTTCACAAACAAAGTTGGTTAATGTAACAGTCTCTATACTGTCAATAATTTGAATAAAGGGATCTTATTGAATTTTGAGCTTGTCGAAACAATTTCTGTCAAAATATTAATAATACGTCAAGTCTTTGAAGCGTCAAGTTAAAATTAATCTACTCAAAACTATTCCCTGTTTAATTGATTTTGCTGAAGCATTTATTAAAGATTTCACTATTAATAATAACGCAGAGAAATAAGTGAATACATACTATTTCAACATAATATTTTCTTTTATATTGTATTATTCCATCATAAAATTGCAATATCAATGTGAAAATGCCGTTACTGTCTTACTTGTCATTTGAAACTCATTCAGCTTCGTAAAATTCACAAGCACGAAACAAATATTTATTCCATAATTAAATACGCTTGTTATAATTATTTTATTCAATATCTATAATGTCAAAAATCGCATTAAATTAATTAATAAAATATTTAGAACTAAATTTTTTATTGAATTTTCAACTTAAATTGCCAGCCCTTATTGTTATAATAAATAAGGTCGAAAATCGCATCAAACAAAATCATTGAGTATACCCTGGACAGACTGGCAACTATTAGCAAAAAGTTGTAACTAGTTCAGTAGCGACACTGGTGGCCAAAGTTGTAATTTTTATATCCACTTTTACTAGCTGTAGTTTCCAGTCCGGTAGGGAGATGAGGCTATGGACATAATAAATAATATAATTTTCAGCTTTTCTGTGACAGTTAGTTTGAAATAACACAAATAATAGTTTATTTGATAGATTAATACTATTTCTAGCTATTTAATGACTACAAATAATTAATTGTCTTGTAATGGAATAAGTTTTATTCACTTGGAAAAATAATATTCTGTATAACTGGAACAAACATTAATTAGTAATTAACTAGTTTAGTAGATAAATAATCTAAATATTGAATGCTTTATTAATTTTATTTATTTGTACATTTACAGATTGTTCGTAAGATGTTAATGGAGTAACCTTGATTGTATATGAATTTGGATAAATCACCGTCGAGGAGGATGTGAAAAATGATACGAAATTCCGTAGTAGCTGTTGCATTTTAATCCTGGAAAAACGGCTGCTTCTAAAATAAAAAAGTAAATTATTTTAATTTATTCTATAATGTGAAGACAATCACTTCGAACTAATTCTATAGCAATTTTGGATTCAAATACTATAAATTTATTTATATCATAATAAAACTGAAGTCATCATATAATGAAATATATTTATTTTTATACTTTCAATTATAGTTGGGGCTCTAATAAAAATAGTGTATACATGTTAGGTGCTTTGTAATTCTTTGACTTCAATTTACAGTTCGAAAAATCCTCCTTATCCTCCCTTGCTGTATAATATGTATAAATATACCATTTTTGATCTTTTATAAAGTATCTCCAATAATATTTGGAATAATTTTGAGCTTACTTGTAGATAAATAATCCAGTAACCTAAACAATTAATTGATATTGCTTGTAAAGCAGGTTCGTAATAAATGACCATAGAAAAATGTACATGAATTTTTTTATTAATCAGGTTTTTATATTTGGGTCGGAATTTTGAAATTTAGGGGACGTTTTCATCCTCTTAGAAGTAGACGCGCCTCTATTTCTTTTTAGTATTTGGGGTTAATTATTTAAAATGCGAATAATGATTTCCATGTCGCTATAGAATTAGCTCGAAGTTACCGTAATTAGAACAAAAATTGAAATTGATTCTTCTGGTTCAAAACATAGTACAAATTATATATACTTAACAAAAAAGATTTTTGCATGAAAGAATATTGTTTTTAAACGTTTTATAAATAGTAATAATAAAACTATTATACATTATATTGTGTAATTTTATGATGTCATAGCTTTTTATCATAGTTCATATTCAAATGTCTGGTTGCTCCCAACAGACCGCTGTTCTCCCCACCCAATTGCCACTTCCACAACAAAATATTATTTTAAACAAATAATATTTGTTAAAAACAATCACGTGATGTGATTTTTAGTGGAAGTGGTAAATTGTGGAGGGAGAACCGCGGTCTGTTGGTAGCGAATCCCGGTGCCGTCCGTCAAACGGCCTCCGGTTGGGAGCGTTCTGTTGCTTCGACTGGAGGCCGACTCGGCGGGGAGGAAGGGGTCCCAAGGCGAAACAATGCCCAAATGACTAACAATACATCACCCATATGGTACAACATTTATTATACTTTCAAGTGAATAATATTCTAGTTAGAAGTGAATCAATTTCAATATATTTTATATTTAAAAGTGGATTTACAGTGTTTTAATTATATTTGATTTGGATTTCAGTGCACTAAAGTGTCGTCAAATTGAAGGATAGCAGAGTAAAAGAGAATCTGGAGCGAAAATCCTGTGCATCAATGGGAATATTAAAATCAGAAAATATAAGGTAATTTTTTGAAATAATTTTCAATTGTAAATTGCTTTTTTAATGATTATTTAGATAATTCTGGAATAGATTTTAGTAAATTTAGTATAAGTGAAGATAAATTGGAGCAAATAATAACAAATTTTGTGTTTTAAAACTCAAATTTTAGTGTTTAAAAAGCAAAATTCAATATTTTTTCGGCTTGGTTACGTAATCTTTTCGTAACTTGGATTTTAATTGAATTATGTATGAGGAATTTTACCAAAGAATAAATAAATTTTATCTACATCAAAAGCAAAATTACCTCAAAAAAATACAATTATAGAATACAAATGTATGACTTTAATCTCGAGTAGAATAGTTGTTTGAAATAAATTAAGTTTTAGAGGTATTCTCAGAGTTTAAACCATTATATTTAGAATTGTCTGTTTTTCAGGACTTTCAGAATATGACTGCATAGGATTCATCGCAAGTAATAGGGAGCTCAAGAGGTCTGGAGTGAAGGTGAAAGATGGAATAAGATCACAAGTAGAATAATTAGATGGTGAGAATTAATATTCAAATTTAAAAATTAAGAAACAAATTCAAATGATAATTATTTCATTCCTGTATCCTCGCTTGACTGTATACTGAGTAGGAATTGTTCAGATTCATTGGTTTGTGGGAAAAGAATCATTTTTTAAATTAGAACAATAAATCAAAGTTATTCCAATAATTGAATTTTGAGTATAGTGTTGCCTTAAGACTTAGGGTATTATCTCATTTCGCCTCAAAAAATACAAGATCATATATTTATTGATCCTGAATATACAATCGTGACCAGTGTTGGTTCTCTAATTATAATATGCAAGTACAATTCAATATGGGAGATGATAATGTTCAACGCTTTAGATTTAAAATAATTAATATTTGTTTGATTGCAAAAATTTAGTCATTTATCAAAATGAATACCATCATTTCGTTGCTATATATTACTGTCCAAAATTGTTTGTTACCAGCTGATAAGTTTAATGATTTTCTGCAACCTATTGGAAGGTAAAAAGTACTTTCCTGTAAAAGTAGATGTTTTTGGACACTTATGTCAAATATCACATGTGTCCAATTGTACTTTCATTAGTTTTATTCCAATATATTACTGCAAATATTTTCTCGATAAACACTTATAATTTTGATACATAGTATATATTAAAATGCAGTAGTAAATAGTAAATACTAATTACACAGTTTTCAACATTACTCTACTTACTAAATGAATTGAACATTACTCCGTATATTGAATTCTACTTGTGTAGTATTCTGCTAAAAATTTATGTCTTATCTTATTTATTGGTCTTGCTTGTTGTGCTTCCTTGTCCAAAAATGTTATTTATTATGTACTAGTAACTACTGTTCTGTGATAAAATGAAATGTAGAGAGTTTATTGCCCTTTATGGATTAATTCTGTTATTATCTAGAGAAGTAATAGAATGTGGTCGGTAAAAAAGACCGAGACAAGACTCAAATCTTAAGGCAACACTAATATTTAAAATTATTATTCTGATTATTTATTTTCAACTCAGAAAAAAAATACAATGTGGTAATTATCCTACTCCTATATATTCTATATCCTCCTTTGACTTAGTAATTATGAACTATTTAAATTTCACTGATTTTCATAAGATATATTTACTTTGAATCTTTAATGCCCGGTTTTATAAATGACAGATTAAGCCATAATTCACAATGGGCGTAAGCATAAGAAGTACATAACATAATTCTTATGAAAATCTTAAGCGTGTTCACAATGAGCATAGCATAAAAATTATTCTATAGGGATATTGCAGCCTGAGTTTTATTTTTGTTTCAATTCGATTATTTTATTAAAACAGTATTTTTAATGACTCCTTTTTTCAAATTTTATATTTGGAAATACTTTTAATTACTTTTAGTTTTGTTTTTTATATTAAAGCTCTTAAGTTAGAGCATTACTTTTGTTTCTGCACGTGATTGCAATTAAATGTCATTTTTGGAAGACTAAGTACGTTTATTATTGTTATTACAACAAAGATTATAAATATTCCTTACCACAAAAACAAGTTTATTTTCATTCATTTGTCACATCTACTGTCTGTATCTGTGCGTGATCTTATTATATGTTTAAAAATATATGCATAAGAAATACGTAAACTTTCTTATGCAGCTGTTATGCACTACGTAAGCGTAAAAAATACATAAGATCATTGTGAACACGGCCATAAGAATTGCACATGTTCAACTTTATGTCTTATGCATTTCTTATGTACTTCTTATGCTTACGCCCATTGTGAATTATGGCTAATTAATTTCTTGGACAAATGAAATTTGCTTTTATTAAATGACACTCGATTATTTGACAGTAATAATAATACTGCCATAAACGTTCTCGACTTATTATTGCTACTACGTTCTATTCCCATTAAGAATGATCCAAGGTTCTTATGGGACTACGATTTATGCCTTCTGATTGGTATAAATACGAACCTGATGACATGATTTAACATGAACTTTATATATTTATATTTTACCTGAATTGATACAAAATTTTAAACTGCACTAATTAATTTATAATAATTGATAAATGTTTTGACAATTAAGGATATTCGGTGTAGAATTAGAAATTGTAATATGTTGTTTCTGGGTAACTTATACATTGAATTTATTTTTTTTTTTAGTATTAAACGTCTGATTTTTGATTGATTAATTATTGAAAATGTGGTTTTTGATGCAGACTAAATTATTATTATATAGAATTTAACTACAATTGCTAAAAATTTTAATACAAAAAACTGTAACTTATATTTAATCAATTTTTGCAGAATATGTAAAACCATTGAAAAGGTATTATAACGTACAGTTTTGTAGATATTTAAATATTCATTCAATTCAGAGGCATATCTAAGTTTTTCGGAGCCTTGAAGGACATTTTTTTTTGGACTAAGAATCTTCAGATGTTGTTTGGAATTAATTATCAGTAACATTGAAATCAGAGTTGATATTCATATTTTTTCTTAGATAGAGTCGAAACAACAAAAAGTATAAATAAATATACAGAATTTAAACCAGAATAATCTTCAATTATGATTTAATTCTGAAAAAAAATATAAATAGATCATTGAAAAAAAGCCTCTTCTGCGTCAGGAAAGCCCTGTATAATAGCAGGCAGCTGTTGTAAAAAAATACTGAGGTCCAATATTGTTAGTAAATAGATAATAAAGTAAAATCGATTAAAAGCGATCTTAATTCAAGTTAAAACAAAAATATAGATTTTGTCACGACTTTTGGGGTACGGTAATGCAAAATTGATTTACATTTCGACCAATCGAAAGTCTTACATCGTAGTTCTTAACTGGAATAGACTATAGAAGCAAATTTACATTGTTAATTGTTGTCAGTTTTTAAATGGCGTTTTATAACAAAAACTATATTTGTTTATATAACATTGAATCTAAATTAGTAAAATGAATATTAATCACGTGTTTTACCCGCTTCGGGTGTGGCACACTTATAGTGCACTTGATATTTTTTCAGCAGTAGGGTGGGGTTACCAGTCATTAAACTACGGGCACTTTTAGTTTTTGTGGAGAGTATCTTATAATTCAGTGAAATCCTATTAACATCCTTTCTTAACTTCCACATCAAATATGAATCTTTGAATTTGTTATCCTAATTATTTAATTCAGATGAAAACTGGAATTATGCGAAACTTGAAATGTTGAATAATTTTATTCACTTGAAACTATATTTTAAAAATTAGTGGTATAATGCAGTTAGTTACAGAATAGGAATTCCGTTTATTAAATTTTAGCATGACTATCTATGTATCCGTGTTTGATTAATGTACAGCTCGTGGTCTCTATGATCACCCCATCCACCGTTTCCTTTTTTAATTTGTGCTTATAATTATTTTTATTAAATGTTAACGTCAAATAACATAAATTTTGTTTTAATTCATTTCGGAATCAGTCCCAATCCTCTATTATTAAACCCCTTGGTATAGAAAATTAAATAGTGGAACGAGCTGTCATTCGTACATACTTTAAATTTGCTCAACAGATAACCATACAATTGAAATTCATTTTAAGAAAATTCATATTTCCTGAACAAATAACCGTAGATTTTTAAATCAACCACTAATAAAAAGCTTATAGTGTCTAGTTTATTTTAAAAACAGATTCAGTTCTCTATCTTTCAACCCCTTGATGAAAGGGATGAAATAGTGCAACAAGAACCTATAATATTTTTGAAGCTTATTTCTGCGTAGACCAGTGCCTTCAGAAAGCTCAAATTGCGGGTATACACTAAGAAGGGATGTATATGTTAAATAGATATCATGCGTTAATTGTAATTGGTGCACGAGTGTGAATACTTTAATAACTAATAAGGGATTTCGGAATTGCAAATATTGTTACATTGTTGGGAATAATAAAACTATTATACATTATATTGTGTGATTTGATGACGTCATAGCTTTTTATCATTGTTCATATTCAAATGTCGGCTTGCTCTCAACAGACCGCTGTTCCCCCCACCCAATTGCCACTTCCACAACAAAATATTGTTTTAAACAAATAATATTTGTTAAAAACAATCACGTGATGTGATTTTTAGTGGAAGTGGTAAATTGTGGAGGGAGAACCGCGGTCTGTTGGTAGCGAATCCCGGTGCCGTCCGTCAAACGGCCTCCGGTTGGGAGCGTTCTGTTGCTTCGACTGGAGGCCGCTTCGGCGGGGAGGAAGGGGTCCCAAGGCGAAACAATGCCCAAATGACTAACAATACATCACCCATATGGTACAACATTTATTATAGTTTCAAATGAATAATATTCTATTTAAAAGTGAATCAATTTCAATATATTTTTATTTAAAAGTAAATTTACAGTGTTTTAATTATATTTTATTTGGATTTCAGTGGACCAAAGTGTTGTGAAATCGGAGGAGAACAGAGCAAATATAAATCTGGAACAAAAATCTTGTGCATCAATGGAAATATTAACATCAGAAAATTCAAGGTAATTATTCTAAATAATTTTCTACTGTTATTTCTTTTTTTAATGATTATTCAGATCATTTTGGAATAAATTTTTGCAAATTTAATAAAAGGGAAGATAAATTGGAGCAAATAATAGCAAATTTTGTGGTTTAAAACTCAAATTTCTAGTGTAAAATATGTTTAAAAAGTAAAATTCAATATTTTTTTGCCTTGGTTACGTAAAGCACTGTTCGTAACTTGGATTTAAATTGGATTATGTAAGAGGAATTTGATCAAATAGTAAATAAATTTTGTCTACACCAAGAGTAAAATCAAATATCAAATATCGAAGTTAAAAATGAAAAAACATAGATACAGAATATAAATCTGGATTAGAATATTTGTTATGAAATTCTAAATAAGTTGTTTGAAATAAATAAATTTAGAGATATACTTAGTCATTATTATAATAGAATGGACTGTTTTTCAGGATGTTCAAAATTAGACGGCCTAGTCCTTAAAGGATCCATCCAGAGCGATAGAGAGCCTCAAAGAACTGAAATGAAAGGTGAAATTAAGACCACATATGGAATTATCAAATGGTGAGTTGAGAACATAAGTTATCCATATTTCATTTTATTTCCTTTATTTATCAATAAAACAATGATTCCTAATGATTTCAACTGAATATTTAAGATTGAATTACCATTGCTTGACTAATATTCCGATTAAAAACTGTTTGAATTCACTGATTTATTTGAAATAAATCATTAAGACTCGGTAGCACACTCTTTGACTTATCCTAAAATGTAATTAATTCAATGATTGTTGAAATAATTGTTACTATATTATCTATTCCAGTTAAGAATAGCCCAAGGGCTCTTGGCCTAAATTTATGCATAGTAAATACAGGATTTAAAACAAGCTGTCTGAAAATGAATTCAAGAAATAAAAGCACCTTAAATGTATTCACATATTATTTGAGTAAATATAAATTTAAATTTATTTATAATGATTAATGAATAATTGACGGTTGATGCAGCCAATAGTATCGTTGTTCCTGAAGAACTTTTGGACTGTTCTTAACTGGAATAGATTACAAGGTTATTGGGCTACACTTAGAATAACCCAAAGACTGTGCAACCAAGCTGAAACTTTCAAACTTTTTATTCATACATTTCACGAAAATGATTGGAAATTCTTCTATTGATCCCCTTGTAAAATCATTAGAATAATATAATGTTGATATAACAGCATCTTTGAAATACATCCTATCCCAAAATTGAAAAAAATAATATATTGCTTTTTTGAACAATTACGATTTATTGCCTTGATAAAGTTTACCTCTGAGGTACAGATATATTTTTTTTGTACAAACGTAGTAAATAAGCATACATGGAATATAGTTTTTCAAATTTAATTATAAATTTATGTGTAATATGAATATTGGGCACCAAATTCAACTGTAGTTTGATGATGAGAATTAATTGTTAAATCTTGTTCCGTTAAAATTATTAATAAATCGCTGAAAACATAACATCAATTAACCTAAAACTATATTGCAAGAACTGCCAATAATACATATTTTTATTGATTGATTATAAATTGCAAATATAACTTGTTATTTCAAAATTTTCATAATAAAGTAGAAAATTGCATTATTTACTATGCCCATAGAAAATTATGACAGTAGGGACACGGCAACTAATTTGTTTTAAAGTGGATCCAAAACTTAGTTGTATTTCTAGCCGGTAGAGGTACTGACTTAGTTGTATTTCCATCCGCTTGGGGCACTGATTTCGGTTTCAATTTTATATTGTTAGTTGCTAGTCTGTTCGGGGTATATTCAATGCCGTATTTTATGCGATTTTGAACCTTATGGCAATAAATTAAAATAATTATAGGCAGCCTATTTCAATATGAAATAGAAATATGTTTAATGTTTTCAAACTTTCAAGCTACAGTTTTATATATAAA
Organism: Dromius quadrimaculatus; assembly: GCA_963989225.1. Lineage (NCBI taxonomy): Eukaryota > Metazoa > Arthropoda > Insecta > Coleoptera > Carabidae > Dromius > Dromius quadrimaculatus. The sequence continues at coordinate 2,782,700 of OZ022333.1, forward strand.
TATTTGTTTTTCTGTAAGTAATCTAAATTTAAATAATTCATTCGTTTACTGTTGATGAACAATTGGCAAGCTTGTCTGTCAGCTTGAAGTTTTGTGAGAATCAAGAAGTATTTAAATGTGATTGCTGCAAGAATGAGAAAATTGAAATCAGTATGAAACTTAAGGTACAGAAATATTTAAATTTTAATAACTAATTCAACTTCTTTGTTATAGTTCTGTATATAAAAGTGTGGTTGTAAGAAAAAACTAATATTCATGTTCCCATACATTGCAAGAAAATGATTGATGCCTTTGTAAAATCATTTAAATAATAGATGTTTTTTTGCAGGTACATGGTGCTAATGAAACTTTGAAGGACGTTCTCTGGCCAGAAGAACTATTTCTTAAATCCATACATGATTCAAATTATCCCGGAAGAAAGTATCGCTTGGTTTTGCATGATATTCAAGAAAATAAGCTTCTATTTACCAGAAAAAACTGTAAGTAAAATTTAATACTTTAATATAAAAGTTTAACCAAGTAAAATGAACAGATTAAAAGTTAGGTCTTTGAATGTTATGCCGCTTTATTGAATAATATTTAACGTGAAATTTGAATCAATAGCTTTTTGTGCTTTGAATTTTTAAATAGTAAACAAATCTTTTTGAATGTGTTCATCAAATACAGTAAATAGTGCTTTTAAAACTACTTATTGAGTAATTTGCGATTCCTATATAAGCTTTATGTATTTTGGAAAAGTTGGCTTAAGAATATTTTATTGGAAAAATGAAGATGCTTCAAAATAACATTTAATACTACTTGAAAGAAATTTTTGTAGTATTATCAAGTAAAGATTGTGAGTGTCTCGATATATTTCAGTAATTACATTTTGTCTCAAAAGTAAACCAACAATTGCTTTGATTTTTAATTTAATTTAGTATTGCAATACTTTCAATTATTCATGCTGCTATTTTATTCATTTATATATGTGATGTATATTGAAATAGTTTTCATTTTTTTAATATGGAGACAACAAATTCAGATAACAAAAATACTTTTTTAATGTGTTTTTCATTTCCATTTCTAACATAATATTAATTTTATTTATTTTTGCATTTCCAGATTGCTTATGATGTGTCAATGGAGTACTTTTCATTGCAAATGGATTAGAATCAGTCGCTGTTTTGAAGTGGATGCGAAAGTGATTTGAAATTCCATAGCAGCTGTTACATTCTATTTCCGGAAAACCTGCCGCTTCTAAAACCAAAACGTGAGCTTCTTTCATTTATTCGATAATTAGCAAACAATTGCATCCTTTAATTACGTTTTTGAAAAATTCATAATAAATTTTACTTACATTCTAAGGGCTCTTATTGAGTTATTGGCCAATTTATTTAGTTCAAAGATTTGAATTTGTATCGATTTAGGTGTTATACTTGTCGCTTTTGTTTATTAAATTCATTATCAGTTTTGAATCCTGCACTTAATGTCTGTGAATCATAATCCAATAAAAGCCCTTGGATTGTTCTGAATTTGAATAATATATAATTCAACCAATAATTGAAATTGATTTTTATCGGAATTAGAATCAAATTTTATCGAAATATAAGATTGCTCCCAGTAATAAAATATGGTACAAAAGTAAAAATATCTGATAAAAAGTTTTTTGCATGAAAGAATATTGTTTTTAAATGTTTTATAAAGAGAAATAGCAAAATTGTTGTACATTATATTGTGTAATTTGATGACGTCATAGTATTTTACCATAGTTCATATTCAAATGTTTAGTTGCTCCCAACAGACCGCTGTTCTCCCCACCCAATTGCCACTTCCACAACAAAATATTGTTTTAAACAAATAATATTTGTTGAAAACAATCACGTGATGTGATTTTTAGTGGAAGTGGTAAATTGTGGAGGGAGAACCGCGGTCTGTTGGTAGCGAATCCCGGTGCCGTCCGTCAAACGGCCTCCGGTGCGGAGCGTTCTGTTGCTTCGACTGGAGGCCGACTCGGCGGGGAGGAAGGGGTCCCAAGGCGAAACAATGCTCAAATGACTAACAATACATCACCCATATGGTACAACATTTATTATAGTTTCAACTGAATAATATTCTAGTTAGAAGTGAATCAAATTCAATATTTTATTTATTTAAAAGTGAATTTACAGTGGTTTAATTCTATTTGATTCGGATTTCAGTGGGCTAAAGTGTCGTCAAATTGGAAAAGAGCAGAGCGAACAGCAAAGATGAATCTGGAACGAAAATCCTGTGCATCAATGGAAATATCAACATCAGAAAATATAAGGTAATTGAATTTTCATTTATTTTATTAATTTTCAATTGTGAATTGTTTCATTTGAATGATAATTTCAATAATGCTGAACTAGATTATGCTAAATTTTGAAGTAGTAAAGATAAATAAGAGCAAATAATGACAAATAATAACGAATTTTGCATATTATATTCAAAATTTATATCGTAAAATATGTTTAAAAAGCAAATTCCAATACATTATTCTGCTTGTTTACGTAACGCACTAATCATTCCATTCGTAACTTGAATTTTAATTAAATTACGTATTCAGAGTTTCATAACAGAACAAATATTTCAAAATGTTTGCTTCGTATTTAAGAATATCAAATCACATGAATTTTATCGAAGTTTGCAATGAATTCAAATAATTTTCTTGAAACGAGAAATAGATTCAATGTTAGGAAGAAGCACAGTCCTCATAATATTTACAGTTATTTGTCTGGATTTCAGGATGTTCAGAATATAGTAATCCTGTCAAGGAATTACCGGTTCATCCAAGTGGACAGGAAGCTGGAACAAAGGTGAAACCACAGAAAAAGGCAACATATGGAATAATCAAAATGGTGAGTTTATAATTATTTACTATATAAAGTTACTAATATTTTATTCTTTTATTTCTTTTTTTATCTGCAAGCAAAATTCAAACTGTTAAGTTATAAAAAATAATTTATAAATTAGATTAATAATAAGAAATGATTGCAGTTGCATCTTTTAATTTGCTATTCAATGTGAACAACATTACGAAGTACATACTGTCCTTTTCTTATACACCCCTTGATTGTTATATTAACTGACTCATTGATTTGCTTGAAATAAATTTGAATTAGAGCAATAAACAGGATTAATATCGATATGATCTTTAAAATTGGCTACCCTTATTATTTATTCAAATAAAAGTACACATTACTTATTTCTTTATCCTTTTTTAACTTATACATTAATTCAAACATTTTATTCTTGATTTAAATTCAAAATTTTAATTGAAATAAGAAAAGTGATAATTATTGCCTTCGTGTATTTTTCCTTGACTTACCTATATTAAATATGAATATTAATTAAAAACTTGAACAGTTTTAAATCATTGGCTCAGTTTGAATTTATCTTCTTCAATTCAAGTAATGATTTAAATTTATAAATTAAATCAGTTATTTTATTGTTTTTAGATTTACGTTGTTATTGCTTATGGATTTGCTGTTCATTGCTGAGAACCTCTAGCCAATTTCACTGAAACCTGATGAACGTGAACAACAACTGCACAACATCTCTTGTTTTTCTCCTGCATCCTGTTCTTCCTGAGGAGAATTCACCAAACACTCCCCTTTGCTATATTTTTAAGTGTAATATTTGCTTGGTAACAATTCATTTGTGATTAACTAGAAAGTCAAATATAGTTTCTATATATTCAAATATGAATTCCAAATCAACTCAACATTTGGAAGAAGTTTCAAATATAATAAATAATAATAGAATTAAAAGATTTTTGTGACTAGAGATCAGTACAATAATATTTAGATGTCAAAGAATCTAATTTCATATCAGAAATATGTTTGCATTGATTGAAATAAAATAAATATCAACTCCGAATGGATTGCAATTAGTTTTGGATGAAAATTTTTATTCGGTTGATAATAGTACTCTATTTTTTATTGGATTTTGAATTAGTATAATTTATATACTTCTTTTCTTGAGATAATGAATTGTTATCTGCTCAAATAAAGAGTTTATTAACTCAAAATAATCTGAATATGGTTCAATAAATTTTTAAACATTAATCTATTAAATTTTGAAGGATCATTAACATGAATTTCAATTTGAAATAAATTTATCGCTAAATATATCGAACAATTGAACTCTTTTCAAATATTTATTTGTATTATATTATGCAAATTTACTATTCATATTTATTGCAATCTTTAAATATCATGTGTTGATAATCTAAGCCGTCAGAACTCCTTACAATATTTTAAATAATTATGAAAACACAATAATTTAAAAAGCATAAACAAATTTGATGAAATGGCTAATAAAAGAGAATAGATGCGAGTTATATTATTATTATTAGAGCATCATTTAGTAGAAATTTTATGATTCAAAAAACAATTTTTCAAATAGAAATGTGTGGTATTTCATAAAAAGTTGAGAGCAAATTTGATAAATAGAAGTCGTCGAATAGCCAATGGAAAATCCAAGAAGGAAGACTATCATTTCAGCATGTAGACATCAGGAAGACATCCAATTCTCGGGTTCTAGTACAAACACTCGATTCTCCAATTAGTTTGTTTTTATTTCAATTAGAAAACAACTCATATTAATTAGAAAACTCATACAAAATTCAAATTTTTTAGTTTAAGTTAGGAAACTTGGATAAACTCAATAAATTCAAATTTTCTTAGATAATCATTTCGCTTATTATACAAATGTTTGTGAGTTCATGGGTAGCACTTATCTGGATTCGTTCTGGATTAGCTGTTGCACAAGATCTTAGCATCCAACGGATAAAATTGTAATATTAATTCAAGTTAGAAAACTTTTTCAGTAAATTCATTTTTTTTCAATTAGATAATCATTTCGCTTTTTATAGAATGTTTGTGAGTTCATGGGTAGCACTTATCTGGATTCGTTCTGGATTAGCTGTTGCACAAGTTCTTAGCATCCTGCGACTATGATTGTAATATAAATTCAAGTTAGGAAACTTAAATAAATTCAATAACTAGAAAACTTGTTTAAATTCAATCAATAGGAAACTCAGATTAATTCATTAAATAGGAAATTTAGTTAAATAGAATAAATAGGAAACTTAATTAAATTTAATAACAGGAAACTTAAATTCAATACAAAAGAAACTTAGTTAAATTCAAATTTTCTCAGTTAGATAATCATTTCGCTTATTATACATATGTTTGTGAGTTCATGGGTAGCACTTATCTAGATTCGTTCTGGATTAGCTGTTGCACAAGATCTTAGCATCCAACGGATAAAATTGTAATATTAATTCAAGTTAGAAAACTTTTTCAGTAAATTCATTTTTTCTCAATTAGATAATCATTTCGCTTTTTATAGAATGTTTGTGAGTTCATGGGTAGCACTATCTGGATTCGTTCTGGATCAGCTGTTGCACAAGTTCTTAGCATCCTGCGACTATGATTGTAATATAAATTCAAGTTAGGAAATTTAAATAAATTCAATAACTAAAAAACTTGCTTAAATTCAATCAATAGGAAACTCAGATTAATTCATTAAATAGGAAATTTAGTTAAATAGAATAAATAGGAAACTTAGATAAATTTAATAACAGGAAACTTAAATTCAATACAAAAGAAACTTAGTTAAATTCAAATTTTCTCAGTTAGATAATCATTTCGCTTATTATACATATGTTTGTGAGTTCATGGGTAGCACTTATCTGGATTCGTTCTAGATTAGCTGTTGCACAAGATCTTAGCATCCAACGGATAAAATTGTAATATTAATTCAAGTTAGAAAACTTTTTCAGTAAATTCATTTTTTCTCAATTAGATAATCATTTCGCTTTTTATAGAATGTTTGTGAGTTCATGGGTAGCACTATCTAGATTCGTTCTGGATCAGCTGTTGCACAAGTTCTTAGCATCCTGCGACTATGATTGTAATATAAATTCAAGTTAGGAAACTTAAATAAATTCAATAACTAGAAAACTTGCTTAAATTCAATCAATAGGAAACTCAGATTAATTCATTAAATAGGAAACTTAGATAAATTTAATAACAGGAAACTTAAATTCAATACAAAGGAAACTTAATTAAATTCAAATTTTCTCAGTTAGATAATCATTTCGCTTATTATACATATGTTTGTGAGTTCATGGGTAGCACTTATCTGGATTCGTTCTGGATTAGCTGTTGCACAAGATCTTAGCATCCAACGGATAAAATTGTAATATTAATTCAAGTTGAAAACTTTTTCAGTAAATTCATTTTTTCTCAATTAGATAATCATTTCGCTTTTTATACAAATGTTTGTGAGTTCATGGGTAGCACTTATCTGGATTCGTTCTGGATTAGCTGTTGCACAAGTTCTTAGCATCCTGCGACTATGATTGTAATATAAATTCAAGTTAGGAAAGTTTGATAATCGTATTGGACTATATAGACTTCATAAACAAAATAAAATTAGACTTGTAGGATAATTCAACTTCTCGGCATGAAGATTCTCGATTCCTCAACATCCTACGAATTCCTTTTGTGATATAGATGCAAGCTGGAAATCACAAAGTTGTCAATAATTAGATAATCAATTTGCTCTCAACTTAAACTTAGTTTCTGAATGTTTAGGCAGCCATGTGAAAATGTTAGTAATTCTTTATTCAACAATTATTTACTTTTAAATATTTCAAGCAATTGTTCAGGAGTTCTTATCAGCTTAAGATTGCAAGACGTGAATATATTTTTAGCCTAAGTATATCTTTGTATTCTCCAATAGATATTTACACATGTTAAATTGATATTTTAGATTTAGTTATAAATATTATTAAGTATTTTTTAATATTATATAACTGTTTTCTTATGTTTAAACATATATCTTATCTATCATTTATAATTATTATGATAGTTAATATAAGTACACTTTTTCCTCGATTATAACAAGTTATAGTCAAAACGAACTTTTTAAATGCTCCAAATATCAACTCTATTACAATATTAATTTACCATATATTTTATAATTCATACTTTAAAATATATGCTTGATTTCAAACACTGTGTGTATCTATCAATTGATTTTTGTAATTAAAAACAAATAATTAATTTATTTGTAGTGCAATCACGAATCACGTAGTTAATTCAAAATATAATTTTGTAACACCCAGTAAATTCAATATCAGTTGATTCTTTTAATTTTATCTTACTTGAGTTGATATATTGGAACATGAAACCTAGTGAACGTGAACAACAATTGTACAACATCTGCTGTTTTCTCCTGCATCCTGTTCTTCCTGAGGAGGATTCACCAAACAGTCCCCTTTGATATATTTTCAAGTGTAATATTTGCCTGATAACAATTCATTTCTGATACACTAGTTTGAAGACTAGTAAAAGGTCAAATATAATTTCTACATATTCATATATGAGTTCCAAATTAACTCAACATTTGGAAGAAGTTTTAAATATAATAAATAATAATACAAATAAAAGATTTTTGGGACTAGAGATCAGTACAAGTACAATAATGAATTAAATGTCAAAAAATCTAATTTCATTTAAAAAATGTTTTTGCATTGATTAAAATAAAATAAATATTAACTTCGAATAAATTGCAATTAGTTTTTGATGAAAATTCTTATTTAATTGATAATAGAGTACTCTATTTTTTATTGGATTTTGAATTAGAATAATTTATATACATCTTTCTCGAGATAAATGAATTTTTATCAGTTCAAATAAAGAGTTTATTAACTCAAGATAATCTGAATATAGTTCAATAAATTTTTAAACATTAATCTATTAGATTTTGAAGGATCTTTAACATGAATTTCAATTTGAAATAAATTTTTCGTTAAATAAATCGAATAATTGAACTCTATTCAAATATTTATTTGTATTATATTATGCAAATTTACTATTCATATTTATTGCAATCCTCAAATATCATGTGTTGATAATCTAAGCCGTCAGAACTCCTCACAATATTTTAAATAACACAATCATTTAAAAAGCACAAACAAATTTGATGAAATGGCTAATAAAAAAGAAAAGATGCAAGTTATAATATTATTATTATTATTAGAGCATTATTTAGTAGAAATTTCTTGATTCAAAAAACAATTTTTCAAATAAAAATGTGTGTGGTATTTCATAAAAAAGTTGAGAGCAAATTTGATAAATAAAAGTCGTCGAATAACCAATGGAAAATCCAAGAAGGAAGACTATCATTTCAGCATGTAGACATCAGGAAGACATCCAATTCTCGGGTTCTAGTACAAACACTCGATTCTCCAATTAGTTTGTTTTTATTTCAATTAGAAAACAACTCATATTAATTAGAAAACTCATATAAAATTCAAATTTTTTAGTTTAATTTAGGAAACTTAGATAAACTCAATAAATTCAAATTTTCTTAGATAATCATTTCGCTTATTATACAAATGTTTGTGAGTTCATGGGTAGCACTTATCTGGATTCGTTCTGGATTAGCTGTTGCACAAGATCTTAGCATCCAACGGATAAAATTGTAATATTAATTCAAGTTAGAAAACTTTTTCAGTAAATTCATTTTTTCTCAATTAGATAATCATTTCGCTTTTTATAGAATGTTTGTGAGTTCATGGGTAGCACTATCTGGATTCGTTCTGGATCAGCTGTTGCACAAGTTCTTAGCATCCTGCGACTATGATTGTAATATAAATTCAAGTTAGGAAAGTTTGATAATCGTATTAGACTATATAGACTTCATAAACAAAATAAAATTAGACTTTTAGAATAATTCAACTTCTCGGCATGAAGATTCGCGATTCCTCAACATCCTGCGAATTCTTATTGTGATATAGATGCAAGCTGGAAATCACAAAGTTGTCAATAATTAGATAATCACTTTGCTCTCAACTTAAACTTAGTTTCTGAATGTTAAGGCAGCCATATGAAAATGTTAGTAATTTTTTCTTCAACAATTATTTACAAATCAATATTTGAAGCAATTGCTCAAGAGTTCTTATCGGCTTTAGATTGCAAGACGTGAATATATTTTTAGCCTAAGAATAATCTTAAGTTGAATTATATTTTCCAATAAAATTTTACACATTGACGTTTTTGATTTAGTTTTAATTATTGTTAAGTATTTTTTAATTTAATATTACTGTTTTTTTATGTTTAAATATATATCTTATCTATGATTTATATTTATTATGATAGTTATTATATCAAATGCCAAGTATTTGTTATAATCAAAACGAACTTTTTAAATGTTCCAAATATCAACTACAATATTAATTTATCATATATTTTATAGTTCATACTTTAAAATATATGTTTGATTCCAAACACTTTGTATATCTATCAACTGATTGTTGCAATTAAATTCAAATAATCAAATTGTTTGTTGTGCAATCACGTAGTTGATCCAAAATATGTCTCATAATTTTGTAACACCCAGTAAATTCAATATCAGTTTGCTCTTTTAATATTTTTAACTCTGGTTGATAGTTTGGAACATTTTTACATGATTATTATTATTCAAATTGTAAACACCCGGTATGTAATATATTTGTTATCTCTCGTATTTTGAGAATACTGGCCAGTTCTCAACATACGAATGATTACATTTATGTTACTATTTGATTTCCCGATTGTACAATTTAAGCTTATTTACAGTTTAGTTGAACCAAGTTTATTTACTCTGGTAATTGTAACCATAGGAAATGAGCTTAGTTCTACTAAATTGTAGATAAGCTTTGATTGTACAACAATGTGTTTACTTTTATATGAAATATATTTGAATCATTGTTCCTTGCTCTAGTTAGATTAAGTATATGAATATATTATATATTTTATTATATTATATATAATAAATCTTGAATATTATTATTAATTTTATGATACATTGTAATAATATAAATAAAACTCAAGTAACTTAGATCACTATATAGTGATCTAATAAGTTACTTGTGTTTTATTTATATTATATATAATAATTTAATATTATTTGTAAGTTGAATAAAATATTTTCTGTTGCCTTGTTCTTTTACCTTTTTTGTGTTACGTTTGTTTCAAGTAATCCTTTTTTCTGGGAGGAATACATTGAAACAAACCTGCAATAGGATTACTCTAGGAAATAGGAAATGAAAAACAAAGTAAGTATTAACATTATTTATTTTTTCTATCTCTTCTTACATTATATATTACATTCAACTGTCTTACATACATAAAAAGGTTAATTTTGCTGTCTTAATTTTATATACATCATATAATATTAATTTTGCTGTCTTAATTTATATATATATAATACAAGAAAACTGTCTTAAAAATGTAAAAAAAGAAGGTTAATTTTACTGTCTTAAAAATGTAAAAAAAAGAAGGTTAATTTTGTGTAAAAATATATATTTTATTGAATAAAACTGTCTTAAAAATGTAAAAAAAGAAGGTTAATTTTACTGTCTTAAAAATGTAAAAAAAAGAAGGTTAATTTTGTGTAAAAATATATATTTTATTGAATAAAACTGTCTTAAAAATGTAAAAAAAGAAGGTTAATTTTACTGTCTTAAAAATGTAAAAAAAAGAAGGTTAATTTTGTGTAAAAATATATATTTTATTGAATAAAACTGTCTTAAAAATGTAAAAAAAGAAGGTTAATTTTACTGTCTTAAAAATGTAAAAAAAAGAAGGTTAATTTTGTGTAAAAATATATATTTTATTGAATAAAACTGTCTTAAAAATGTAAAAAAAGAAGGTTAATTTTACTGTCTTAAAAATGTAAAAAAAAGAAGGTTAATTTTGTGTAAAAATATATATTTTATTGAATAAAACTGTCTTAAAAATGTAAAAAAAGAAGGTTAATTTTACTGTCTTAAAAATGTAAAAAAAAGAAGGTTAATTTTGTGTAAAAATATATATTTTATTGAATAAAACTGTCTTAAAAATGTAAAAAAAGAAGGTTAATTTTACTGTCTTAAAAATGTAAAAAAAAGAAGGTTAATTTTGTGTAAAAATATATATTTTATTGAATAAAACTGTCTTAAAAATGTAAAAAAAGAAGGTTAATTTTACTGTCTTAAAAATGTAAAAAAAAGAAGGTTAATTTTGTGTAAAAATATATATTTTATTGAATAAAACTGTCTTAAAAATGTAAAAAAAGAAGGTTAATTTTACTGTCTTAAAAATGTAAAAAAAAGAAGGTTAATTTTGTGTAAAAATATATATTTTATTGAATAAAACTGTCTTAAAAATGTAAAAAAAGAAGGTTAATTTTACTGTCTTAAAAATGTAAAAAAAAGAAGGTTAATTTTGTGTAAAAATATATATTTTATTGAATAAAACTGTCTTAAAAATGTAAAAAAAGAAGGTTAATTTTACTGTCTTAAAAATGTAAAAAAAAGAAGGTTAATTTTGTGTAAAAATATATATTTTATTGAATAAAACTGTCTTAAAAATGTAAAAAAAGAAGGTTAATTTTACTGTCTTAAAAATGTAAAAAAAAGAAGGTTAATTTTGTGTAAAAATATATATTTTATTGAATAAAACTGTCTTAAAAATGTAAAAAAAGAAGGTTAATTTTACTGTCTTAAAAATGTAAAAAAAAGAAGGTTAATTTTGTGTAAAAATATATATTTTATTGAATAAAACTGTCTTAAAAATGTAAAAAAAGAAGGTTAATTTTACTGTCTTAAAAATGTAAAAAAAAGAAGGTTAATTTTGTGTAAAAATATATATTTTATTGAATAAAACTGTCTTAAAAATGTAAAAAAAGAAGGTTAATTTTACTGTCTTAAAAATGTAAAAAAAAGAAGGTTAATTTTGTGTAAAAATATATATTTTATTGAATAAAACTGTCTTAAAAATGTAAAAAAAGAAGGTTAATTTTACTGTCTTAAAAATGTAAAAAAAAGAAGGTTAATTTTGTGTAAAAATATATATTTTATTGAATAAAACTGTCTTAAAAATGTAAAAAAAGAAGGTTAATTTTACTGTCTTAAAAATGTAAAAAAAAGAAGGTTAATTTTGTGTAAAAATATATATTTTATTGAATAAAACTGTCTTAAAAATGTAAAAAAAGAAGGTTAATTTTACTGTCTTAAAAATGTAAAAAAAAGAAGGTTAATTTTGTGTAAAAATATATATTTTATTGAATAAAACTGTCTTAAAAATGTAAAAAAAGAAGGTTAATTTTACTGTCTTAAAAATGTAAAAAAAAGAAGGTTAATTTTGTGTAAAAATATATATTTTATTGAATAAAACTGTCTTAAAAATGTAAAAAAAGAAGGTTAATTTTACTGTCTTAAAAATGTAAAAAAAAGAAGGTTAATTTTGTGTAAAAATATATATTTTATTGAATAAAACTGTCTTAAAAATGTAAAAAAAGAAGGTTAATTTTACTGTCTTAAAAATGTAAAAAAAAGAAGGTTAATTTTGTGTAAAAATATATATTTTATTGAATAAAACTGTCTTAAAAATGTAAAAAAAGAAGGTTAATTTTACTGTCTTAAAAATGTAAAAAAAAGAAGGTTAATTTTGTGTAAAAATATATATTTTATTGAATAAAACTGTCTTAAAAATGTAAAAAAAGAAGGTTAATTTTACTGTCTTAAAAATGTAAAAAAAAGAAGGTTAATTTTGTGTAAAAATATATATTTTATTGAATAAAACTGTCTTAAAAATGTAAAAAAAGAAGGTTAATTTTACTGTCTTAAAAATGTAAAAAAAAGAAGGTTAATTTTGTGTAAAAATATATATTTTATTGAATAAAACTGTCTTAAAAATGTAAAAAAAGAAGGTTAATTTTACTGTCTTAAAAATGTAAAAAAAAGAAGGTTAATTTTGTGTAAAAATATATATTTTATTGAATAAAACTGTCTTAAAAATGTAAAAAAAGAAGGTTAATTTTACTGTCTTAAAAATGTAAAAAAAAGAAGGTTAATTTTGTGTAAAAATATATATTTTATTGAATAAAACTGTCTTAAAAATGTAAAAAAAGAAGGTTAATTTTACTGTCTTAAAAATGTAAAAAAAAGAAGGTTAATTTTGTGTAAAAATATATATTTTATTGAATAAAACTGTCTTAAAAATGTAAAAAAAGAAGGTTAATTTTACTGTCTTAAAAATGTAAAAAAAAGAAGGTTAATTTTGTGTAAAAATATATATTTTATTGAATAAAACTGTCTTAAAAATGTAAAAAAAGAAGGTTAATTTTACTGTCTTAAAAATGTAAAAAAAAGAAGGTTAATTTTGTGTAAAAATATATATTTTATTGAATAAAACTGTCTTAAAAATGTAAAAAAAGAAGGTTAATTTTACTGTCTTAAAAATGTAAAAAAAAGAAGGTTAATTTTGTGTAAAAATATATATTTTATTGAATAAAACTGTCTTAAAAATGTAAAAAAAGAAGGTTAATTTTACTGTCTTAAAAATGTAAAAAAAAGAAGGTTAATTTTGTGTAAAAATATATATTTTATTGAATAAAACTGTCTTAAAAATGTAAAAAAAGAAGGTTAATTTTACTGTCTTAAAAATGTAAAAAAAAGAAGGTTAATTTTGTGTAAAAATATATATTTTATTGAATAAAACTGTCTTAAAAATGTAAAAAAAGAAGGTTAATTTTACTGTCTTAAAAATGTAAAAAAAAGAAGGTTAATTTTGTGTAAAAATATATATTTTATTGAATAAAACTGTCTTAAAAATGTAAAAAAAGAAGGTTAATTTTACTGTCTTAAAAATGTAAAAAAAAGAAGGTTAATTTTGTGTAAAAATATATATTTTATTGAATAAAACTGTCTTAAAAATGTAAAAAAAGAAGGTTAATTTTACTGTCTTAAAAATGTAAAAAAAAGAAGGTTAATTTTGTGTAAAAATATATATTTTATTGAATAAAACTGTCTTAAAAATGTAAAAAAAGAAGGTTAATTTTACTGTCTTAAAAATGTAAAAAAAAGAAGGTTAATTTTGTGTAAAAATATATATTTTATTGAATAAAACTGTCTTAAAAATGTAAAAAAAGAAGGTTAATTTTACTGTCTTAAAAATGTAAAAAAAAGAAGGTTAATTTTGTGTAAAAATATATATTTTATTGAATAAAACTGTCTTAAAAATGTAAAAAAAGAAGGTTAATTTTACTGTCTTAAAAATGTAAAAAAAAGAAGGTTAATTTTGTGTAAAAATATATATTTTATTGAATAAAACTGTCTTAAAAATGTAAAAAAAGAAGGTTAATTTTACTGTCTTAAAAATGTAAAAAAAAGAAGGTTAATTTTGTGTAAAAATATATATTTTATTGAATAAAACTGTCTTAAAAATGTAAAAAAAGAAGGTTAATTTTACTGTCTTCCTAGCAAATTGAAAGACAGCTGTCTTCCTAGCAAATTGAAAGACAGCTGTCTTCCTTCCTAGCAAATTGAAAGACAGCTGTCTTCCTTCCTAGCAAATTGAAAGACAGCTGTCTTCCTTCCTAGCAAATTGGAAGACTGCTGTCTGCCTAGCAAATTGGAAGACTGCAAATGTATTGGAAGACAGCAGTCTTCAAAATGCATAGGAAGGCGGCTGTCTTCCTAGCAAATTGGAAGACTGCTGTCTTCCAAATGTATTGGAAGACAGCAGTCTTCAAAATGCATAGGAAGGCGGCTGTCTTCCTAGCAAATTGGAAGACTGCTGTCTTCCAAATGTATTCAAATTGGAAGACTGCTGTCTTCCAAATGCATAGAAAGACAGCTGTCTTTCAATTGTACAGGAAGAAAACTGAAAAAAAAACTGCTTTATTACAACATAAATAATAAGGAAGAAAGCCGTCTTCCAAATAAATTAGATACATACAAATTTATAGTATATTATTTTATAATCTCAATATATTTACTAACCATTTTTGATTGCTGTGTTATATGCTACTTATAGTACTATTAACTACCTAATTGCTTGGAGGAATGCTAATATTGATCTCCACAAGCAGCCAATTGTGCTTGATTTAACAAAAATAAAATTGACTCTAATGCGCGAATACATTCACAGCACTACTTAAAAAAACTGAAGTAAAGAACGCGAGATGAAGCACAAGATATAGCACAGCAATTTACATAATGGCCTAAATACTTATAACATACTAACTACTACCATAACCATAATCTAAGTATATTTATATTTTTTAATTGGATTAAAAGGGATATTTTCAGAAAAACAATAACATATAAATGAATTTTTCATTCCTAATTAACAAATTTATCAAGGGCACACTTATAGGGCAAGTCCATAGTTGAAGTATTTGCTGGATAAACTGCCATTCCAATTGCGATTCCTTGAAGCCACAGATCTCCAGATATTCCGCTACTGACGAGTTTTGATGTCTTACAGGAGCTGCAGAAAAGATTATCAAATAAGTATCCATTATTAAAATTTTCTAAACATATCTATTAATCTAATTAATTAGAAATTGATACAAACGTATCGTCTGTTGTTGATTAATGTCATTTCGTTCATAAGGATATAATAAATATGTAAATTATAAACAAAAACACAAAAAACTTGTTATCCTTATGGATGAAAAGACATTATTCAACAAAATTTGATGTTTTGTTATCAATTTCTAATGGATTAATAGATATGTAACACCAATGTTCAATTGATATATAATCTAAAAATATTATAAAGAAAAGAAATGCACTTACTTCTTTGAGACTCCTAATAAAATCTCCAACTTGAAGAACAGCTGCCGGCCCATTACAAAGTCCTAATGCTTGCTGTAGAAGCTGCGATTCCATTTAACCGAATTGGATTTTCATCTTTGACAACGGTAGGTTTCTTCATATAATTAATTGATGAACGCAAGCCTCTTGGGAAATTTTATACACAAAGATTGCTGTAAAAGAAATTTAAAACTTTACTTACATGACCACACAATTATTGACTTAAAATGATCTTGTACTACTTTAAAGAAATAAACATCTTTTTTCATTCAATTATCAATCACAAACGCGAATTAATGTTTGTCTATAATACTTATTAAATAAATTTAATTGAGAATTATCTCACACAACACTAATTAATGTAAATATTGTTATGTCAGTGCATTCCATACCGCATCGTAATGTTCTTCAAAATAATTTAAAAACAATAATTGAACATACATTTCAAAAATATTATTATTATCATAAATATTTCTTTTTGTGATTCTTCTACTAGTCTACAATAGAAATTACTCACTTTTAAACTGTGAAATCCGAAGGCTTTCTGAAGACAGAATGCTGTTACAGGAGCTCCAAGCTTTCCGGAGACAGAATGCTGCTGCGGGAGATCCAAGCTTTCCGGTGATTGACTCAAATCCATGGTCAAGAGAAGTTTCAGATTATCTGTAAATGCATAAATCAATTGAATTATTATTTACGGAAAATATCATGCTAATAAAACAAAGAAAAATATAAGTTTGAATCCGTGTAAAACAAACAAGACGTACTTACTTTTGAGGCTCCGGATTGAATTTTTCACTCGAAGAAATGCAGGTTAGTATTGATAAATATAAAGAGACTGGGACCCGCTTGTAGTACCACTTCAAATAATTAATTGGTGAACCTTCCAGTCGATTTTGACACGCCTTTTGATGAAATCATTATTGGTTCGATTTGAAACAAAGATTACTGGAAAAGAAATTCAAGCAATTACTCACATACCGTTGAAATATATTAGTTTTACATTATCCTAATAGAATAAACACATTTTGCCTGATGATACCCAAATCTACCTTATATTCGACTCGATGTTTAATTGGAACTCAGAATCTTTCGATTAATTGGTTCATCTCTTTGAATTCGCTACAAATATTCACTTCGTGTTTAATTTGTTTGCTATAATTTTCAATGTTAATAACTGATCAAAAAACTAAAACTTGTTTGTATTCAATGCTGTCTGATGAATGACTGCCATTATTACGTCAACTGCAACGGTAATGCAATGAACTGTCATTCTCAAACTTATTCAAGAGCCATCTGTGACCAAAGTACTAAGTAGTTTGAAACAGTTACCTGTAATTTTTATCTAGCAACAGCGACCTGTAATGAATGGTAACAGTTCACTTTTATGTCCACAGATGGCAAATTATGTGCAGGGATTAGGTAAAAACACATGTGCACCTGCCCTAGCGCAACGCTAGCATGAAGTTGTACGTACAACTTAAATAGTTTTGGACGAATTTTAAATGAGAAAATCGGATTTCTCAATAGCGCAATAATTATTTTCAAATAAAAATTGATCTTTTCGACAATAAAAATCATTATTTATAAATAAATACATGTAAAATCAGTCACAATAACATCACTGAAGATAGGAGACCCCTAAAAAAAGGTACGAATAAGCACCATTTAAGCACAACAAATATTGGGCCTATTCAGCCGGATCTGCAATTCCAGGTTGGTTTAAAGACACCAGATCATCTTCCGGTAGCGCCTGGCGTTTAAATTGTGGTTCAGTAACCACATAAAGGACCAAAACTCCAAAAATGATTAAAATCAAACCAGTTATATTAATCAAAACAGCTTCATCAGTTAAATTCGAATAATTGGGACTGAAATTTAAAAAATATCAAGTATATTTAAAATACGTGCCCTATTTTTTGAAATGTACCCAAATTTGAACAATAATTTTTCGTATATTCCCATCACAGCTGTTATGACTGCCAACAAAAATCCAGCGGTCCCAAAATTAATATGAACCCCCATATAAGACTTCCTTAAATCCATCGGTATTTTGGGGTATAAAAATGAGACAAATCCTGCTACAAACTAACAAAAAGTAATATTTATGACGTAAATATTGCCATATTTTACCTGGCAAGCAAATAAAATAACTGTAGTAAGTCCGACCCACGAATGAAGCGAATACATATTAGGAATTGGCGGATCTTTCAAATTGTGCGAATCAAAGACGGCCTGAAGCCCAATTATTGATAAAATAAATGCTGTATAATTCATAACAGCATGTAATATTTTCAGCGTAAGTTTTTTTGTGTTCTTTCCAGCCCTGTATAATAATATTGCTGGAAAATTTACAATTTAATACAATAAATAAAGATTAACAGCTGTTATTACTTACATTGTCCATAAAGAAAAATCATCCCAATGGTCATCAATAAAGGGTGCCAATTAAATTGTATCGCAGGATTTGAAGTCCAGGTGAGCCCTCCAAGATAATTAAAAATCCAGATCATCATAGTTATAATCAAAAGGACTCCCAATAAAATAGACGACAAGTGGAAGAACCGAAACATTCTCAAAACTTGATGCTCGTGCTGCGCTTCCATATTGTTGCTTCTGAAACAACCAAAAACCAAATGAAATATGTTATAACATGTACAGTTATAACGCCTATCACTATTAACGAAGCGTAAATTAAATTTAAGCAATGTAAACTGGCTTCAACTCTTTTTAAGTCAAACATATGTTGTATGTCTTTACCTGGATGGCCCCAGAAGTTCTGAAGTTTCTTCAGCCTCTTCTTCGCTCATGTGTCAAAGCAACAGGTCATAAAATCAATAAATTATGCACATAACCTTACTTTTATTATCAGTTTAAAATTTTGACTCTGTAATTAACAGTTTGCGATAATACGACGTGTAATTTATGTATAGCAAACGGTCAATACTTGAAATTATTTCATACACGCTACAAACATTTTTAAAAGTACCCAGTCATGACAGCCGGAGGTATTTGTGATGATGACAGATGAATAACCTTCAAAATAAAATTGCAAAAGTTTAAATATATAATTTTTAAAGGTATTTACCTAATTATTAATACGTTTTGACATACAACAACCGATTCGTGACAGTCAATTGTTTTTAAATATCAAATACATAACGAGAAACAATCGACTATCAACTGTTTTATGGCTGTACATTTTGGGATTCAATTGTTTTCAGCCTCTCTAGCAAAAAAATTTGCCGATAAATCAATATTCTAACAATTGTTAGCTCAAATGTCATTTGTTTGTTGTTGTATTTAGAGTACAATAATCGATAGTCAATTGTTTTATACCCTCCAATTTTAGGGTTCAATTGTTTTAGCCCTAATTTACCAATAGAACTCTGGAAGCAGCAATATTTATCGATAAATAAATGTTATTGAATTTTTCCTGCTGTACTGATGTGAAACAATCGACTGTCAATTGTTTTCAACCTTTAATTGTCATTTATTCTATTGTATTAACAGTCGATTGTTTCATAGCCTAACGAAATTCAATTGTTATCTGCTTAATCGAAGTAACACAGTAGAAACAGCAATATTAATCGATATAATTATTTAATTCGGTGGCCTCTGTTTAATCTCACTTGTTTATTTCATACTTTTATCAATTAAAATATTATTAATTTGATCTTTGACCAATTTTTTCAGATATAAATAAAAATGGTTACCACTAAAAAATGGAAGAAAACCTTGTACGAAACCACGGGCTTTCCGGACAACTACACGGACGACTCGTTTTTGAAAGATTTACGAATAAACAGTGAAGCCCAAGAAATATCTTTGTTAAAATGTGTTTCGGGAGCGACTGTCGTAGTTCAAGAATTGTGCATAGTTGTGTTATTTGTTTTAATTTTTGTTTATTTGTTGAATGAGTGGGTCGAGCCGGCTTCCGTTTTTATCAGTACAACCATTTTAACTCTAATCGGTTTTACTTATTATCGAATTAGTCATGAAAGCGATATTAAAACAACTGTGCGTCAAGACATCAGAACTTTGTTGATATTTTTAGTATTTGGGCAGATATTCTCGCCCGTGTTACACACACTAACTGACACAATCAGTACTGATACTATTTATACAACAACAGCCTTGATGATGTTTACACATTTAGTGTTTTTTGATTATGGTTTATCGGCGGCAATTGTTTCCAATTCTTTATCGCTTTGTGCAGCTATGTTTGCTTCCATTTGTTTGGCATCGCGACTAGCGTCGCCTTTTCATGCTTTTGTTTTGATGACAGTTGCCATCGAGGCTTTTGTTTTGTTCCCAGGATTAAGAAACAAAATAAATTATAAGATTTTGCCCGCTTTGTTCATCACAAATATTACTTTATATTTGTTGTATACTGTTTCGATTAATATTACTGTTTTGTTGGGCAGTATTATATTTTTTATTAATATTATTTGTCCGTTAATGTTTTTAAAATGGCAGAAATATAAAAATAATATTTACGGGCCCTGGGATGAAGCAATAGTTGACGATCTAGACAACGTTAAACAATTGTAGTTTATTGTACATTACAAATGTAGAAAAATTAACAAAATAAATTTACTTTACTGGGACAAATTGGATTAGTCTTTTTATTCGACGCAAAAGGGCCTCCACGAATCCCTTGTCCAATTCAGGACGATCCTAAAATTTTTAATCATCAATAATAATTATTAAATAAAAACATTTTTAGTACCTGAGTAGTTTCAATTAACTGTCTGCTAAATATATCATTAAAAATAGACACAAGTTCTTGCTTTAAATGGCTGATATCATCAACTGAAACCTTCCAGGTTGCTTCTGAAGCTGAAATCAAGCTACCTGAAAATATAACAACTTTTAATAAAAAAAAATTGCTAATAATAATTTTCTTACTATTTGAGTCATTTGTTGTTCCAAATCCATAATTTTTACTCCTAGGAATAGCTTTTAGCATATAGTAATCTAAATGAGCCCAAATTAAATACAAACAGTTCTCAATTATAAATGCAGAATAGTCCATTTCTTGTTGCTTGTATTTTAAACGATCCGACAATTTTTCCAAAGCATTTTCTCTGATTACAAATATATTGAACGTTCTAGTAGGCGCCGGGACGAATTCTTTTAAGTCTATGCTGTTCATTGTTGGGACAGCAGCCACCTTTGTTGTCAGAAAATCCAAATTGACCTAAAAACGAATATTTATATTTTCACATTTGTTTTACTGCCTATTTTAGTAGTTTATTTTAATTCGTACCTTTTCCTTGTGGTAATACTGCACACAATGTATCATCTGTTGCACAATAACCCCTATACTAGGTCTCTCCTCGCTATACCGGCTATACCTTCCACTAGTAGCCAAAGGGTCGTTTACAGTAGGCTGGAACACAACATTAGCGCTCCCATGTTCAATATCATTATTGGCAGTTAAGTTTCTTGCGTACAGAACTAAATTTGCTGCTATATGCATGGCCAGGACTAGACGTTCGGGTCTTGGATCCGATTTGGATGAAATTGGGGAGGATGTAATAGCCGAAGATAAATCTTTAAGGATACTATCAGTTAGGACAAAACGTGGAAGTAGGGACAACATTAGGCGCTGGAGGCGCGAAAGGTAAGCTTGGGAGGTTGGAAAAGTGGGATCGGAATGTTGAAGGGAATTATTTGCCGTTCGAGCAATTAAACCTAAAAAAAATTCATCAATAATTAATTAAGTAAAATACTTCAAATAATATTTTAATCACCTGTAATCATAGCAAGCTCTTTTAAAAAGGCAGTCGATAAGGAAGGGCTTCCCTGTTGCAGCACCATCTCAATAATATCCAAATGGCTCAACAAAAATTCCAAAACTTGACTAACAGCAGCCCTATTATCGGTCCCCAAGCTGGTTAATAAAGCATCACACAAATCCAAAGCCGGGAATAAAATCTCCTGATACCTATTCTCCACTGACGGTATAAAGTCTTCTATAACATTTGTTACATATTTTTCAACCTTCGGATGATCATCAAAAACTCTCATGGTGGATAGGCAAGCCAATATTTGTTGATCTAAAAGTAATTCGGCGCCGATTCGCGTGCTAGCAATTCGAGCAATTAAAGACATTTTGGTTTCGTATAAATATATTGGGCGTAGCGTATCCGGGACAGTTACCAACATACATTTCAAATCAGAATCACTGTTGAGTATACTATCTATTAAATGTTTTAAGTATCCTTTGGCTGATAGGAACATGACCCAATTGGCTTGAAGGTTCAGCATTATTAGCATATTAAAACTACTCATGGATAACATTTTGCAAATATCATGACCGCCGATACAATCATGGCATAATACTTCCACCAATTTATCGCCAAAACTGCTCAGAACATTGGCTGATATTAATATGCGGTCATCGGACCATTCATCTGAATCCATTTTATCTAAACGGCTGATGTAAAAACTGCCTTGATTAGGGATTTTTTTGTCCTCATACCCAACGCTAATCATGTGAAGGAATTCTAATAAGGATCCGTATAAATTCACTCTTAATCTTTGGGATGAGACGCTCGAAACTATAATCCATTCGAGAATGCTATGCAGAATATATTTTAACGAAGATGTATTTGTGTAAATAACGTTTTTAGAGAATATTTTATCGGATGTCTCAATAGGTATAACTTTTTTGCGTTTTAGTGCGTTAATATGAGTCCTTTTTAAACATTTCATTAATAATACTAAGGCACTAGAAGCCAAAGTAGCTACCTCCGGCAATGCTTCACATCCCAACATTTTATTAAGTAAAGTTTCCAATAATTCTATTAATAATATTTGTTCCTCTTCAATTGACATGACTTCCGGCGGAAGTGTAACAAAAATAATTTGTGTAAGTTGCCTCCAGGCATCAATAAACCTTACAGTAGCAAAAGCATGTTGCCTGACAGCATTAATTTTTAAAGAATAAGTCAAAACCTTTTGTATTTCTTGTATTATCAGTTGGCGTTGGCTAGCCGCGGCGGTTCCTTGCAAAGTCCCCAATTCATCAATTAAAACTTGATGCAACTTTTTAACATCAATTAGTTTTGGATTTTGCCCCGTTTCGCAACTTTCAATCAATTTTTCCATCAAATTATTATCGAAATAATCCCATTGGGGCACTTCCACATTTTCCAAAGACAAATCAAACATTTTTATCAACTTATTCAATAAATTATTTCGCATTAAATGCTCCCCTCCTGATTGATCCATATCATCAATTGTTTCGTTGTCTTTTTTTTCAATAACAGTCGGGAAACCAACTATTAATTTAGTGAGGTGTTTTAAATAAAATATTTGATTGGATTGCGAACTTATTTTTTGTTCTATAGCAATCGTTTTTAACAACCACGCCAATTGGTTCATTTCTGAAGTTGTTAATGTTTCGGATGAAGGTATGGCGTGAATATGGTTCTGGAAAAAGTTTTGAGTTTGCCGGATGAACTTTAAAACTGGTCCAGATGTTTTAGGGTTGGCACAAAGGGCGTATAACATATTATATGATGCCTCAATTAAAGTTGGTTTAATATAATTACGATTTGAATTTAATATGGAGTTCATGAGGCTGAATAATGAATGTAAACAAGTTCGGGGGAAGCCCAACACCCCTGGAAATTGAAATATAGTTTTTGCGACTTCCCTTTTAACATCAAAACCGAACAAATAGTGACTTAAATTTGGTGCAGGATGACTCAAACACTGTTTTAATAATTTTATTATAGTTTCTTTTGTATTTGTTGCCGTATCTTCATCGCCATTTTCTTTCCAATCCTCGTCGGCATCCAAACACAAAACAAAACCATACCGGATGTTAAAATCATGCTCCGAATAAGACAAAAGAACGCTCATTATGTGCGCATGAATCGGAGGCTGTTTAGTCACATGTATTAAAACTTTAGTGGCAATTAGCGAATGTTTTGGAATAAACGATTGGTACCCAACATATTTACAAATTTTCAATATATAATCCGGTTTGGAAGTGCGTTGATTAATATTTAACATTAATTTATTTAAACTAGTTAATAAAATTGTGCAGTTGCTGCTGGCAGCTAAACTGAAAAATTTTTGTTGTAAAAATAAAGCACGGTTCAAAATATTTAGGCAACTTAAAGTACAATCCTCCAAATGTTGTTTACCCGGAAAATTATTAAACCCATCAAATAATTCAGCCCCCTCATCGATAATAAACAAAATGAGGTCCAAAAATTGTGATTTAGTGTTTAATTGTATCATTAAATGGAAGCCCGGAGGAGGATTGAATTCAGAAACTTGATTGGCTGTCGGAAAGTCTTGTACTGTTGGGTCATACTGCACCAAAAATTTTTCTAATAACTTCAAGGCTAATTTAGCAATATGCCACTTTTCCTCCGGGGCTTTATAAGCCCTCGTATAAAATTTTAAAAATACTGAATTAATAATAAATGTTAAATAAGGGTCAAAACCGGGTTTTCGAGGGCCTGCCCCTAAAGTGCGCGGAATTCCAGTATCAGTAAGTACGTCCAAAAGCTCCAATAAAGCCCTAGTCATTGGATATTCCTCCATTCTGGATTCAATTTCGTCTAATTCAGTTTGTATTCCTCTAGGTTGGTAACTAGATGTGCTAGGAATTGTTATCAATATTTGGGATGCTTCTAGGTTGTTCCACATTTGGGCTGCAGTTTCTGGGGACTTTGATAGGGCCGCTAAAGTCGTTAAAAGTGCTGCTTTTAATGGAATCGGCACCGAACAACTAACCAACCCTAAAAGAACACTTAGAGGGGCCCAAGCAGGATGCTCACACAAAGCAATCCGAGAAAAATCATCAAATTCTGCTACTGTCCTTAAAAGACCCAAAACGGAATGTAAGCCTTGTATTTCATGGGGCGTAATCCCTCTAGGAAAATTTCTGTGCCGGTAAACTGTATCAGTAGTTGGCGGAGCTTCCTGCCTCAGATTATTTAAATATCGGGTAAAGGTAACGAAAAAATGGTCCCAACTGGTTGCGGTGCTTTGGGCAGGTCCATTTTGTTTCAACATATTGAAACAATATCGTGCTGATTGCGGGTGGGACGCCAATCCAGCCAACATCGATAAATAAGGGATGAATAACGATGGAGGGATCATATCGCCTGCCAGCCGTACAAATTTAAAAAGACTGACGGATCTAGGAGGGGTGCGATACGAATAAGATTGTGACGGAGTTAATTCGGCCGGGCACCAATAATCCAACATTAAATTCAATTTTAATTGATCTTTCGAGTATAATTTAGAAATACAAAATAATAATTGCTCAAAATGCCGTGGCAAACTTGGTGGAGGCTCTAAACCTTCTTGTGCGTATGCTTGAAGAGTCCTAGCAGCCTCATCAGCCCTCATTCTCAATTCCTTTACTTTATTTTGCACCAAAACAATAAAATCTGTCAGCATATTATGAATTCGGTAATAGTAAAAACGTTCTTTAAATATTAATTCGTTTTTTAGAAAAACGTTATGCATAAAATTGAAGACTTTTGAGTCAATGGCGCAGCCCACAAAAAAATCCTCCTGTTCTATTGCGCCTTGCAGGCTGGAACTTTGCGGTAATAGCCTCAAAGTCGCCAGACTTATTCCCATAGCGAACATAGCCATGGAATGCAGACCCTCACACTCCCATTTTCCTTTTTCAGGAGATAATTCTATCATTAAAGCATCAATTAGGCCATTTTCGGATAATAATGGCAGGCTTTGTACTATTTCTTCGCCGTCTTCTCGTACATGCAGCACACTCAAGTCCAAACCATACAAAAGTGCCATTTGTAGTGTTAATGTTACATTATCAATACCTCCGGCTGCATCCTCCTCAATTTTAGTTGTTTTCAGATGGTTTATCAAATTGACGGCTGGTTCTCTAGGTAAACCAGTTTGGGCAGACCACATGTAAATAATGTCAGCCAAATATAACCGTATTTCCTCAAATAAATCTAGAACTTGGCGGTGGTGCTTCGCGCTACCAAGCGCCCGATTTTTCTGCAATAACTCAATTTCTTTACTCAAATCCAACGTTTTTAAAAGTTCCAGGATACGTTGAAACACGCCATTTTTCATTAATTGGTCGGTATATTCCGTTACATATCTTGAAATCGCTTCTGTAATGCCTAACCTCCAAACTACCCCCAAACGGGACTGAACCAACAGCCTTAAAGCTGAAACTAGGGCTTTCCGACCATCGTAATACAATAAAATTGCTACTAAGCCACGAGTGAGTCCCGGGTGGTACGACAATTGTATTTGAGCCGTACATAACAAATCCAAAGCCATATATTCGTTTAAATCATACATGTCGGATATTATAACGACTTCTTGGTAAAGTTCTTTGGATAGAATTTGGTGACCAATACCACGAACGGATATTCCTTCAGTCATACCCTTTTTTAAATCATCACGGCTTTTAGCGTTCCTCGGCTTCAATACAAAATATTAAAAAACGTACATAACCTAACTTAACAAAACTTACCGGATTTTGCAACAAATTAAAAAAATTCTGCTTGTACTTTCGTAAAATCAATTCTAATTCAGAACTGGGTACTTGTGTATCTCGAGTGAGATTTATTTCAATCGCTTTTAATAGCTCCTTGTAAGGAGTCCACATGTCTTCGGTTTGTCCACCTATCAAAATATTTATTATATTATCACTATTTATACTTTCAAATAACTAACCTTCAGCCATTTCTCAGTTATTTTATCAATCCTTCACACCCACAATGTTTACAAACACATCTGAAACACAGCTACTTCTAGAAAGTTACCACCGGCTGGCCTGGCGGTAACGTTTACTTCAAAATCTAGTTGCTTTTCCGTAAAATTTCCCCAGATTAATAATTTGATAGTTATAATCCACTAATTATACACAAATAATAACACCAATTCACTTTGAAATCATTAAAACAAAGTTTTAGTAATTATTTCTTTTCATATTTTCCATGATTTATAATAAATATTAAATTAATTGACATAAGGGTCAAAATCCCATAAAATTAGTCATTGAGTATACCCTGACAAGATGGGCAACTAACATCAGGAAATTGCAACAAAATCAGAAATAGCGACACGAGTGGCCAAAATTATAACTAACTTTTGTGTTCACTTTTAGTTTTATAGTTTCCTGTCTATGCAGGAGATGAGTCTATGGTCACATTAAAAAATGCAATTTTCCACTTTAAAATGAATATAATAACTATTTTGATTAGTTTAACAAATTATTAGCATCTCAAGTATAAATTATATCATTGTCTATTATTATTCCGATATTTATTTAATTTAATTCAGGTTGGCGATATTGGTGGAGGGGGAACAGTATTATCTTGACAACTGAAAACGTCTGACAGTTCTCGATTTAATTTTAATTTTTAATAATGTATCAATTATAACCGCAAATAATGGCAGAAGTGGCTGATATTGATAACATACTTCGAGAATGGGCGCCAGTTTCTGATTTATTAAATAAAATACCAACCAAAACGCAAAATGGAATTTTTAATCATGAAATATGTTTGACGTGTGTTGATGTTTTGCCTGATTATATTGCGGTAGGAACAAATTTGGGCTTAGTTTATTGGTACGACAGGAAGAAGAAAGATCTGCAAAAACTACGATGCGAGGTACATATTTATCACTTCATGTATAAATATTTTATTATAAACTTTGCAGAATCCGAATGCCCGAATCACAGCGATTAAAATAATATCAACTGTTGATTATATGGTAGCTTGCGGTAATTTTGACGGACAAATAAGCATTTTTCAAGTACCTAAAACACATCCAGACACTTTGCCGGAAAGCCTCAAGCCTAAATCCAAACAAGTTGAAAGATATACAGTTTCAGAGTTGCATTCTTCGATGATTACTAGCTTAGAATGGTCGAAAAATGGCATGAAGCTGTTTTCCGGTGATCAAAATGGATTGGTCGTCCTTACAGAAATCGATTTTTACATGGTAACTAATTGCTTACTGAATATTAATGATTATTAATTAAATTTTGTGTAGCATTTATCTAAATCGGTTGATATTTTAAACGAAGCTTACGAAGTAGTACAATTAAATTATTGCCAGCAACATTTATTAGTCTCGACAATTTACCGAACGATTGTTTGCAAGAAAGAGGATAAATGGCGAGTTTGCCAAGTGGGCAAAAAGGACAGAAAGACGTAAGTTATGCCAAATAAAAGTTAGGAATAATTTATTAATACAATGTTATAGGTTGGGAAAATTGGGCGCAATTTTTTGGCGAAACAGTTTAAAACCAAAAGATGTGGTCATTTACAGTACCAGGCCCGGATTAAGGATTTGGATTTCTGATTTGGACGGAACTGTGCAAAAAACTCTCTTATTCAAAGTAATTTTCAACTTACTATCCTCAGCATTTTTTGTCTTATTTATGATTGCGAGTTTAATAAATTAATTGTAGGATCTGCTAAGTAAGGAATGTTACGAAGTACCTTTAATTAACCCCATAACAGGGTACGCAAAAAAATTAAAACCTTCCAAAGAAGCAACTTTTGGGGCTTTATTGCCGTTTGGTGACAATTTATTGGTAACTTATAGTTCTGAAGTTATTTATATACTTGATCCAATAAATTTACTTGTTATTGCGACTATAAGTCACCTGAGAAGGTATTTTTAATAATAATATTGTTTATAAATTTGTTATAAATGTTTTATTTGTAGAATACTATCCGTTGCAACTTATAAGGACGAAATATTTGTCCTGGAAGGCGAAAGAAGCTTGGTCAGGATTTCTTTCAAGCCAGAACCAATTTTAAATGGTAACTTCAATATTAGTATGAAAATTTGTGGAATAATTTAATAATTTTCAGATTCATTGCCGAATTCTTTTGCAACAACTTCACCACTTTTACCCCTGGCAAATTCTTTACGCGACCTAACAACTAAAATTCAAACCAGTAGCATAATATCCGCTTTACCTCCTTTATTCGAAACTACTAATATAGATTTTAATATTCATACTGATTCTACTTCCGTTATAAGTGCCGAAGAAGCCTTGGAGCTTCCGCCTGTAAGAAAATTACCCGGAAATGTTAGCCTGAAAATTGGTGAAGAGCTTGACGACGTTAAAATCGGACAAGAATTGAAAGAAAGTAAAAAGTGGGAGCTTTTTGATAAAATTAGTGAAGAAGATTACGATGATCATATTTTATTTAAACACAGACGAAGAAAAAAAAGCGGAAATATTATGAACAACAGTATGACGAGTTTAAGTTCAAATAGTTCCGACGAAAATGGAACTATCAATAAACCATGTTTATTAGACATTAGTACAATAGATAACATAATGCCGGATCTACGGAGCCCTGATTCAATCCTTCATGACATCGAAAACAAAGAAAAACTTCTTGCCGATGTATTAAACTTAGATAAAATACAATTTTCTTTATTTGAAAACGAAAAACCGATCAAAAAAGAAGAAAAATACATCCCGAAACTTCCGCTCAAAACTTCATCTATACAAAATGTCAGCTATATTTTAAACAATCAGCCAGATAATTGTGTTGTTGAATGTAGTTATGAAGCAAAAGAAACCGTTGAGGATGTGCCGCTGATGAGCTACGGACCGCCGTCCGGGTCTAGTAACCCCAATTCAATTGAACCACCAGGTAAAAATTTACTTATAAATATTCAAATAACTTGTTTTAGTTCTTTTTTTATAGCTTGTCTAGCAGTTCCTAATGTTTGGAAGCTCCAAGAAATAACTATATCTCAAGAAACTAACGAAATGTCCGACAGTTCGCTCTGCGATTGGGAAATTATTTAAATATGACGCTATTACTCGAATTATTTTATTGTATTTATATTTTATGGTGAATATTGTTTATTAATATCTTTTATATTGTGATATTTTGACTTTTTTCATTGTGTTTTATTGGTAACAGAATTTGTAATCTCTTATTATAAATAAAAAAATATGTTTTAAAAGCCATTATTAGAATACTTTCGACCTCAATTTCATTCATTTTGGGACCACTTCATTGAAATTCGATAACTAAAATTATATTTAAAATGATACATAGTTTTACCGTAAATATGTCATAAAACTTACGGTCATAATCTCAAACGTCAGTTGAAAAATAACGCACCCTAATTGGCTATAAAATACGCGCGCATTTACCACCTAGATTTCAAGTTTTGTAAAATTGTCACTAAATATTTCAACAATCAGAAAATGTTTGCAAATCACTTAAAAACTATTTACGAATCAACAAAATAAATAAATTCAATTAATAAATAATGATGACACTCACATTTTTGTCATTTCCTAGAAAAACTGGCTCTTGTTGAACTGCACTGCACTTATCTGCTAGAACGGATTATGATAAATACTTCCTGATTCAGTATCCAACTGTAAATACAAAGAAATGAATTAAAATTTTGATTTAACAACAATAAAATTCGTCCATACATAAGAATTGCCATATTACTCACGATATACAATAATAGTCATCTCATTTAAATCATATTTTAAAAAAATATATGCTAATTACATGTTTTAATTGTTCTCTGTTGGGTCATAATTAATTTTCAAAGTTATTGTTGTTTAAGTTTGACAGATGACATCAACATGGCGGCTGTGCCGCCATCCGTGTGCAAAAGTTCGAACTATTAATTAAAATAAACAATAATTTAATAATTAAAATTACTTATTTTCAATTGAAAATATAACTATTATTAATAATTTGAACGATTTTTAATTCAAATATCTAATATATGATTAACGCTCATTTCCAGCGCGCTGCATTCAGTCGTCAATTCTACATTGTTGCAGCGATCAGTGACCGTCAAACATTTTTTTTTATTAAAAATGGCTCAATACTCCGATTTCGTTCAAATTTAGTAAACAGCTTGTTAGTAGAATCACATAACTGAAAATAAAGTCAAATATTTTTTTAAAAATATTTTAGAGGGTGGAACACCCCCTAAAAGTTTAAATAATTAATAACTCGGAAACGGTAAGGAATTTTTTGATCCGGTTTTCACATTTGGATTTCTCAGATTAAAATCTATAGGAAAATATACTTTTCATTTTTTAAATATTGTAATTTGGTGATAGTTTGAACCAATAATTAGTTAAATTTTTGTTTATGATCAATTACTAATAAAATACAGTTGTTCAAACTAGCAAATGTATTTTATTCAATGATACAGTCAATTTTATGTCTAATCTAAAAAAGCCTGTACAAAATTCTGCAATACTTTTATATACAAAAAATATCATTATTAATAGCCATTTACGCATTTTACGGATAAAATTGTTGAAATATGACCAAATTCACGCAAAATTAGGGCAAAAAATGACTTACCAGCTTCAAATCACACACACAACTGAGTAAAATATAATTGTTTTATGTAATCATAGAATTCTTTATTCATAATTATAATATAAAAATGATGTAATATCAATTAATCTTTTTCGAATAAATCCTGATTTAAAACTTTTTAAAATAGTTTTTCCGATTTTTGGGAAATTTTAAAATAAAATTTAAAATGAGGGACAATAATTAAAATTTTGGTCATATTTCTCTCAGTCCAATAGTACGAAATTTGATAAATGCTAGAAGGACATATGATAATGGTCCACAAGTAATCTATGTATACCCAGTTATTACATTAAATGCAGTATATATACAAATAAAATACTCGAACTACAACTTATAGGAAAACAGTTGCAGTTTAGGAATACAGTCAGTGATACCAACGTAAAAATTGCGAGAAATTATGGCTTAGTATCACTGAATAATAAATTTGATTCACATATAGGCGATTATTAAGTCGTTGTAGTAATAAATATTTTTTTTTTAGTTATATGCACACTCAAAATATACAATTGTTAAGCCCTACCGTCACTTGTTTCTCCAATTCATGTATTGAAGAAACAAATAGTGAAAAAAATTATTATAAATAAGGAGCATTTGCCAGTTTACAAATAAATTCGGCGGGTATATGTCAATAGCTCTTTCCTCCAAATGATTGATGGGGTGCCGAAAGGGTGAATGATTTTGAGGTAGTTTTGTACAAAAATTGTCCGAAAAAAGCTACAAACATAAATCCAAACACTGATTATAATATTTTCCTATTACTTTATGTATCTTTGGATTGTATAAAATTACTGTCTTAAATCTTACTTAGACTAATAAGAATATTATCATTCTCACACGCAAAACACATTACAATAATAATAAGACTAGCATTAATTGTCCACGAAATAAAACTGCTAAGAGGGGAAGGGAGAAGTTGAGCATAAGCAAAAATCCTTTAAATGTATCACAGTTTTAGTGAAAAATAAAAAAATCACGCAAGTACGAAGAAATAATTTTAAATGGCAACTTGAACCTAAAATACCAAAAAAATAATCATTGTTTTTTGACCACGTTACACAAACGAAAAAGCAAACATTTAATATTTTTACGGTAATCAAAACCAATTAAGTTTTCATAATAAATAAATAAATGGTTTAAACGGAAACCTACCTGGGTTACTACGGCTGATATGCGAAAAAACGACTTTTAGAATATTTTCACGGCATTCACAACATCTTTTAAAGTATTGGTCACTTCGTTTAGTTGTCGTGTGTTTTCAGTAATGTTTCGACTTCCAGCCGACCTTAATTGCCTCCCCTGTGTGTCTAATTTAGTAAGTAGTTCTCTAAAATGAAATTTAGTGTGCGCCGGGATGACGGAATCAGCGTAACCCATGCAAGAACCATGTAGGAGCCCAATTTTATCGGATAATTGCAACCAAGTTGCCGTGGAGACAGTCGGATTAGATCTAATACTATTTAAACTAATTTCCAGCGCTTGAGAGATTTCTAAAATACTTTCCCGTTCGGTTTTATCAATTTTTTCGTTGTCTTCTGGTATTTTCGTATCAAGTTTTGCATCTAAATTGGGTTTAGTTTGAATTGGTGGTTTTGGTGCTAAAGGCGTAGCGTAAATCGCAGGACCGGCTTTGCCCGATGGAAGAACAGGTTTTACGGCTTTCACGACGGGTTTTACAGGAATTGAGGGTTTTTCGTCTGAATTAGGGGGCCAAACTTTGCCAGTACTTCTTCCGGAAGGGTTTCTTATTAAAGGAGATTCTTCTTCAGTATTATCGTTTGCATCTAAATCGTTTTTACTATTTTTTAGGGATAATTTGGGGCTGAGTTGTATTGCAGGGCAGTTTTCGGAAGCTTCTTTAGACTCCCATAATTTTTTTAGGCTACTAATACTTCCGGTGCTTTTTCTTTTATCGTCCGATTCGTCGCTACTTGCTGTACTTTCACGTTTACCTCCTTCCGCTTCAATTTTATCGTCAATTATTTCAGTTTCTGCTTCTTTGTCAGTCTTTTTATCTCCTCCTGAGTCTACTTTTCGCAACCGCGACTTAAAATTGATTATTCCTCCCTCCTCCTCTTTCATTGGGGGCCGTTTAATAGGCGGATCTACTTTTTTTAATTGGGTTTTAAAAGGCGCCCCATTTTCCGCGTTTTGTATTTTTTTGTTCTGCATTTCTTTGGCGGCTGCTTCTTTAATAACTGCTTCGATGTTTAAAGTTTCGGATAATTCAGAAACTAGTTGAGATAATGGGTCGTGACTTACAGGGGGTGGAATTGTTGTTTCCGGTGAGGGTTCTTTTAAATTTTTAATTTTTTGGTCCGCTCGTTCTTTAATTTCTGCAACTAATTTTAATTCCAACATTTCTTTCATACTCGGATTTTTAAATATTTTTTTGTCCTGCATATCTATTTGACTTTTATCGTTTTGATTTTCGTCGTCTAATTCGGGAAAGCTCGGTGGTGGGGGTAGAGGTTCCAAAGGGGAACCAACAACAGGAACATCGCTATCAACCGACATAGGGCTTTTATTTTCAATACTAGGGGACGTTAAGCTCAAACTAGTCCCTTTTAATTCATCTTTTGATTTGGCACTACTGCATGAATCAGTTGAAGGCTCCCTATGTCTCAAACTAACCCCAAATTTGGAGCTAGCCTCTT
Source organism: Dromius quadrimaculatus (assembly GCA_963989225.1). Classification (NCBI taxonomy): domain Eukaryota; kingdom Metazoa; phylum Arthropoda; class Insecta; order Coleoptera; family Carabidae; genus Dromius; species Dromius quadrimaculatus. The sequence goes on from OZ022333.1 coordinate 2,816,371, forward strand.
CAATAGAAGGTTCTTCACTTCCATCGAATTCCTCCGGAGGTGGGGGTAAATCAGTAGGTGGAGGAGGAAATTCAAGATCAGCTAAACTTGGTTGGGCAGCCCTTTGGGGGCTACCGCCTCGAAAACTGCTCTGGCCCACCCGGAAAGTCCTCAAAGTAACTTCCGAATTGTTTCTTGTAGGTAAACCAGGTTGCCTGCGATGTTGCAGCTTTCCAGTTGTTGTGGGAGAAGAAGGCGGGTGGTGGTGTTGATGGGGGCTATGAAAGGTTGTTACCCCACTAGAAGAATTGCTTCTAATCATTTGTGGTTGCGTTCTAATATTAGTTCTAGGCGATAAAGATCTAGCACTTGGTTCGTTCGGTTCAATTTTATTTACTTCCTGCTGATTGGCTAGCCCACTTTGTCGCAAACTTTCAAGGTAAGCCCCAATTCTAGCTCCTTTCGGTAATGTTCCATATCTACTGATAGCTCTTTTTACGTTTTGCACTTCCAAAGCGGCGACTTGCACCACTTTGTGGGTCACTGCGCTTTCTTTAGGTGGATAAGTTTTAGATTTTTTACCGCGTTGCTCCAAGCCCCGATTACCCATAATGGGTGCGCGTTTAAAGGAACTTGTATTAGAAACAAAAGCACTACTTGATACTTCAGGGTAGGAATGCGCTCCGGAGTCGTCCGTATCGGGGGTTTGGTCCTGTAGTTCTCCTTCGCTGTCGCCACCTTTTGTACTGGCCGCCATGTTTTGTAACTCGCGGGTTATACCTAAGAAAAAATATTTTTTAATGCATGAAGTTTCAGAATGAGATGTATTTTTGCTCACCATTGATGTCAGTCCCATCATCCATAATTCCCATGTCCCCTTGCCCGCCATGTTCTTCCGTACCGAAGGTGCTATCTCTAAATGAACTACAGGAGGAAAGAAGGCTGTAAAATAATAATTATTAACTCTAAATTATCTAGCGGCAAACACACACAAACACAATTAGTTCAGTAGTTCCCAAACCACAAGACGACACTCACAAAGCAAAAAATAAATCACAATATTTTACCTAGTTCTTTTCGGGGGGGCAGGTGCTTGTTTTCCTTTTCTATTGGTGGGCCGCCTCATCTGCACCAATCCCCCTTTATTCGTTCCCCCGGTAAAAGTACTTAATTTAGTCACAACTGTTTCTATTTGATCGGTGGATACTAAATTGTGTATGTTGCTCGTGCTGCCCGAATGGCTTTTTTTGTATGTCATTTGGGGGGTGACGCACCCCTCACTGCCCTGTAATTGTTTTTCTACTTCCTCAGTAACGCTTGATTCTTGAAACATATTTTCAAGCGCGTGATGAATCTCTTTAAAAGTTGGTCGTTCGGAGGCGTTCCATTGCCAACATTGTCGCATTAATTCGTATATTTTGGGGGGGCAACCTTGGGGGCATTCCATCCTGTAGCCTTTTTCTAACATATGATAAACGTCAGTTAAATCCACACCTGGATACGGGCTCATTCCGTAAGTAGCAATCTCCCAAAGAAGTATTCCAAAAGCCCAAACGTCTGACTTAGTAGAAAATTTATTATAAGCTAACCCTTCAGGAGCCGTCCATTTTATAGGAAATTTAGCGCCCGCGTGGGCTGTGTACGTATCATCCCGCATCAGTCTTGCCAACCCAAAGTCAGCTACTTTTACTAAATGATTTTCCCCGACTAGACAATTCCTAGCAGCCAAATCTCGATGAATAAAACATCTTGATTCTAAATAACTCATGCCGCTAGCAATCTGCGTAGCTATATACATCAAAACAATTGCATTTATCTGCTCCTTATTTCCGTTTCTCAAATAATCCAACAAATTCCCTTTGCTCATAAACTCGGTTATTATATAAAATGGTGGTTCTCGTGTGCAAACCCCAATAAGTTGCACCAAATTGGGATGTTTCATCTCTTTCATAATCGCAGCTTCTTCTAGGAAGTCTTTTAGGGCCATGGTGTCCTCTTTGAGGGTTTTAACGGCCACCGTCATGTTGTATCTTTTCCAGACTGCCTCGTAAACGTCACCATATTGTCCTCCGCCTAATTTATGACGCATGACAATATCAGTCCGATTTATTTCCCATTCGTCCGGTTCAGGACTTAATGGAAATACTGTTGGTTTGTTGTGTTTGGGGGCCGGGTATAAAAGTTGGGTTATTAGACCGTCAGCTAACATTGAGTGATGGTGGACTAGTTCTGCCAATGTATTAAACTTGCTTTCTGCTGTGACGAACAGTTTCCCGTCGGCGTCCTCATTTATCCTAAGAAATAAAAACAATCAATAACTAGTGGTAAAACATTCCAAAATTCATCAAAACTTTATAAAATATTTTAGGATGTTTTAGAACTGTCCAAAAGATCCTAAAACAATCTAAATCGTTTTAGAAAGTTATACAATTTTTTCTTGATGTTTTAACATGTTCCAGAATGCTTTAGACTGTTTTAGGACGTTATAAAATGTTTTAGAATGTCCAAGAATGCTCCAGAACGTCCTAAAACACATGACAATAATGCCAGAACTCTTCGGAGCCTCATGAAATATTTTAAAATGTTCTACAATGCTCTAAAAGGTTATCAAATGTTTAAAAAGGCTTTAGACTGTTTGATAACATTATGAAATGTTCCAGAACGCCATATAATATTTTAGAACATTTCAAAGTACTGTAAAACAATTTCGGAACCTAATAAAATATTTAAGAATGTCCTAGAATGCTCCAGAAGGTTGTAAAATGTTTTAAAATGCTCCAAAATGTTGTAAAATATTTCAAAATGTAATATAATTTCTCAGAACCTTTCGGAACCACTTAAAATGTTCCAAATATCCCAAAATTTTAAAATAATTTAGAATGTTTAAGAATTCACCTATAATGGTAAACTCTTCCCTCGAATCTCAGGCTGATGCTTCTTTGTCCGGGCGACGATTCGCTTTCCCGAACCAGAAAACTTCCATTAATACCGCTACTTAAAAGATATTCCGCAGCATTACGCGATATTTTTCCATGATACCAAGAATGCTTTTCTAAAGAGTTGACAGGAGTTACGTAATTAGAGGGCACCCAACCAACTTGGCCCGAGCACGAATGGGCCTCACACCATTCCCCCGATTTATTATAAGACAGAATTCGGACTTGTTCGCCTAAAAAAAAGTTATTAGCATTTCGAATAAATTATTAGGGGGTCTAAAATACCTTTTTTTAAACTCAGTTGGTTTTCACCCCCAGCCTGGAAGTCATATAAAGCCACAAACAGTTGAGGATCGTCTTCTTCTTGCGCCAGGAGATTTTCTTTGCTGGTCCACCTGTTTGCTGAATCTAAGGGTAGGGGTGTTCCGGGGGCTGCCGAACCGGACCCAGTGCTCTGTCCTGAGAGGGAGCCGGAACCACTAGGCAAGCCGGAAGCGTTGGTAGGAGGGTCAGTGTCCGGTATGGAGGGGATATGCGGGAGGGGCCGACTTTGCAGTAAGGCTTCTAAAAAAGACAGAAAAAAAATATTGAAATATCAAGTTACGTGAAACTCGATGCCCGACTATTTTTTAAATATTTTCTTTAAGATCTAGCTTCATTATTAAGTATTTTGAGTGTCAACTGTTTTTAGGGCAATGTGCTACACAAAAAACAATTGAAGTGCCTCTTGACAAATGAAATATTTCGATTATACCACATGGAAAGTTTGAGAAATGGAGGTTTAGCAACCTGTTGTCTATCTGTGTGTGTATGTGAATGTACTTCAAGGTCGTTGCGGTACATGACTCCTTATTTTGCGTATATACACAGCAGGAATTTAAACTGTTAATGACACATGGCTTAATTTACAGTTGTCACCGTTAGATGTCAACAGTAGCCCCCAATAACTGTCTGACGTCATCAAAATAATTACAATTCAACGTCAAATAAATAACCTAATAATTAATTTTGTTGATTCATCCCGAAAAAAAATATTTTCTGGTGTATTTTTGTTTCGCAAACACCCTGTATTTATTGAACGACTTGCACATGTAGAACTTAGAATTAGGGGTTGTATATTGTTAACATACTTTACATCCATTTCCGGTCATTTAAAAACAAAACAAAAATTATATTTCCTAGGAATATAGAACCGACGAAAACAAAAAAATTTCGCCGAAAACTGTATGACATAACAAATTCAACTCAATAAAATTCCTTTACGGTTATTTAGCAAGTTAATCGCACAACAAATGCGAATCGAATGTTAATTCATGGCTACACATGATTCACACTAACATTGAATTCTTTTTACCTTCAGGTGTGAACAAAAAAAAATCGTATCTCGGAAAATAATTGAGATATCAAAATTCTTTTTTAATCAATAAAATATGTACAACATTCAAGAATTTTTTTGTAGTTTTAAATTGGCTGGTTTAGATCATTATTCCAGAAGCTACTGACTTTGCATTATCCAACCCCCTATACTGACAGGGTTTTAAAATAAAGCGTTGAAACTGGTTTTATAATAAATTGTACTGCTTAATAATCCTATCAACATTTCATTCATAATTCTAAGATAATTAGTTTAGGAAATATAAATTTTTATAAATATGGGGTTTAAAAGTGTCACACATCGATAAATAATTATTTTCTAATTTAAAAAAAAATTAATGTATAGTTCGATCGATATAAAGTGATACATAATAATAAATTAACAAATAATGGTGTTATTGACATTGGAAATAAATTATTTACGGACGATAAAAATGTTAGTATCAATTTGAAATGTTGTAAATACTGTTTGTATGATTAACTTCATGAATAAATGATTTGTTAGCACATAAAATTTATTTTAAAATCTTACCAATAGTTTTTCTGCATTTTGCGAAACCTACAAAAATATTAATTATTAAATCTTTATTTAAATAAAATATAGTATGACGGTATTTTCACCCCTCTTTCAAATTTACAATGTTATTATTTCAATTATTGTAATCAAAACACTCAACTGTTATTAAAACAAAATTTGCTGACAGGTTTATTGCGTTATTAAAAAATATAAATAAATCGATATTTCATTTCTCTTTTTTAAGTTGGTAACACTACCCAGTTTCCCCAAAAATTTACTTAATCAGCCAATAACTATCAATTAATAACAGTAATAAAAAAAAAGATGTCTGCACCTAAGTAGTGTTCAAAAATGCGCTTACTGGTCCACGAGGGGAAAGCCAGACTAGGGGAAGTTCTCAATTCGTAGGGGAAGTAATATAGTAGAGGGAGTAAAGAAACCATGAATGGAGAGATTTTTAACCCCGGTTATATTATTTACTGAGATTTTTATTAATCTATAATTAATATTTATTTGAATTAAATTGTTTACCTGCAACTGACATTAGATATTCAATTGTTTTTTCGTAATATTACGTATCAATAAAAAAATTATTATTAATTTGATTGGACGGATAATTTCGAATGTAATTATGTATTGCCTTGAATTATTAGCTTTTTTCAGCACCAAAGTAACTGTCACCTAACAAAATATGTCAAAATGAATGACAAGTCAAACCTGTCAAACTTAATTGTTGCTTATAAAACAAAATATGTTGATTTGTCGATAGGAAATGATTGCAATTGAGTAATAATAAAACAGATGTGCAATAATGATGAAAAAAAGGAAAATGAGCTCACTTACCACTATGTTCAGTAAAAATGTTAGATCCAGTCTGTCTTCCATCTTTGGGTAATCTAGGTTTACTTCTCACTGTTCTAACCGATGAAGATCCCGTTGTATTTACACGATCTTTAGTGTTCTGTGCCCCCATTGTTTATTGGAAACATTCCCCGGCTAAATATTTGTCCAAATCGGGTGGTTGCACTCACAACTTTCACCCACAGATCTACATTATTAATTTATGTACGAAAAACACTTTTAGAAATAATAAACATTTGTTTGAGACATATTTAATGGGTGGTAATTAGTTTTTGCTTTAGTTTTTCACTACAGAAGACACTAATCACCCCGTTAAACCGCCATATTGGAGAACTGACATGTTGTGATGTCGATTATTGAATATAGGTGGGAGTTTTGTCGCGCGGTGGCAGCACCAGTCGATATGTCATTTAAAATAATTATCTGAAATAAATATAAAATATAAAATTAAATATTGAATATTAACTAAAATATAATTCAGAAATAAAATAATGATTTAAATTTGATATTCTTGTGAAATTTTATATTATTTATGAAAGGTTAGGATGAGATGTATGATAGAGTGGAAAGTGTTGTTGGGATGAGATGTATGATGCTATGGTAAATTGTAATATACATTATATATTCAAAATTAAACAATATCTTTCGTAACAAAAATTCTAAATTTCTTTACATATTAAAAATAGTGTAAACATGCCAATAGAGCACCTAATGTTGTCACATAGCAGCCATAAGTAAACAATACCCTACAATATTAAACAATTGAATAAACAATAGCGTAATCTATCTCATAACAACGATTATTTAACACTTATGAAAACATTTGAGTGTGTTTGTGAAGAACTATGCATGAATTTAGTGATCTTATTGTTATTTATAAATAAATTGATGAACAGAATGTCTCTTTCTCTCTCTAATAGTATGTAGCGAACATCGATTAGCGTGTGAGTGAGTGAGATGGATGATGTCTGATAAATAAATAGACGAACGACAACATTTTTGTTGTTAAGGCAGTGGAAAAATATTTTGAATAAATTTGACACAAAAGCAACCAAAATGGTCAAATGCAAATAACTTCTTACCAAATCACTTTAGAAGAAAAAGTTTTAAATAAAACTTGTTTATAACTAAATTTTACACCAGAAAAACGTATTTAAAATTTTTTCCTTCGATTATTATTGGGCGATATAAATCTTTAAAACAGAAATATTATTTTTTTGATTCAAATTATATATAAAATAACATTTTGAAGCACCCTGTACAGCATTTTAATAATCCTAACCTCACTTTTGACCTTTTTGGTTGATCCCATGTAATAGCCATAATATAAAATTCAAATAAAATATACTATATATAATATCAGTGTATAGGAATAGATACCTCTAATTATGTATATATTTACATTTACTTTAAGTACGAAAAATTAGGTACATTCAAATGTCTTTTGTTTTAACAAAATTTCAGATGCTTTAGCAATAATAAAAATTTGCGATATTTACAAATAATCACTAACCTCTTAATAGTATTGTTATTTTCAAGTACAAAACCGTCTGAAACGTGATTGATTCGATCACAGACGCCATTTTTTACCTTCCCCAATTAATTTTTCAGAGTTTAGCAGGAAAAAACAACAAGAAATTGTCCCAGCGATGCTCAACTCTTTCATAAACAATTGACATAGCACACTAATTAATGAAATAATGCTCAGTGATGTTTAACTGTTTCAGATAGTCAATCGTTTCGAAAAAAAAATGAGCATCACCAATAAATATTCACAGAATGGTCTCTATATCAACAATTCTATTATTACTATTTTAGACAGAGAACTATTATTTTCCCTGTGTGATAGAGGCTTCACTTAAACTAGCAGAAGATATATTACTATATAATTTATTATTATCATTAAAGATTTCTTAATTTCTAACAATATGATTCACCCTATTACCAAATACGCTTTTTTGTACTCTAAGGGGATATAATTAAATATACATAACCTATATTTATAAAATGTTGAAGGGGTGAACATCCAACAGATATGATTGTTTTTAGTTACCCTATCGAAAGACTAAGAGCCCATATTCAATAATAAATTCAATCATTTTACTAAAATTATTTGACGGTTTAGTTTAATGATTGAATTTATTTAGATATAGGAGGTCACAGCACTAGAAATGGGAATAAAAATACAAAAACATTTCAAGCACTGCTACTGGGATCATTTTTAATATTTTTAAAACAGTAGACGTCACAAAATATATCAATTTATCCTGAAATTCATTTGAATTCAAAAAATAAATGAATGGTACGCAGTACCATCTATCGGACAAAAGCCAAATGATAAACTGGAAAATAATTCGACTTTTATTCGCTAGATGGCTCTGCCAATTTTAATTTTTTGTGTGACATATACCGTTAATCAATTAATTTATCATAAATAAAAATGCAGTACATTTTTACAACAATTTATAAATATTTTGACGTTTAAAACTCTGATTTATTGCATTCTTATTTATAATAAATGTCACAGTTAACAATGATTTGTTAGTAAACTGAAAATATGACAGCACATAGCAACAATGGAATGAGTTATGGGACGCAAGATGCACATTTAAAGCCCGTTTTAAACTATACCACTACACGTAATTCATATAAAAACATCTAAAACATTTAAAGCTCACACTAAAATTTCTTTAAATTAACTAATTAAATATTATTAGCGCTATTTCAACATTCAAATACTGTTCACATTTAAAATGCAACGAAAACTACTTGGCAATGATGAGCTGCTAGTATAAACACAGCTTCATATTTTTTTCAATGCGTCCCTTTATATACAACAAAACTGAATAAATTTCGCAACAATTATTAAATAATGATATGTCTTCATTTATAGATGTTCAACATTTAACATTTATAAAACGTGTGTTTCACACATAACCTATAAAAAAATTTATAATGATTTGTCTATTCGAGATATGTCCGATAATTATCTTGACATCCAACAAAATTAGAAAAATGGGTGTTAAAATTGAGCAAGAAAGGCAAGATACAAGAAATCACACACCCAAAGATGGGCCGGGCTGACAGACGAAGCCTTGGAGAGTTGGACTCAAAATGGCGCGGTTTAAACATAAATTTTAATCTTACTTATTCAATTCAAATGTTAGTTTGTTATTAGTACTGTCAAATTGTACTTTTATGTTGCAAAAACTACTCCCTTATTAAATTAGTTGGAAATTTGAATGATTATTTTTACCATCCAAATTTCGACCAATAGAATTGTACCATTCGACGTCACGTGGTACAACCAACACGGTTTTCAAGTGGAAATTTTTTGGAAATTTTGTCTGTTGGTTATATATACAAAACAAAGAATATTCAGCCGCGTTGATTCAGCATCTGTCAAACTGACAGACAGATTGAATGTGAAAATGAGCAGATTCAAAGTCGAGTCTCTGGAATATATTGATGAATTTGGATGGGAAAAATAATCTTCCGAATACCATTCGTGATTAAATTTAACCTGGCAAAATTTTCAGATTGCTACGAGAGCTTGCTACCAATTTATTTCGTGATATTGATCAAAAATCACTCGCTTGACAGCTCGTGATTTTTCTGTCAATATCACTCAATAAATTGCTAAGCAACAAGCTCTCGTAACAATCTAAAAATTTTTCCGGTAAAATTTAACCACTTATGATATTATATATGAAAATTTCTTGTTTCCTGCTGCTCCTAGAAAAAAAACTATTCAGATATAAATGTTGAGCATAATTTTTTACACATTTTTTGTTATAGTTATGAATATGTATAGTACATATTTCGAACGCTAGAGGACGCAACAGGTACAAAAATGTTTTGTTTTGTCGTTTTGGCCCTCTGGTGCCTGAAATATGAATTATACGAATTTGTGGTATAGACAAAAAATGTGTGTAAAATTATTTTCTATATTTTTTGCCCGAAAAGTTTTTTTGTAGGGGCAATACCGAATAAGAAAAATCGGGAATAGTTTCCGCAAATGTTAACAATGATATGTAAATTATTTTTGTCGCGCTTTCAGCGCCGTCTATTACATTTTTATTAAAGTAATATAAGAGAGGAAGTCTGACTTACTTTTTGAGTATTTATGCCACGTCATATCAACTCAACTGATAACATTTTTAACAATAAATTATGCAGCCTACTGTAGATCGTCTTCACACTTAGGAATGTCAAATATTTCCGCGAATAATGGCGGTAAAGTCAATTTTGCCCAATTTACTCTAAACCATTCCAAATGTGCGGAGTGTTTCGCGCCAAGAGCTCGCAGTTCTGCCAACTTTAAGAGGAGACTGCTTGACAGTTGGGGCTCTGAGGAGTGATTTCTGCCAACCTAAAAAATTTAAGATTAAAAAAGTAATTTTAGGGGGTTGTAAGCTGTGGTACCTGAACTTTTAGGGCTTCTAATATACGGTCCTGGTGATGTTCAATTGTTTTTACGTCGGTTACTCCAGGTCTATCAGCTGTTAAAAGGACACAAGCTGAAAATAATCCTAGCTCGGTGTCGTTTAGGGCTAAGGCGTTCAGTTTTGTCGTGAAATGCAGGAGTGACGTCACGAAATCAGCCTTCAATTAAAAAAAAAAGTTCAAATATTGTTTTATCTTAATTTAAAAAATACTTACATCATACATGATATCCATTTGCGCCCTGCTGATGACCATTCCATCATCGAAAACAATTTGCTCCTGCGTCGCCAATTTCGAGGCTTGGGCCATCCAAATCTCAAAAAACCCAACTTTAATCAATATTAATTGATCGTCTTGTCCCAATTCGCTGAAACCTGGTACCCTTTTGGCGAATTCGACCACCCTTTGGACGCTAGGCGTCATGGCGCTGGCAAAATGCTGCCACAACCAAACACGTTGCCATTCGAGGGCCTCCGCTGTTGAAGTGGCCGTGGTTTCGTCAGGGGGAGTTGGGGGACCTGCTGGAAGCGACAAGGGTTTGAGGAGGAGCCCCCGGGTGGAGTCTTCCGTGTAAGGGCAGTTGGCTAGGTGAGCTTGAGAAATAGTGAGGATTATATCGTAAAGGGCTAGGTGTTTTGAGTCCACAAGGGCTGCAAAATTAAAAATTTAGTACCGACTGCGCCAATTTTAAGGTTTTTTCACCTTGTCTGGTTTCTTCTTGTTCAGGACTGCCATCCCTCGGTGCGGTGGTGGTTGTAGGCGTCGCAGGGTCCTCCGGACCTCTTTCCCTAGATCTTTTAGGAACCCGCCCATAACGGACACTATCCCTGGACATTCCGACCGCTAAACATTTCTTGAAGCGACAATACTGACATCTATTGCGGTTCAATCGTATTACAAGACATTTGCCATCGCGCAGGCAACGGTATTCGATTTGTTTTTGAATACTGCGACGAAAGAAGCCCTAAAAATACAATAATAATATATTAGAATAGTTTAGGGTAGCAAATACGAGCTACATTTTATTCAAAACATACTAATAATACATTTCAAATTAAAATAAAATTTTTGTATTACACATGTTATCCCCTTAATTCAGCGTATATATCCACAAAACATGAATTTGAAATGAGATTTGTACAATTCCATATCGTTCACGATTTATCAATAATTAAAACTTTTGGGGTGACAATTCATCCCCTATTTTTTATTTAAATAAACTGATTTAATAATAATTTTGTCGAATTTTAATTAAAATATTTCAACGATTTTGCCTAACTGTCCAACTCATATGAATAAATAAATAAATCAAACACTTTCAGCAGTACCAACGTAACGGTACTAACAATCCAACAACCAACATTCACTTCCGACATCGCTAGCATTTGTTTTATTCGTTTGTTTGTTTATGCTGGTTGCTAATAAACAGGAAAATGGACAAGACCTGGTTTTATCTTTGCCATAAATGTACAACACAATCATGGGAACCTTTGAAAAGGTTACCATTGGTAATAGATGTAATACCGAGAAGTGTAGTGGGAACTCTACCTGAGGGGAATTTAGAGCGAAATTTATATGTATAAGGAAATTGTTATTAAGCTCATTAAAATATACATGAATGGGTATCAATGTGATCCATACTTTGCATTTGAAGTACTAATAAAAATACTTCAAGAGATTTGAATTTTTTTGTTGTGTATTAGGAAACGCAACCAGACTAACATTTATGTGGCGCACAAAACGTTTCCTATTTCCAAAACTAAAACAAACAAAATTGTGAAAATGTGGTGAGATGTAATTCAAATTTTGAATTTGACGCAAAAAGAAAATTTTGTTGCTATCTTGAAATCTTAATGAGATATTGATTGTTTTGCTAGGTATTATTAAAAACCCTTTATGTTCAGAGCTCAGAAAACCAAATTTATGGAATATTTTAAGTACAAATAAAAATTAAGTTCATATCTCAAGTAACTTCTGAGATATTTTGTTAGATATTTTTGCACCCACTATAATTCCAAAACTAAAATGAATGGAATTATGAAAATGTGGCGTAATATGGACCATACTTTAAGTTTGAAGCAAAAATTAAAATTTAGCTGATATCTCAAAGACTACATAAGATATGGACCGTTTTACTAGGCGTCATCCAACCCCATTTATTTTCAAAATTAAAACAGCCAAAATTATGAAATTAGGAACAAATGTGGTTTATACATTGATTATAAAGTGCGAATAAAAATTTGGTTGATATCTCAAATAAGTCAAAAGATACAGACAGTTTTTGTTGAGGGTAGCGAAACGCAACCAGTTTGTCACTCATGTAGCGCACAAAAACTATTTTATTTTCAACATTTTTCAGGCTTTTGTTACAATAATTCATATTTTGCGTTATTATACCTTGCATCCTTCGCAGGACGTCACTCCATAATGGTACCCTGATGCCTTATCGCCACAGACCTTGCAAGGAACAAAACTTTTTGTACTTCCGGCGCTGCTGTTTGAATCTGCTGCAACATAGTGCTGTTCTGAAACAGAAAAATATATAAAATTACAAATAAACTCAAGCTTGAAATACAAAAAAAGATTCGCGAATTGTGAATGTGAGGTTTAGTTATTCAAGCCACGGTTGTAATATGTGCAAAAATGTGCGATTTGAGTTGGAGATGGAGAAAGTAACAGTACTAAAGATTGTACGATGAATTTGCAACGAAACTTACAGTATATTTCCAGGAATTTTTAATAAAGTTTGCCATACTGTTCTTTTGTGATTATTGACTTATTTTATTTGAAATTAATTCGTTTAATGATGTCAATGAACTATTGAAAACTCGTGAGAATGATGTCTTAGACCGGATATGGTTCATTTGTTTTTATTTTGGAACGATCAAAATTCGAATGACTGCATTTTACTACAATTTTAATGCGTCCGTTTTTATCAAAATTAACGCAACAGCTAACTTGATTTAAATTAAAAACCGGTAGATAATAAATTCGAGGCATCATTTTCAAAAGAATTCGGTGATGAAATGCTCCCATAGGCGGCGTACTTTAATAATTCACGGGGGCAAACCAAAATTAATGACATTTTTTCATTTGGTGCCCCCAAAAAATTATTTTGACCGCCACCACTGTACTATATCTTGTCAGCCAAGAATACCGGACATTTTATTGATAAAATCTGTACCAAAAACTGCCTTATAAATAACAGTAGAGGATTCCAAATTAAATACATAAAATTATTAGTTATTTATAGAGGGACCAAAGTTTGATGACCTTAAAACAATTTTTTTTAATTAAATTAAAATAATTTTTTATTTGATTGATTTTGGTCAATATTTAACAAAAATATTTAGAAACATAAAAAATTGTTGGGCTCCGGAGTCCGGTTGTTCCGGAAACGATATTTCCGGACCCAAGACCTTCCGATATATCAATTTTCAAGCCTCCCGGAAAACCCAAGCCTTGCTTTCCGGCTTTACCGGAGTTTAGAAACGCAACTCGCTTTACAGCACTGTAAAACTGGTCACACTTTTCTTAATACTTTAAAATATTATTAATTAAGAATCTCTAGAATATTTAAAGATAATTTTATAACATTGCTGAAATAAAACAAGATAAATAGAATCCTTTTTTGTCCTTGTCTCGCTTGCTGGCAGAGCTCCAACAAAAAAAGAGATGGATAATGAAAGGAGAGAGGTAAAAGAGTGCAACATTGGAATTAGGAAGTAAAACAGTTGAACGATGCACCCGCGGTGCGAGAAAGATTGATTTGCGAACAGTTGGCTGTAATACAACCAGTGATTATCAACATTTTACAGAGGGGACTTTCATTTTGGATACAAGGCTTGTAGTGGCAAATAGAAGTGCATTAATTAATTGATAATTTTATGAATAATCACGATTTACGATGCATATATTATAATAAACATGTAAGTTCACTTTAGGCCCCGTTATAATTAAGAATGTTAATGAAGCCAAGGCGTCTTGATCGACAAAAGTTTAACAAAATATTGATAACTCAAAAAAAATTATACACCGTTAAATTAATTATACCAGTGAATACCAAACTGGATTTGAATATCTTAATTAGTTTTATGATAATTATGATTTAGAATGACGTCATTTGTCAGTATTATAATTGAGTGGGAGGGATATTTGATGGTAATCTGTATTTATTAATCATGTGGGGTTCCGTACTTAAAATGGCTACTGTAAAACTTTATTACTTTTCTGAATAAAATGTGCTTCTCAAGCAGGAAACAGTAGTTAGACAGTTGAATAAGGCATAAAAAAATAACTATAACCTACGACACATTTATTACATACTTACTTACATACAGACAAACAAAAAGATGCATAAAATATCATTATGTAAGGTTAGTAACATCTCAAACAAAAAACATTATTTCTCTCACACAATTGAAATAAATTATAAAATCTTTTATGCAGCGCTGGTCCATTGATGCCAGATTGTGCATTCCCTAGTGAAATGAACCGGTTCTTCCAGTACGGGAACCGGTACCGGTCAAAAGCTTAATATTCGCGAAATCGCGAGGAATCTATTGCAAATGATTTTTTTTTTTGAGTAACGGTTGAAATGAGGAACCTGTTTTTTTGCACACCCTTGAATAGGGGAATTGTTTGAGGGTCACTAGCGTGAAATATTCACAGCTACGCCTGCATACCCTTTTTGATTCATAAATTCAATTGGGAATTATTTACTCACGTTTGTTTGGTTATTACTCGTAATTAGAGCTCACTAAATAAGACAATAATTAAAATTTCTAGCCTTTTCACTTCATTGTGCGATTTTAATTGATAATTAGCTTAGATTTTCTCAGAGAAATTAAATGTGTTCCTTGAAATGAGCCAACGAACTCGAAATACTGCATTATTACCTACAAAAATGATTGTATCTCGCAAAATACTTGAGATATTGCAATTATTTTTTATTGTCGTTCATTATTAAGGAACAGACTATATTTGAAATTTTTTTCTAAATTTTTAATCAAGTACTTATCAATTTATAGCTTTCCCAAAAACAATTGAATATTATAGCTCAACGAGTACGGATTTACTAATAGTTTTTTTAAGTACGGAACCCTTAAAGTATGTTTTTACTGACCATCCATCAATATTTCTACTTTGTTCTTACTAACACAGTCTAAAACGAGCATATTTACATGAATGTTGAGGTCAGTGTACTTGACATTGCAACGAACACACGTGAATATTGCTTTGTACACGTGAAATGTCGGCACGCACGATATGTGTGTGTGCGTTTTTATATGTGTGTGTGTGGGTGACCTTGAAATGTGTGACGTGTACATTACGTGAAGAACTGAATTGTTTAAAAAAACGTCATGCCTGAAGAAATTATTAGGTAAGTATAATTTTTAAAGCCGCCATTTTCTATAAAAATGGGGCTAAATCAACCCCTCACTTTAATAATCTCAATTGGGATGAATTTAAGTACCTCCACTATCATTTTAGTAAAAAAATTATTAATTTTGTTGACTCGTTTCAAATTTATGCTAAAAAATCTTTACGTTTATTGAAGTCGATTAGACGCCATTTTTAAATATTTTTTTAAGTTTTTGAAATTGAAAAAAGTAATAAAAATATGTTCTAACAAGTGTAATAAATCAACCCCTATTATTTCCCATACCAAATTGTCATATATTGAATTTTTGGCTAGCAGGAAACAAATTTCCATTAATTGAAACTTGGTTACTTATTAATAAATTAATTTCGATAAATCCTGTGCACATTTTTGTGAAAAAAACGACAAAAATCTGTTCAGAGGAGCACAGCTGTCCAATCCTCATTATTTTTTGACCCAAATTTTGATCATCTATTTCTTGGGAAACAGAAACCAAAATTATGTTCTTAAATTTCATCGCCTCACTTCTGTACACAATATGGCCAAATTCTGTGCAAGTTCCAAAACAAAAATTGACCAAAATTTATTTTAAAGAGAGCAAGTGTTCGATCCTCAATGATTTTTGAGTCAAATTTTTATTATTTTCCATTTGGGGAAGAAGAAAACGAAAATGAGTTCAATGAAATTTACCATCTCATTATTTAAAGTTATTCGGACCAAATTCTGTGCACAATTCCAAAAAAATATGTTGGAAATTTATTCAAGAAGGTGCTAGTATTCAATCCTCAATGATTTTTGGGCCAAATTTTCATTATATTTTCTTTGGGAAAGCAGGAAGCAAAATTATGTTCGATAAAACTTGCTCCTGCAATCTTTTAAGAAATTGGCCAAATTCTGTGTAAGTTCCAAGAAAAAAATCGACCAAAATTTATTTTAGAGGTTGCAGTTATTCGACCCTCAATGATTTCTGGGCCAAATTTCTATCACATCTTATTTGGGAAAGCCTTGAACAAAATTGTGTTCAATAAAATTTTTCGCCTTACTCTCTTAAATAATTTGGTCCAATCCTGAGCACAGTTCCGAAAAAAATTGTTGGAAATTTATTCAAGAGGGTGCATCTATTGTACCCTCAATGATTTTTGGGTCAAATTTTTATTATATTTTATTTGGGAAAGCAGGAAACGAAATTGTGTTGAATAAAATTTGCTACTTCACTATTTAAAATAATTGGACCAAATTCTGTGCACAGTTCCAAATAAAATTGTTGGAAATTTATTCAAGAGGGTATAAATATTCGACCCTTAATGATTTTTGGGCAAAATTTTAATTATTTTGTATTTGGAGAAGCAGGAAACGAAATTTTATCCAATATAATTTGTTACCTCACAATTTTAAACAATTTGACCAAATTCTGTGCAAGTTCCAAGAAAGAAATTGACCAAAATTTATTTCAGAGGGTGCATTTATTTGTCCCTAATGATTTTTGCGCCATATTTTTATTATATTTCATTTGGGGAAGCAGCAAACGAAATTGTGTTTAATAAAATTTACTCCCTCACTGTTTTGAATAATTGGGCCAAATTCTGTGCATAGTTCCAAATAAAATTGGTAAAATTTATTCTGAAGCGTGTAACTGTTCCACCCTCATATTTTTGCGAAGCAGGAAGCTTAATTTGTTTGCCACCGTATTTTTTTATATAATTCGGCAAAATTCCACTCATTTCAAAAAAAGACCTAACAATTTGGTCTTCCTCACACCGATTGCCACTCACACACACTCAAATTGATTCTGGCATTTAGAAATATCTTCTCGAACAGGTTTTTACCATCCTCCGATCGCTGGAGGCAGAATCCAAAGTCTTAAAACACGTAGATATGATTCTTTCAGTTCATCGAACCCTCATACGTTTTCCAAAAACGTAGTGCCCCCCTCCTTGCCCCCCAAGTAACGAGCCGCCTATGGAATTAACACCGTGTAAGGATAGAAGACACGGAGAGTGGATTTCAGTTTTTATGTTGGGAAGATTCTTCAAGTATCTGTTGGCGAGATGCGGAAGATTTCAAGATAGCAAATAAATAATCAATTGATAGATATTTCGAAAATGGACAGTTGAAGGATGGCTTAATTCCAAAAAATGGTCGAAACAAAAAAAATATTATTTTATATTGGCTTCAAAATGTATTTAGATATGTTAGGTCTATACTCATATGGTCTAAGGTATTCTTCAGCTTTATGTTGAGAATGTTAAAGGAAGGAGTGGTCAACTAACAGTGAAGAATAAAATTCTTCGTTTATTGAGAAATGTCACAGGAAATAATAAACTTTAAATCCAGGAAATTTAATCACGAATTTAAAAAAAATGCTAGATAAGCTAGATAATTAAAAATAGATAGAGGCATTTATGCTTCATTGATTTCTCAATAATTATATCTTTCTTTTGTTGCTAATATCAATTCATACAGCCACTGATGAATATCGAATAAAATTGATTAAAAAAATTTGCACCCCTCCTAGCACAAAAACAAGAATATCTCAAAAAATAATTGAGATATCAAAATTATTTTAATTGGTTATTGATACATGAGGCATGGACTACTTTGAGTATTTTTTTCAAAATTTTTAGGCTGGTGATCTGAGGGGCAGATCGAATAAGAAAACCTCTAAAATTATTCACTTTATTACCCTCTCACACCCTTATTTCGAATCAAATTAAATTTTTAAAAACAGATATTAGTTGTGCTTAATGAGCCCTTTGAAATGACACCCCACTTGCCAGGGTGAAAAATATTTTTATTTTACAACCCCCTTTAGGGGCATGCAACCCTAAAAATAAACATCTGACCTAAATTGTAATATAATTTTTGATTTTGGGTAACATTATTACATATAAATTGTATATTTCAAATTTGTAACTAAATTGGTGCACGAGTTACAGTCGTATAACCGACTGATAGTTGTCTTAGAGTATTATTTTGGGCCCATTTAAATGCGGGGCCCCAAAAATACTATTATTATTGAGGATAATTGATGAATGGATATATGTAGAATAAAATGAATAAGGTTTCCTGTGCAGCAGTCAAAAAGTGCCAAAATTAAAACAAATTTTCGACTACCGTCCATACATAATTAAAATTGGGCCTCGGTCAAAAGTGAACGCACTTTAGATCTACCCAAAATGAGTTTTGAATTGCAAATAGACCCAATTTCAAACACATTTGTAGAATTGATAAAAAACATGCAGGATTATTCGAAAAATTGTGATGCTATTGAAATTCTGCTGTATTTAATTACAGGTGGGTGTTTTTGGGGTATAAGCGACAGTTGACTGTCGCAAACAAAAATTATGCATTACGATATGCATTTGTTTCGCAATGTAATAATAATCATGTACTTATATGTGAGTTATTTTGATTTTATTATAACTTTCTAATTTCTATACAGAAATTGAAATTCGCCAACTTTAATAAGGAAAATAATTGATTCCAGTGGCGCACAATTTTATTTTTTAGGGTAATATAGTTGTCTACTCTTTTAATTCTATCGTCAAATACAATTTAGTACGTTAAATCAATAAATATCACTAATTTAGGAATATTTAAAAAAATGAAGCTTTTCGGAAACTGCGTTTATTAAAAATGACGTCAAAACTTTATTCCCCGATAAATTCGCACAAAACTCAATTTATACACTTAATAAAGTGTGCAGAATATAAAACAAATAACAAAAAATTTTTTAAAAATATTTCAGCAATAAATAAGATACCCAAAAATTGTTTAGCACAATGTTAAACAAAAATGCCCACAAAAAATTTATTTATTGATCAATTATCATAAAATTTTAAATATTTAATAAATATAGTATATACAATAAGAATCAGATCAAATGTTGACAATATTGGCCCAATTTTTTGAGTTATTATCAAAAATATCCAAAAAAAGTGTTTTAGTTATTATAAAATTGCCAATATTTCGTAAACTACGGCCCGCACAGCGTTTTTAATTAGATTTTCGTAATCTATACCCTCGAAACTATATACCAACATGTGTCACTCAAAATATTTGGGGCCGAAAATTTCGACGAAAAGTCCCAAGGGGGGACCCTTGGGATTTTTCCAGATTTTGGCCATTTCAGTTTTTCTCTCATAAAATTGGTATAAGTTGTTCAATTGTTTTGAAATTTGGTACACTTGTGGTACATTTCACGCCCGATCGATTGATGCAATTGGCATTCCGGTTTCTCTAATATTTTTTGAGATATTGAAGGGGACATACAATTTTTTTGGGGGCAGTTTTTCCGGAAATTTGAGGGGGTATCAAAAATTGATTTGCACATTTGGAATCAGTAATATTTAAAGATAATAAAATTATATTTATTTCAATTTTTTTTCACTCCTTTTCAGTATTTTGCTTATAAATAGCGCATTTTTTCAGGTATTGGACTGAAATTTGGTACAATAATTACTGAATCTGTATTTAATTGAATACAGGAGACTGAAATTTTATATCTGTCTTCAATCAAAAGTTACTTTTTTTTTCAATATAAAAACGATTTAAAACAATTGAATCACGATATCAGTGATATTTTTGAGTTAAAAGAAAATTGACTATTTAAAATTCAGTTTAAATATAGAACGTTCATATTTCCGTATGTATTAATTATTAAATCAATATCGTGGAACAAAACTGCGTTTTAATATTTTAACTTTCAGCTCGATTTCCAGCAGAAAAATCTGTTTTGGAACTGTTGGTTCTTTATGGTTGAATATACAATATTTTTCAAGGTTATTTAAAACAAATTCATTTGAAGATTCCTCCAAAATTTACCTTGTTTGACATTAGGCGACGCGGCGCTTCCCCCAGGCGACGCAGCCACCCCCGCAGGCACTTGGTGCAAGGGAGGGGGTGGTGATCCTGCCGATGCACTCCCCACAGATCCAGGATCACTAAACCCTCCCTGGGTGCTACCATCTTCAGGTTGATCAAAAAAACTTAAATTGAATTCTGAGCCAGCGTCGAAGCTTACTTCTGGACCTGGGGAAAGCTTATCCGCTGGAGGGGGAGATCCCAAACCGCTGCTGATGGTTTCCACTTTGAATACATCCATTTTAGAAAAGTTCAGCCCATTCTCACCAACAAATAACACTTTGCACTGCAGTCACTTTTGCACTAAGTCTTTACACTTTTAAGGGCTGTTTATTTGAGCTTGGAAAATTTATTTGATGACATTTTGGGGCTGATTGAGCCTTCAACTCAATATAAACAAAATTTCATTCATTTTGTCCAATAATTCGACCGTCAAATAAATTTATTAACATCAAGACACAATTTTGTTGATGTATACATTTTAATAATCAATAAATTTGATTGATTCGCCCATATATCTCTATCAATAAATAACAACACTTGTTTGAAATCACACAAAACACAAATTCACCACCAATTTTCCTGCTTCCTCCTTGTTGTTCCTTTTTGTCCTCGTTTTCAAGGTTAGTGGATCCCCACAGAATCCTTTCTTAGATCTTCAATAGTGAGTTCCCAACAGTGGAGTACACGTACAGCTGGATGTAAACAGAGTACCATGGCTAGTGTACAGGTATGTTGAGGGGGGTGAGAGGTAAAGAGGGACCAAAAGCAGGAGACGTAAGAGGGGGAGGGTCAGTGACCAGCCTGCTGCGATGTTGAGGAGCTGAGTCTTCCGGCAAGAGGGTTTGGTGTTATGTAATAGCGATTAGATTGTTTTTCAAAGGGGTATTATTGGGGGTTTGGACAGGGGAGGGGGTGGATTTCAGCAGGAATCAAGAAGACACACCTGGTAATCCAAAATCATAACAATTCACCAGTATTTTCAATTGTAGTCCTAATATATTTTGTATCTTCAATAATTGTTAAAGTAGAGGGTTTATCAGAAGCAGGAATGAAGAATGGGCCTCCTGATGTTCCAAAATCATAACAATTTTCCAGTATTTTTAATTGAAATTCAAATTTTTGATGCTATTTTAATATCTTTATTGATTTTTCAAGCTGGTTATTTTTGGTGGGGTATTAATGGGTTTATCAGCAGCAGGAATGAAGAATGGGTATTCAAGGTTTCAAATTCATAAATATTTAACCTCATTTTTGGGTGTGAATCAGATTTTTGAATGTTCATCAACTGTTTAATCAAACAGGGTTTATTGAAGGGGCGGAGAGGGTTGTTTTTTTAGGAGGAATTAATATTAAATATTCAATATTTTAGCAAAAATCTTTTGAATGTAGTAGGTCAGTTAAACATCCACATAATCTCCATCAACAGAGTTCTACTCTTTGTCACTCACTCAACAACAAAAACAAAAGCTAATCTTCCCGAAATAACATGTGACAAACTTATTCAACTGTTCCTATTTTGTTTTATCTATCTTCATCACATGTGCTTATTGCTGAAACAAAACAGAGCTATGTCTTCAGCAGGCAACTGTTTTACTGTTTCAACGCTTGCTTTGACGCCTTGGAAGAATAGATTTAATTGAGATTTGTTGCCAATTATTTTATAACAAATATTTTCTTTTCGTTCTTGCTTTGTTCAGAAATTGATGACCAGTATGTGTATGTAAGTGTGTGTGAGTGTTTAATATATAAACCGGTCCTAATTTTCGTTGACTGCTATGCTATTATGCAGAGTACTTTTTTGTCCGAGAGTTTCATTACCAATTTGGAGGCTGGTTCAATTTTAACTGACTTTAAAATCAACTCGACTGAAAAAAACTCTAAAGAACTATTTCAGTATTACAGGGGATGAAATAAATTATTCATACAACAAAAGCATGTCATTCTTTCTTTTTGAAAATCAATACAATAAATTAATGAATATAATATCAATTTATTGGAACAACCCTGGCCTAAATTACTTTTTAATACCCCCTTTAATATTATCATTACCTTGCTTTTATTTGCTGAATGATTCTATAAATAAAAATTAAAAGCAACTGCCACCAAATAACTCCAATACATAAAATCATACTTTCGTCATTACCTGCTCCCCTAAATTTTTAACAAAAAATTGTTTCAAATAAATATTTTAGAGTATTAAATTATAAATCTAAATCAATAAACAAAATTTATTTTGGATGTTTAATAATGCCACAATTCAGGCATAAAAACAAAACAAATAATAAAAATTTGATGTTCATTTGTTAAATAATAAACAATTGAAGGTTCAAATATGTAATTTTATGCTATTTCCAATTCTCATGAACTTTTCAATCTTGTAAATATCATTAATCACTTTATCAAATTTCTCCATCAATTGTTTCGGTTTTAATTAGCACTTTCAACTGTTTCAACGTCATGCTAAATCTGCAATCGCAGAACATTATTCTCTTGTAGCCTTTCCAATATACATATACAAAGCAATCGTTGATATTTTCGATTATTTTCCGAAAATGGCCGATCGTGCTCGCTTAGCAAGTTATGTTAGTTGAAAATGAAACTTTCTTATGTTTTCTAAGCCATGCTTTTACTTCCTTGATTGCTGTCTCTCTCACACGGGCTCTCCTCCCACGTACAGGTATGTACGAATACAGGACTGTATTAAATTAAAAATATTTGTAAAAAGTTGACTTGTGGCACATCACTGAATCCAGAATTTTACATACAATCCGATTATGTAAAAATATGTAGGGTGTTTTATATAAAATAAAACCAAATTTCAGCCCAATATATAATCAAATAAAAAAGTTATTCTCTAAAATAAAATACAGGCAAAAATTTGGAGTACCTCCCTGTCTAAAACACCTAACATTATATATCATCGTTATACATTCTATTTTTGATAGGTCCAATAAGATTTGGTCGCATTCAGTCCAAATAATCTATAATTATAGGGCTTAAAAGTCAAATATTTTCTATCTCTTTGCCCCCTCTACACACGAACTGCACTGCAGAGTATAGCAATCAAAACCAATCAATCAATGGGTGATATGATCAAATAACGCCTACTTAATAGTTCTTTGTTGTTAATCATTTATCTAAAGATCAAATTAATTTTTGGAAAAATATTGTAAATTGTAATTCTTTCAAAACAAAAATGCCTCCGGCAAAAATCAATTCAATTTTTTTTGGGAGCTCAATTTTGAACATAAATCTTTTTTTGGGCAATACAATTTATATGAGTGCTTATTACTAACGGTGCTGTAATTATAGTAAAATATATTTGCAGGATATTTTTTTCTGTCAGTTTAGAACGACTTCCTTTGTAAAAAGTGTGATTAATCCTCTTGTGAAAAGCTATTGTACCAATAATTGCTTGAAAATAAAAAATAAAAAGATTCGTTTTGAAATTTTTTTACAGTTAACAATTTGCGAAAAATGCAACAAAAATATTTTTTTTTCTAATTGTAAACTTCTATTCTCTATTTGTATTGAATCGGTTGCATATACATCTTGATTAGAACACGTGTGTATTCCACAACCGGTTTGAGAAGCAATGGCGTTGGAGCCATCCAGGGAAGCAGTGAAAGAACTTGATGGCTGAGTTCATTCGCTTCCTCAGCAGAAGGCGCTCCACGTTCAGACTACATGAGCGAAAACTATCTATTATTTATTAAAGATTGGCAAATTGTATGCATCGATATTAGTTCATGAGTTATTGACATAAAATTACAACAAAAATAAAATTTCATTAAACAATAATTCCAATACAGTAAGTCCTTCGCTTGAGTGCACCGCAAAAAATTAATAATCAAGCAAGCAACCTTAGCTTTTCAAATAAAAGAAAGACGGAAATCTCTCCTTTCTGTTTCATTTTCCATAGCCTACTTAAAGCAGTATAATGTTAATATATTCCAGCAAAGAGATAATAAAAACGCTCCTAGCGGAAACTTTCAGCACTAAAGTGTATTTATTGTGTAATTCTTTGATCTTTTAGCTTATTTGGATCACTTTCTCTTCAATCAATGAGTTTGAAGTTAATAATTAGTTTTAAATCAGATCATTGCACAATTTCAAATAATAAAAGTTTTTTCGTGTATTGAAATAAATTTATTTGCTATAATAGTTTTTCAATAGTGTTCAGTTGTGCACTTAGCAGAAGATAAGAAGCCTAAGACATCTTTAATTGCGTCATGAAGACATTCAAAGTCAGTGACCGCCAGCGCAGATCAACTGAGATGAAAATATATACCAGAAAAAGATGGATATTCCAGCAGGCAATTTTTGACGGATGTGTCCGTTAAAATTTTTGCATATTCAATTAGCAAAAATTATTATTTTACGAAGTAATACAAAAAAAAAATCATGTTGAGGATGCAACACGCACTACATTCAAGTAAATTTGGTTGCATTTGTTTATTATAAAATTTTCGAAACACTACTCAATAAATAGAAATTAAATCAATTATTCTATCAAAATTTCACCGCTGAAATATCCTCGACAAACGACAATCTATATTTAGCGTTATTCAGCTGTCAGCCTGCTGCAATCCCTTCATTTATTCAACTGTCATTGCAATCCAAGTTGGCATACAATTTTGGGAATTTTCGCTTATGCGAATTGAATAATAAACAAATGAAGGTGAGGACAACGACCGGCAGTTATTTATTTAATACTTAGCAGGCTTGTAAATTTTTATTTATTTATAAATTAGTAGTAAAATTGTCATAAAATACTTATGAATTATTTATTGGGTGGAGAATATTTGTTTCTACGTCCCTGCTTCATCTGGCTAACCAATAGACATATCAGTAATAACCGTCACGTTGGCAACATTGTACACGCGAGATCCTGGATGCTGGGAGGTCGTCGACCTTCCAGAGGCGTCCGTAGCTTGGGGCACTTTAAACAAACACCTTCAAAGCCCCAAATACATACAAGGTTAGAACTAGAAACTTTGTATGTAGTTGTGTAGATATGTTGAACATATATAGGCAATAGACAAAGTTGCCTACCTATAAGTATTAGTATTTTAGTCTGTATTAGTTGATTAGGTATGTACGTGCGTGTGTATTAGGACAGAGGCGTACGAAACATTAATAATGTAAATGCCCCTTGTGAAATAAGCATTGTACGCCGCTGTCCAACACAAAACAGATAAAAAACAAATAGCATCTAACGTTTATTAGAATAAAATTAAAAATAAACGAAAAGATACAAAGGAAACGGTATTTTATAAACTATAGACTGTGGCTACAAAAAAATATGGAATTCGTTTTTGCTATTCGATATTAAATGACCACTTATATTCAAAAAGCTAGCTTGTAGATGTATCTAGAGTTTAATAAACCTGAAAAATAAAAAATAGAAAAAATTGAAGGTAGAGTGCTTCCTTGATCCGAAAACAAATAAATTGAAAAGAGATTGGAGTGTTCTGATGTTAAAATAAATTATTTCCGTATTTGCGTACAATAAAAAATAAAAGAACAACGTAAATAAGTTGAAATAAGTAAATTTTTATAACAAATTCGTAATCCTCGGAAATTTTGCCCCAGATCAATTTTTTTTTAATATAGTGCACAGCGATTCGCTTTTGTTTTTTTGTTTGAATGCCTGTATCAACTAAAAATTAGACAAATTGTTTTGTATATTGATTAAAGAGGGATGAAACTTGAATTTGAGTTAATATCACTTGAAGAAAAATTAAATATATTTTTAGGGATAACCTGTAGATTTTAAAAAGCTTAATTGCTTCCTAAATCGAAGTAATCGCTGAAAAAATCAGCCAGAAACAAAAGAAAGTGTAGCTCGCACGGTGGCAGGCGCAGCTTACTACGATATTTTGATTGGTTGATCGATTTAGCCTACTTTGATAATAGATAGATGTTATCTGTATAAAAATGGTCCTTGAGATATTTTTTATTGTCCTTTTCAGGATAATTATTCGAATTTTTTTTTTCCATTTGAGTTCGTAAGACAAATATTTGGCAATTCGCTGTGTGTGGACTCACAATTCAATGTACCGGAATCGATCGCGTTTACCGGAAGTCCACAGAGATAAACACT
The DNA here is from genome assembly GCA_963989225.1 of Dromius quadrimaculatus. Taxonomy (NCBI): domain Eukaryota; kingdom Metazoa; phylum Arthropoda; class Insecta; order Coleoptera; family Carabidae; genus Dromius; species Dromius quadrimaculatus. The sequence continues at coordinate 2,842,839 of OZ022333.1, forward strand.
GATCCAGGGATGGGGGAAACTTCCGCACACATTCTGAGTTTCATTTTCATCTGTTATTTAAGGATGTTTACTTGTTTTTTATGATCAAAATAAATATTTGATGATATGTTGTTTGTTTTATTATCTTTCTGTTTGTAATTTTTATACAGAAATAAAAACTCACCCCTGGATCTAAGGACAACACTTCCAGGACTGGATGCTTCCAAAGGGCTGGAAGGGTTCGAACCTGGCTCGTTTTTCACGCTGCAACAAAAAGAATTACTTTAGATTTAGCATACGTTTGAATCGTGCAAGTCAAATAATTACAAAAAATCGTGTACTTAATTTTTTTTGGGCCATTTCGGCACTGTAAACGAAAAATGGTTGTGCACTTGGACACCTGAGGCCAAAAACAGTCCAAACAATGGACTGCCAACCAAAAATTTGTGCCAAAAAAGGCAGCAATCGTTTTTCTAAAACCACTCTTGCATATTAATAATAAAAAAAATTTATATTTTGTTAGATAATTCGGTTAAGCTTGCTCCAAATGTGTCACAAATTTATTTTATGATTTATCTATTCCTTATAATTAATTGAAACGTAAATGAGCCGAATGTCAATTTGGGTAGACAGATGTTGAATTCGTCTAAATTTAGATTCACGAACATGGAAATTGCATTATCTGTGCCTCGATTTGGACACTAACTTTTCAAATATTTAAATTGATTCCTCTCGTTCGTGCATATAAAATAAAGAGCGAAAGATGTTCGATAGTTTAGTGGCAGATTTTGCCAAAATGAATAAATTTATTTTTTGAGTAAAATAATAATTTTAGTACCTCGCAAATGTGGAATCTACTTCAGGAGAACTCGGTGTCGAGCTAGAAGCCTCCATACCATCCAGAAATACCTCCAATGCACCATAGTCTCACATTTTTGCCCAAAATGTAATTAAAAATCACAGTTTCCTATTCTACGACACAAAATGAACAAAAAAATACTGCATAGTGGCAGCAGACATCAACACACAACACAACAGCAGTGAGAACTGTCACTAGTAGTAGGAAATCAACCCCTGTGGATGAGGGATGAAGGGCTAGGGGCGATGTACCAGGGAATTAGAGCAAGGGGTCGAAACGGAAAAGAGGAAGAGGAAATTTGGACGCCTGCGCGCAACACAACACAAATAGGTGAAAAATTAAATAATATGAATTGATCATTTGGTTTTGTTAAATTGGGGTGCAAATATGTGAAATATAAAGAAAAACTAATTTATTTAATTTTAAGCCCGACTTCTATACCTTTTTTCATAATGCGGATAATTTTCACTTTCTTAAAACACAAAAGAGTGAATTATAAATAAATTCTTTGTTCTTGTCGAATTTTCGGCTCGGTTTCTATATCTTTAACAGGACAAATAGTGGTAAAAAGAAAAATCTTGTTAACATTCTTCTTAATAATAATTTCCGGCTTGAAAACTACCCTTAGAATATGAAAAAAATTCTTTAATCTGCAAAAATGTCAAGTATACAAAATATGATTGTTTTTGTCGAGTTTTGAGCACGATTTTTGTACTTCTGTTCGAATTTAAAGTGGTAAAAGTACGATATTCAATTGTTTTTTACGTGAATTATAATTTCCGGTTTATAAACTACCCTTTGGGTATTAAAATCACACCCTTAAAACGCAATAATATAATACACAGAATATAAATCAGATTTCAGTCTGAATCGATTTTTGGGCACAATTTTCGTGCTTCTGTTAAAATTTTTGGTGATAAAAGTAAAAAATTTGATTATCATTTAGATAAAACACAGTTTTCAGTTGTAAACTACCCTTCAGGTATCAAAATCACTCCCTCAAAACGCAATAATAAAAAACACAAAATATAAATGAGTTTTCAATTTGAATCGATTTTTGGGCTGATTTCTGTACTTCTGTACTTCAGTAAATGGAAGTAAAAGTAAAAAAAATTGATTGATGTTTATGTGAAGCACAGTTTTCGGTTTGTAAATTACCCTTCGGGTATTAAAATACAATAATATAGAATACAAAATATAAATGAGTTTTCAGTTCGAGTCAGAACATTGAGTAAACGTTATATATTAACAATTTGAGTACATACCCATAAAAATTTGTTACAAAATATTAATACATACATTTTAAATCGAACAATTATTATTTTTTTAAATCTTACTAGTAGGTAAATAAATATTATTGGGCACTATTTAAAAGGCACTCTACATATTATAAAAATAACACTCATATTTTTATTGGCAGTATACGAGATTTTTAATAATAAATAACTTTGTGCGAAAAGTATTTTGTGATTAAATCAGCGTTTCATTTTGTCTAAGATAGGCATGACCATATCAAAGGTAGGCCTCTTGCCAGGATCCTCATTCATACAAATTTTTATTAATTTACTCAAATGAGGGCTGATTCCTGGAGGGATACTAATCCTGAGCCCTTCAAGGGCGATTTTCATTCCGCATTCCATTGCTGTAAGATCAGCAAAAGGTACTTCTCGGGTAGCAAGCTCCCAGAGCAAAATTGCGAAGCTCCACATGTCTGAGGCCTCCCAATTTGTATCAGAAGGCTTTTTTTGAAGGGTTTCTGGGCTAATCCAAGCTGGGTAATACAACCTACCCCTTTCCTACAATAATTACAAGAAAAATATTAAATTAATTTGAAAGTTTGATGTTTTAGTTACCTGAAATGAAAATTTGGCGTCCGCCATATTTATTCGAGCTGTAAGATCTTCATCAATCATAACATGATGTGAATTCAAATAATACGTAGGAATTATTCGTTCCAGACTGTGCAAAAATGACATCCCTCTAGCAATATCAAGGGCGAAACGTAAAGCTTGCGCTGTATCAACCACCACCCCAGTACCTTCATGCAAAACATTATAAAGGGACCCCCAAGGCATGTACTGATTAATAACCACCAATTTAGGGGGCGCATTGCAGCATCCAACAACAGGCAGCACATTAGGATGTGAAAAAATCCTTAATTTCGGAAATTCCTCATTAAAATCTCTTGAAACTCTTGAAGTACATTCTTTAATCGCTAAAACTTTAGCCACAATATCATTTTTCTGCCATTTTCCCCTCCAAGTATCCCCCGAAGGAGTTTTAGAGATCAATTCCTGTAGCATCAGATCCTTAATATTTATGCCCTTATGCCTGGACAAAGTGGCATCCCTACTGCGGGTTTTAAGACCCAACCAGCTCTGATCCTTAAAGTGGATCTTTTTTAATTCTTGCCCAGTTTCAATCGCCAAGTCATGCATTTTTTGGGATAATTGTCCGCGTGCTTTATCCAAAGGTGTATCACCATCTTTGTTAGCTAAAGAAATGAGGGCCCCATGGTTTACTAAATCTTCAGCGATGTCTGAATACCCCCAAAAGCAGGCGTAATGCAGAGGAGAGTTTCCATGCTCGTTAGTGAAGTTTACATCAGCTCGATTACGCAGGAGCTATAAAAAAACAGTAATAATTCCTCAACAGTTAGGTCTTTATTATTCGTACCAATAAAACAATATCTCTATGTCCATGGGCACTTGCTAAATGTAAAGGCGTATCATCCCCTCGGTTGGTAGAATTAACCCTAGCCCCTCGAAGTAACAACATCTCAACTATTTTTAAATGACCTTCTTTGCAGGACCAATGGAGGGGGCTAAAGCCGTGGTCATCCCTACAAACAATAAATAGCTAAATATGGAGCTGAATAGAATATTGATTTCACAAAACGTTTTGATAATTAGGTCATGCATTACTAGCCCACACTATAACAAATAAGGTGTGCCATGACCAAATAAGGTAATCTACATAAAATATAACCAAACAATTCGTACTTACCCCTGATTCATATCATGTTCTGTATCATCTAGCCATACCCTTACTTGCATGGCATTTCCTTCGCGACACCAGTGGAAAATATCCTCCATTTTTGATATTTACAAATTGCTAAAAATAAATTTTAAATGGGCGTATTCACTTTCACTAAAATAACAACATTTCACTAAAAAACACTAAAAATGTAAAGTATAAACAAATTTTAGATTATATTTGAATAAATATGAGATTATTTATGACATTTGATTAAAATTCGCACTGATTAATCGTGTGACGTAAGTTTCTTGCAGGCTTGCAGCCCCTCCTAAAACCAAGCATGTGGTTTTTACCATAATCAACGTTCTTTTAACCATTTTGAAATTAAATAATTAAAAATTTGAAATTTCCAATAACTTAAAATTATTATTAAAAAAGGTTGTATTAAATTCCAAAGCCCACGACAGTTAAAATATTAAAACTAAAATAAGCTTATTTGCAATAAAACGAAGCATAGATAAAGAATACAACAGACTCGAGCTATAGGTGCTAAACTTAGGTACAATTTATTATTGAACCAGTGAATAAAAGCAAAATATATTCTGTTCTAATATTAAGGATAAATTTTAATACATAATTAGTATTAATTCACGAGTTATTAACAATAAAAATCAAATTTCTAATGATGTTTTTGTATTTATTGATTTAGTACTGTTTTCAACGTCTAGCACAGTCATATCCATTCACTGTATGCTCTATGGCTTGAATTCTCTAACTTTGACATTTGTGCCCTACCATCTACCGAAAAATAATGCAAATTATCTGACATTTAAGTTTTGTTGTTATTTTAAATCAAAATTATCATATCAAATATTTAATTTATACTAGTTTTTTATAAATTTAAGCATGATATTTTCATTGGCTAGAAAACGGGGCTTAAATTTTAGTAAAAATAAATTTAGTTATAGTTTTTAACCAATGTGATACTGCAGAAAAATTATTTGTGAAATGGATAAGTAAATAATAATTTATGAAGCTTGTGTGTTTGGTGGTTTGATGTTTTTTTATGTTTTATAGTCCTCAAGAGGGTACAAGTACAGTGGAAGAATCGACTTCTAAAAAATGTTCAGATGATCCGGTAGTTTTAAGTCCAAATGCCTTAAAAGCAATATTAACTGAATGTTTAGGGTGCTGGATTACTTATCTTCAAGTGAGTTTTAAAATATTCCAATATTTTTGGAGATGTTTTATAAAAGACCCCATTATCATTAAAAATAGAATTACAAATTTATTAATATTAGTATATTTTATAACCGATTACTCGTTATAAACAGGATCACCCTGCCCAACAAAAATATTTTGGATTTCAGTAGGATATCCGGAACGAATTAATTATTAATGATTCATAGATTCTTTAAGAGTATTTTTGTAATGTTTCAGGTCCTGAATCAGCTCTGTTCAGCCGGTTACAAACTATCTCAATGTTTAGGGACTTTGGCACAATTCCAGACCGTACCTTTAGCTTCGCAATGTCAATCAAGCTGGGAGGAGCTTTCCAAAGCTACCATAATCGCTTCTACAACAGTAAAAACTCACATAGCCGCTGCAATGCAGGATATGATAATTGGGGAGACTTACACAGAATCAGATGCCCAAAGACAACAAGAACACAATCAACATATTATATTTGAGAATTTATTAACTTTTATCAATTTGCAATACCAATTTTCGATAGCTAGTTGTGAATGTTTTGGGTCGGTTGCGATGTGCCCTTGCTGCCAGACGGTTTCAGGAGGGGTGCATGATCCTGATTGTAGTATGGCAACGTTACAGCAATGTTTTGCGAGATTATACACTCAGGTTACATTAAAATTAGGTTAATTGGAAGAATTATTAATAATTTTATGAATTTAGGATGTGCGGTCGCAAAACTCAAGCCCCCATTCGATTCATCAATTTTTGGGTGGATTAAGCATAGAAAGGGGGTCAAGTCCTTCGCAGGCGGGGGATACTAGAGGTTCATCACCGTTGCATGCCCCTGAAATGTTCAGGGGCCCTAGTCCTACACAAACTTTTATAGATACTATTAGAACTTCAGTCACAAGTCATATTGAGAATCTCAGGGGCCCATTTCCAACCCCAGGGGCGCTTCATACAATGAAATCTCCATTTGCGCGTGGCGGTTCTCGCTCACCCCTTCATTTCCCGTTGTTTCCACTCAGCGGGCTGAGTGGACAACGACGCTGGTCTGAAGCGGCCGCAGGGGATGTTTCAGGGGGTGCAGCGGGCGTTGAAGCTTGCGCCAGGAGGTGGTCCATGCCTTGGGATAATGCCAGGCAGGAAACTGGATGGATGCAAAGGGGACGTGAAAAAGAAAAAAGACAGCAGGAAAGAAATTCGCCTGGTAATTTTTTTAAAAAACACCAAGGGCAGAGAGTAATTTTTTTTTGTTAATAGTGGAGCCTCCTGCAGCTTGTAATGCTAGTATAACAGGAAGTGATGGTTTGGCGGAAGCTATACAACTTTTAGGGAGCCGAGGGATGCGACAAACTCCTCAAATACAACCTTTATCGTTTAGCACACCTCATGCTTGGCCTGATTCACAACATTCTGAAGACAGAGGGCTGCACAGAAAAATGCATCCAATACATTCATTTCCCAGGTATTTATTTGCTTTTTAGGGGGTGACATATAATAATTTGTGTTTTAGGGGCAATTGGCAATTGTCAGATATAGCTCAAGGTACTTCAGTAACACAACATTACGATATTTTCCCCACAAATCTACCCTTAACATCTCGAAAAAGCAGTAGTTCGACTGACTCGTCTTCCTGCTTGTCTATACATAGCAGGAGCACTTCCGGTTCTGAAAGGGGGTCGAATTCGGAAGGGGGAGGACCTGTAAGTACCACCATCCCAATTAATCCCCAAAAAAAATATTTTAATATATATTTATGCAGGAATCAATGCGCCTGCCTTCAAATCTTTATTCAATTTGGAGCGGAAGTGATCACCTCCCTTTTATACGTCTTCCGGAGTCCCAAGAACCCCCCGATGATAGTGAAGACGAAAAAGGAAGTATGTCAGCTTTTCCCAAACCCTCTTGAAGGGTTAAAAATTTTAAATTAAATAAGGGGCAAATATTTAAATTATTTGTAAGGATGCTTGTCCTTTAATCATTAAAAAATTGTACTCACTAATTGTGATGATGTTTTAACATGACTGTGGTATAATACTAGCCAGCTTACTGCAATTGTTCGTTTACAAAAGAATATTATATCTGTAAGGGTTGATAAAAGTCAATTATTGCTTAATTTTCCTGTAAACGAACCATCAATTGTAAGCCTAATATAGAAAATGTTAAATGTTGATTAATTTTGAAGTACCTTTAATTTTAACAAAAAAATCTGAATTTTTATTATCGATCAAGACTTGAATGTATGCATCGAAAACTATATGCTGAACACCAGTATTTTAGATTGATTTCTGGCTCGAAAGACCAAATTAGTTCAAGGGTACATTTAACAATTTGTCAGCCTTTTGGTGTAATTTATTTATGGGTGTACTTTTCTGCAAGTTTATATGTGATAAATTTTTTTAAGTGTTATTTTTGGCTAGGGCCAAACTAGTCACCTTCAAATGTTCTTACAATTATTGCTGAAGCAAAATTGTTAATAATGTTTGGTTTATTGTTAAAATGAAACTATCTGCCAATAATTGGGAAGTAGGCTGACGCCGCCATTTTTTAATTTGTGGAGGTATTGGGAATATTTGATTAATATTGGGTAACTGGAAATTTTTATTCGATTTTGTTGTAAAATAAAAAAGTCATTAAAATTTTTATATCACTCAAAAAATGTAATCAATTATTGTAGACATTTCATTTTAACAAATGAATAGGCACTATTAGGTATAATCAAATAATAGGTGGGTATATGTTTATCAAGTTTGTCTGGTACAAACTTTTTTTATAAACGTTGTTAGTTAGAATCTCATCAAAAATGGTAAAGGACCACATTTTACTACATTTTTATTACAAATATGTATTTGAATTGTCATACTATTGTTTATGGTATACAAGAATAAAAATATACATTAAAAATTAACTTAATACTGCCCTTATTAGTCTATACACAATAAAAAATTAAGTAGTCTGTGGAAAAACAAACACGAAAACGACTGTTGTCCGCGTTGTTATATGTCTATGGTTAAATTTGTTTTCCTACAGCATACTTTAATTAATAAACATCTAAAGCATTTTCTGTTTGAAAATTGTTCGGAGTCCTAAAATGGCAAGAGGCGATTTGCAAATTAAACTAAAATCAAAATATTAGACAATATTTTGAATAGTAAAATAAAAAAATATTTTAATCTTCTTCCATTTCTTCCCCGTAATCTAAATCATCTTCATCGATTATTGGGTAATCATCAGGCACTTCTTTTGACGCAGAACATTTTAAACACCTAAAAAAATATTTAATTATCATTGTATCATACAATAATGTTATTATTATTTACCTGCTTTCATTAATACCATATTTAATGCAAGTATTACCAATACATTCGCAACATCCATCATGGAACCACCTGTAACTGGATGCCCCCATTGATTGACAATAATTTTTACATTTATTGAAGCTCATACAATCGGACATGTACGCAACTGTACAATTTATTGTTAAAACGTTTGGTTTTGCAGGATCTGCTTCCTGTACGACGCCATTATTATCTAAAATAATTTAAATCAATTTTTTCCCACAAAAAAAATGGAAACTCACCAAAAACTTGAAATTGAATGTCGTGTTTTGGACTGAAAAACGTCAAATCGTGATCAACCGGAAACGTGAAAGTCCGCCAACGAAGTTCAGTATCCGGTTCGACTGTCAATGCCTGAAATAAAGCCGGAATGGCGTTTGAAATATCCTCCACAACTGATTTTTTGCTCAACGAACTTCCTGTATCGTTCGGTTTAGGACACATATCTAAAAAATTTATTATTAAAAAATAAAATTGGCGGGAAATATAAATACGTACCAACACAAGAACAGCATTCGCTGTACAAATAACTGAGACAGGTATAACATTCCTTACAGCATGAACAATTCTTTAAATCACATTTGCAGGATTGTGTCAACATACATTTACTGACAATTGACGCACAAACGGCTTCGTTACAACTTTCAGCTGTGTTAAACAAAAAAAATAACCCTGAAAGAAGGGCACACAAGGAAATCCACCGCAACATTTTATCCCTAAAACAAATTATTATTAGTGACCCCCAATAAAACAACAGTCGCGCTACTGTCTTCCTCGACTTGATTACAACAATTAAATTCCCTAATAATCAACCCAATGAGACAATACTTACATTTATAATGAAAACTTGATCCGGAAACTATTTTAACAAACTCACTGACACTTTAAAATCATTAGAATGTTGGTAAATCTTTGCAACATTATGCAGCGCACTTGAGAACAATCTTCAACAAACTTGGAAAACTTGTTTATGATTCAGAGGCGTGCGGCGGGACGCAGCCCCACTTCACTTCAAACTCATTTGGGTGTTTAATAATATAAGAAAATGACTTGACTGTTTAACAAATAATTTTTCGTTGTTGATACAATTGTTGCTATAGTAACTAACGCAAAATAACTTCTAGATGAATATAACTGACATATTATTTTAATTAAAGAAATATTGGTTGTTTTTTCATTAAAAATTGTTTTCTTATAAATTGATGCTTATTTTCAAATTACCTTTTGGTCAGTTATGTTAGGAATGCACCAAATTGACAACCCTGTTTACCACCCACGTTGTTTTCTGACCGGAAATGACGCCAAAATTAAACAAAAGATTTTTTTAATAGGTGAAAAATGTGCCACATTCCATTGATTTTAGCATTCAAATGTGTTGCCTAAAGGTATACACAGGTGTTCTAAAGTAATGACAATATCTGTAAAGCGGACAATAATTGATTTAATTTTAAATTGACTTAATTGTCCGCTCGTTCGAAATACTGTACCTAATTTTGTAAGCAGGATTGAAGTGTTTACCACAAATGTAAATATCTCAAAATTAACTTGTTCCAGGAAAATCTTTCATTTATTGTTTATTTAATTTACAGAGGCTACTTAAAGGTTTGTTGGTCATAGGCGGCGGGGAAAATTATTTTACAGGAGTCTGGGACAGTTCTAAAATACAAAAATATTACGATTTGGGAGCAGAATCATTGACTGCTTCGTTTGATTTATTATCAACGCTTACATTTTTATCAATAGAGGCTTCAAAATCGGCGGGCTCTATTAGTTTTTTATTACCGTAAGGTGGGGGACCAATCAGAGTCTCAACATCATTATAATTCAAAGTTTCTTGTTTTAGGAGCGTTTCTGCCAACTGCAAAACCAAAATTACTAAAAATAACTAACAAAATATTATTTATTACCAATTTTAATTTATCTTTGTTTTGGGTTAATACTATTTCTGTTTGTTTGTATGCTTGGTAAATTAATTTTCTAGCTTCCTCATCGATTGTGGCTTGTAGGCGTTTACTGTAAGGTCGTCGTCCGGCTTCCTTCATTTCCTGTTCTGTAAATGATATTAAACCGACTTCGTCGTTCATGCCAAATTCTCGGACTTGGGCATACGCCATTTTGGTCGCTTTTTGAAGGTCATTTTGAGCACCTGTTGTTATTTTATTGAAGGTTAAAGATTCGGCGACTCTTCCGCCCAAAATCATGCACATTTTTTCGAAAAGTTCTTCTTTTGTGTATAATTTTTGATCTTTTGGGATGTATTGGGCGAAGCCCAGGGCTAAATTAGTTCTAGGGACTATAGTTACTTTTAATAATGCGTCTGTGTGTTTCAACATCCATCCAACTAAAGCATGCCCGGATTCGTGGTACGCCACCACCCTTTTTTCTTGAGGTGACATTGCGTGATTACGTTTTTCTGTTCCTCCTACAAGTCTTTCAACTGCATATTCCAAATTCTCCTTTGTAACTTGGGTTTGTTTATTTCTAGCAGCGTGTAAAGCAGCCTCATTACAAACATTAGCAATATCTGCCCCACTAAATCCAGGGGTTAAATATGCCAGGCGTCTAGAATAAAATTGGGGCGATAATTCCAAATGAATTACTTTCAAATGTTGTTCAAAAATTTGTTGACGTTCCTCTAAATCTGGGAGATCTATTAAAATGTGGCGGTCAAAACGACCTGGGCGCAAAAGGGCCTAAAACGTCGCAATTAATAATAATTCATAATATTATACGGTGAAATTACTTTGTCTAATATATCAGCCCGATTTGTTGAAGCCAACATGATTATGCCTTCTTTGGACGCCATGCCATCCATTTCTACTAATAATTGATTAAGGGTTTGTTCACCCTCCCCACTAATACCTGAACTACCGAGCTGTGAGCTCCTTTTTCTTCCTACAGCGTCTATTTCATCTATATATATTATACAAGGCGACCGCTTTTTTGCCTCCTTAAATAAATCCCTATAAAAAATAATTAAATCTTGATTATCACAATTACTGAGCCTAAAATCAAGCAGTTTGCACAAACCTACAGAACAGCAGCTTTCATTTAGTACCAATAACTCATTTTGAAATCAGTTTTTTCAATATCAGCTATACTTCCTGATTTATCTCTCAATATCGGCAGGGTTGCGAATACAAGACATTTTGTTAGTTTAATTGCCTGTAAAATGCATCTCACAATTATTATTTACTTGATTTTTATATTTAAAATATAGAAAAGTATGATTATTAGGTTTATATGTCATTTTTATCAATTGACATTTATTGTTCTTTATGTGACATTTCAATAAGAACTAAAATCCCCTATCAAAAAGTCATTGAGTATACCCCGCATAGAACAGACAACTTCAATTAATAATTGAATACGCCACACTAGCGACATCATGTGTTTGGTAAACAAATCAATTGTTGTACACTATTACTAACTAAGAATGTGAGTCCATAAAATAGATCATCTGTGGATATTCTGACAGTTATTTAATATTTAAGTTTAAAAAATGTTGAAATTTAATTGTATACTGTTTTATAAGTTTATTTACGTTAAAAACAAATTGAATTAGTAATTAGTGACAGTAGATAGACTCGAAATTAGGAATTTTAATCATAATTAGGCAACCAGTATTACAGTCAAGTAAAAAATAATGCATCTTTCTATTTAGTTGATTTTCAGCGCATTTTTCCCAGAAACTGGTACTGAATGAAAGCTGCTGTTTCGTAGATTTGCCCAAACTGTCGGATTTTTAAAATTAATAATCCCAGTTTTGGGTAAAAATTAAATAAAAATTCAAAAGGTAATTACTGCTGAACTATACATAATTGAAATCTGAAAATTGCTGCGTTAATAATTGAATTTCTTACTAAAAAGGGTTAGTACCCATTTTAGGGTATAAACTATTAATCTCAATATCTCAGGAGTTACACAAAATATTGATATGCGGTTTTCGATGTCCATTTCAGAATGAATTGAACTTTCATTTTTATGATCGATTTAGGCCAGTACATGACCACCCATTAATCATTTTCTTAAATCTGTAATTTTGAAGATAACTACACCGAATTTTCAGGGATTAATAACTGAACAATAAAGACTAACGAAGAGTTTGTACGTGGATTTTCTTACCGAACCCTAGCAGCCCCTAGCCCGCCAATCATTTCAATAAACTCGCTTCCATTCATGGATAAAAAGGGCACATTAGATTCAGTGGCAACTGCCTTAGCCAGCATGGTTTTTCCGCATCCTGGTGGGCCCAACAAAAGTGCACCTTTAGGGACTTTAGCCCCTAGATTTTTATAATGTTCTGGCCTTTTTAAATAATCAACAAATTCCATTACTTCTTGTTTGGCTTCGCGAAGGCCTGCTACATCAGCAAAATGGACTCCTTTGCCAGGGCCGGTTAGGGGGTCGACTAAAGTGAACTTAGCGCGCCCCATTTGCATCTTAATAATAAAAACAAATTTTTAGAGTTGAAATAAGTTTTCCATTAAAGACTTACAAAAGAATCCATTCCAATAGGACTGCGCAATCCTTTATTTCTGCTCAATAATGAAACCAAAATTCCTACAATAATTAATGATAAAAGGAGCTTTCCAGCTGTATCACCTCCCCTTTCATAAGTAATAGGAACCCCTTCGCGTATTCCCAATCGCCTTTCGGCTTCTCGGAGCTTGTCCTCAAATTTTTGAGCGTCTACCACGTTCATATGAAACGTTCTGTGCTCATACTGCAATAAATAAACTAAAGTACCATCCTGTATATATATAAAAACAGATGAAACCAACTTTTTTTCCTTTAATAACAGCCCCTTCGTGTAAAATAATCGTTACTATTTCTACATCGGGCCTAACAATTATTTCTTCCACTTCTCCTTTGGCCAACATGTGATGCAAAAATTCATTCCAAGAAACATATCGTATAACCTAAAAACATTTTTTTAATTCAAATTGATTACAATAATCTAAACTGACTTCTGGTTGATTACTACTCGGAAATAATAACGAAATTATTGCAATCATCATGTAAGCAGTAAGAATCCAAAGAAAAGCTTTTGCAAGAAGTGACGATATTTTATTTTCGTCATCGTCATCTTTTTCAGGTTTCTTATTATCATCTTTATTTGGAGGCTTTTTCGGGGGCTCTAGATTACAATTCCTTGAAGAAGTATGAAACTTTTTTAATCCTGATCGATGTATTAAAGCACATACTCCTAAATATTCGTTTTTAATTTTTTTCAATACCTAAAACATATTTGAAAATATTTTTTCATCACACATTAGGAGTTATACTTACAGATCTATTGATTTTTTGAGGATTTACGTAATTCAGTTGACTTATTGTAGAAAATAATTTTTTATCAACACCAGGGTTCCTGATATGAGCCAAATAATTTTTATTTATCAATAATTTTAGGGGCACTTTCTGTAAATTTGTTATGAAATGTGTATACATCTTGATTAAATTCTAAACATGACAGTTAAATGTTAGGTTAGATCAAAATGTTATAATTAGTTTTTTGCGATATCAAATATCAAATATTAGGAAAAATACTTATAATTTGTATGAATATTGATTATAAAATAAATTAAAGAAGTTTTGGGCTAAATAATGACGTCATTTTGACGTTTAAATAGTTAATAGATATGACAATAAGTACACTTTGACGGTGGCTGGGTGGATTGGCTTTGGACCTAGATCTGGATACGCTCAAGTTATCTGGATTCGGGACTGAGGCTGGACTGCCCATGCTGCTTTTGTTTTTTTGAATCATTCATTTTCTTATTTTATTGTTATTTATTATAAAATATTATTGAGTCCCACATTTTTAATAAGTAATTGCGCGACTCAAAATCGGTATAAAAATATACTTTTCATTCTTTTGATTTAATTCAAATTTAGTATACAGCCGCTTTAAGGATCTATTCTTCAATAAATTGCATCAAATCAATTAAAAAAAAATATTTAAGGAATAAAACATCTCTTTAAATTTTTAAAAGACACATTTTTTGAAAACTATTGGAAAATTTGAATTTATTTCTTTATATTTTGATTTTATATACCTTAATCCATACGAAAATATACTTTTCATCCCTTAAAATTTCCAATTAGAGGGTCAAATAAATTATTTAAAAAGTCAAAGTTAGAAACGTGCTAGGTGCTGCCATCTTCAAATGAGTAGATGAACTAGCTGGTTACTTGTTGAGCGAATATAAAGTATGTGTCATGTCAAATTCTTATATTATTTGGTCTCCTGTTTCAGTGAAATAAAAGAAACAAAAGAAATTGGAGGTTTGACATAAGAACAATCTTCTAGTTATCATTTTTGGGTGATATATGCTTTCTATTGGAAATTAATTATTTAATGTACGGTTATCTGTTGAGCAATATAAAGTATGTAGCTAAGAATGACGGTTGACAGAATCTTGCAATATTTGACTTTTATTCGAATAAAAAAGGTAAGATCTGGATTTCAAATAGATAAAACAGTAAAAGCTTTTCATTAGAGGTTGATTTATTACAGGTATTGTTGTAAAACTAAATTATTTTGTTTTTGGAAGATATAATTGTAAATAATGTTTTAGGTTATCAGTCTGTAGAGATTATTTTGTCCAAGATATTGAGAGATATGCAAAAACCAGTATTCGTATTCAAATTTAGATTGCAGATTTGAATTCTAGAGGGTTGAATTAAGGAATTGGTATGTGTAACACATTTTTTAAATTTTGTTATTTATTTTAGAATGCTGGACAATAGTCTTGTTGTTTTTTTTGAAATAAGAGAGGACTTTTTTGTATAATTTTGTTCAAATTTGGTATACAGCCTCTCTAAGGATCTATTCTTGAATGAATTACAACAAATCATTTTTACAAAAATATTTAAGGGATGAACACTCCCTCAAATTATTAGAGGACACATATTTTTGAGACCATTGGGAAATTTGGATATATTTTTTCATATTCTGATTGTATGGACCTAAGTTTAAACGAAAATATACTTTTCAACCCTTAAAACTTCCAATTGAAGAGTTAAATAAATTAAGGAATATCTTAACCGATATCTACTGTTTCTTGCCTTGTTTGACTCATTCTTAGCAAGCTCCGTTAACTTCACCCACTTTACTTTTCACCGTCTGACTTTTTACCTCAATGACGTCATAACCCACGTGACCTATACACGCGGATTGCCTTTAGAACACCGCCAAATCATTTGTCTTCAGCGGTTGGAGTTGTATAGAGTGTCAGTGGCTCTTGGACATATATGTGGTTGTGATAATACGAAAGATTGTTTTAGTAACTATGGTGATTGTTTGAAGTGTGGTTTATGTGCCCAAAGGGAAATTTCTTTTGAAATGCGCAGGGACAAAAGTTTAATTTTGGTTTTTCTTGCGACGATTTTGGATTTTATTTTTGCACAAGGTAAATTTATTTAGATTGTCGACTTTTTAATCTTAAAGGTAGGTCACATGCTGGCCAATAATTTATTCATTTAATTAAAAAGATTGTTTAAAGTAGGTAACCTCCGATTTCTAAATTTTGACCAAAAAACAATTTAAAATTCATCAAACACGTTGTGAAATTTTGTTTTTTATTTTGTTTTTCGATGTTCAACTTTCGTTTCTTCAACTCCTTTATAACAAAAACAAATCGGAAACATTTGAATGTTGTATAGCTTTCTAATGAAAAATCTGAAGATCGCAAAAGTTTAATCGTAAGAACGTGCTTATTTTTCCTCATTTTTCAAATGTTTGCGTTAATTATAAACGATTAATAACAAGAAAATATAGAAAAATGGAACAGAAAGTGATTAGAAATTTAATAAGATTTACCTGAAGAGAAGAAAGGCTTCCCTCAGGCGGAATCATGAATCAGGATCTTAAAATTATAATTTATAATTAAAATCAAATTATCATTACTGCTTTCCAATATTTGTAATTGGAGTTAAAAAACAATTGATGGTTAACAAGACAGATCATACTTTCAAGTTGCTATTTTTTTGGAACACCCTGTATATTTGTACTTATTATTGACCAAAAAAATTCAATGGTTCGATAGGAGCTAAACTAGTAGCACAAAAAAAATCAAATTTTGTTCGAGAATTTAAAAATGATGGCTCAACATTTAAACATTAAATTTTCACGTGTAAACGCAGCTTTATTTATTATTATTCAGTAGGATATGAAGAAATAAGGTTGGAAATATAAAATTATTATAAATATTCATGATCCTTCAAAATTTCAACATAATAAACTGATTTCAATCTGCTAAATAAAAAATTGTATTTTTGGCGCTTAAATGGCAATGACGAGAGGTCTTATGCTAGCCATAATTAAAATATACCTCTTTTATTGATCATGTAATAATATTTGACCGCTAAATTTAACACATTTCTTGTTTAAACAACAAAATAAATAGGTTTGTGTTCTAATCGAGTACTAGAGTCTCCAAGTATATTGCTGCAACCTGCCGAGCTTTTTACAGTTTTTGACTACATTTTGAGCTAAATTCACTTTATTTATCAAAATTATTGGCAATTTTATTAAAAGCTCAATAATTTGAGGTATGAAAATTGTGCATCTTTACTAATTCCAAAAGAATTTGAAAAATGAGCTTTGGCTTTGACCTTAAAACAAATGTCATTAGGAATACAATTAGAATTCGTGTAGGCAACCATTTTATAACGAATAAATGTTCGACTGTCTATTGTTTGTTTTGTAGATACCACGCAAATTTTTGTACCGTGGTTAATTAATACATTTGGGTTTATTTGCTTTAGAAATCTGAAATTTAAATCCGTAATTGTTTTCATAATGAGAAACATTGTTTAGAATTAAATTTATTGCTAAACCAGTAGTCCCACAAAACTGAAACTGTGTGATTAATGAAAATTGAAATTTGTTTATTGATGAATATTGAAATATTACGTTATTTCATAAATAATTGATAAAAGAATCACGTCTCCTTGGCTACAATCTCCTGCATCTAGAATACGTTTATTTCTCGTGGATCTTGTTCCATCCATGACCTACTGGATGCAAGAAAGATCTTTTTAAGAGATAGGCATACGTGTATAAAACAAAATTCTTGCATGCTTCACTGAAAACAAGAAAGGAAACTCATGCAGAATTTCAAATAATATTTTTTGAAAATTGTCCACTGTGTTCTAAGTAATTGTTAAGTACAATCAGATACTTAAAAGAAAGAAGTAGTAGTAAATTGAACCCGGTGAAAGTTGTGAAAACACTTTCATTAACTTTGGTTGCACATGACTTGACTTCAATTGGTCCGGGGTTCGTGACCCTTCAATAATAATTATTACAGCTAATTAATTAATATTTTTTGTTTTTGTTCAAAGAACAAAGGCGAATCAATTCGTTTTAAGTTGAGACGTTAGGTTCAGCCAAATGTCACTTCCGGTACAGCCTTTGTCCGTTGAAAAATAAGAAAAAGTGATGAATGCACGCCATGGGCCTCCACAACTAATTTATTTAGGTCAAATAAAGCAATTTTTATTATCAAATGAAATAAAACCAAATAAAGTGAAGACTTTTATACAATTATCTTCAAATAACGTAATATGTTATAACTGGATGACCCTGTATATGCATTAAAACATGCGTTTTAATTAAAAATTAACTGTATTTGAAGGATAAGCACAAATTAAGGCTTGAATCAGAGAAATTTAAATAAAATATGCTACAGAAAATTTTACTGTAACTAATTAGCGAAATTACGTTATGATAATTAAAATAAACAATTGAAGTACAGACATAGCCTACTTCAACGTCCAATTGTTGCAGAAATAACGAACCATTTATTGAAGAGTCAATAACTCATGAACCAATTCAAATTATTAATATTTTTTTGTCAATAAGGATCCCTTAATTCCAGGCAATCCTGAATACGTTTAAAAAATATTATTTTATATCATTATAAATCAATAAAATATAATAAATTGCTTCAGAAAATAAAAAAAGTACAGGATATACTTTTTATGTTGGCTACAATTACTAAATCACCTTGATCGATCTTATTGTACAATGTCATTTGCAAGGCGCTAAATATCTCAAAAATATTAATTACATATACAGTATGTTTCATAATTTGCCCTATTCAACCAAAATATATTTTTATATTTTTATTTTTATTCCAAGTTAAATGACATTTAGAAATGACATTCTGTAACATAGTAGGCCATACCAAACAAAAGAACAAAACAAAAGCGTGCTCCAATACGTTGCTCTTATGTTTAATAATGTATTTTGCATAAATATACCCTCATCTGTTTAGTTTTCGTTTCGCATCTGTTTTTCACCACTTCAACTATTTTTTTTTTCTTCACAAAACTACTTCCAGAGCATCCGCCGATCGACAAAGTGTCAAATAACACAATTTTAAGCTACTGTTTCTCGTCTTTCGCACTTCTGAGAAAGGGATTTCAAAAAGTCAGATTTTTAAATTTATGTTGTTTTTATTGGAGTTTGAGTAATGGGTTTGTAGGACCACCCTCTGTTGCAAAAATACATGTGTTTTGAGTAATTTGTCAATTTCAATTGATTTTGCAGGAAGAGTAAACGAAACTGTCTCAATTTTTTGTAATAAGTCAATTTCATTGCAGATTACCTGATAATTTTTATGTAATTTTTTTACGTACAAAGTAAATTCAGAAAGCGTACAATCTAATTTTTTATTTTTTATTCAAAACCGTAATTATTTCCTGCTTTACTTTAAATTATTTAATTAAATTGGTTTTAAATTTTAATGCTTCAATAAATTTGTTTAAATAAAGTGAGCATCCAAGGGAGTAAAATGCACATTATTCCCCTAGTAATCAAATATTATATATTAAACATATTATCGTCGAGAAAATAAATGTAGAGTGCAATGACTTTATTATTTGGGCGTTGGGAAGCATTCTTATTATTGTGGGAAGAAAATCAAGATTGTCGCACCAACATAAACAAATTTTATATTTATTTCTGACATTTTAAATCAAGAAAGCTAGCTCTAAGTGTACTTTAAAACCAACTAAATCTTGTACCAAAAGTCAAAAGTGAATGGATATTGTTACATTACGTATAAGTCAAGGCAATCCTGATTTTTGCAGGTTCTATTACAGTGAACTATTAAGACAGTTAAGCATAAGTTTTAGTACAAAACGGAACTCTAATAGTCTTGTTGAAATGTCTACTCATCAAAAAATAAATATTAAGGTTCAGTTTTTAAAAATTCAATTGGAAACCTTCTGGCAATCAAAGCAATGTACCTCAAAAACTATTTGAATTCATTACTAGTTTATTAAAAATGCATTGAAACCGTGCAAAACTAATTTGCCAACTATGTAGACAAGTCTAAATTGTTTGAAATTAATAAAAACTAGATCTCTGTTCTAGATCAAATATATTTAACAGAATGCACAAATTATAATATTGGAGCCCTGCTTCTCAGATTTCTAATCTTTAACTTTACTTTCTAGTAAATGGAATAGAAAAATCACCGCACGTCAGCTTTCTATCACTTATTAGAAAATATCGATGTTAAGACAAAATGCAAAAAAATTAACTGTAAAATAACCGTAGACAATTTTTATG
This sequence comes from Dromius quadrimaculatus, assembly GCA_963989225.1. Taxonomy (NCBI): domain Eukaryota; kingdom Metazoa; phylum Arthropoda; class Insecta; order Coleoptera; family Carabidae; genus Dromius; species Dromius quadrimaculatus. The sequence continues at coordinate 2,862,778 of OZ022333.1, forward strand.
ATGTGATGATTGAAAATATCAACAAAAAACTATAAACATTAACCTTAATAGACTCTTAAATGAATTATTATGGTTGGACTGCTTTTCCTGAAAATTAAATCATTGTAATATTTAAATAAATTAGATCATTTTTAAAACTAGATCTTTTAATTCATAGGATGGGAACTCCAATAAATGATAATATGTTTAATATATAATTATAAACACTTCTCATACAGTTATAAATATATACGAACGTTTCAAGTTGGCCTTGGTCACGCCTAATAGAAACAACTGAATAACAGCAGGAAAAAGTTACTTGAATTTCAGTGGCTCCACCTGCTACAAGATCAAAGTTACGCAAAAATATTATTTTTACATTATTTGTGCCAGAATGTTCAAAGCGATGTAGCTCGTAAACTATTTGAGATACAGACCTAAAATTGACATATATAAAACTCATAATTTAGAAGTTTTAAAGCATCCATTTTTCAATTGCAATCCATAAACAATAAGAAATATTGTTTTTTCGATTGCATCTCCAATTACGAAACTTGGCCTGACCGATTACAAACAGTCCAAGTGTTCACCATATTTCTCACAAAACAAAACAGTATCGCTTGCAACAAATGACAATCAACATATTTCATCTCATAAACGCATTTCTTGCAAACGCAATGTTGCAATACGTCTTCAAAGCTAAATCAAGCAAGTTGTGCTCTCATGAAACAAAAAAAAAAACAAATGACAGTGTTGTGATGAACGCAGAGCACTATTAACAAATGAATGATGGAATAGCAATAGAAGAATAGGTGTCCCAGTTTCCATGAGGTTCATAATTGTTTTTTGATTGTGGATCCTTTATTTATTTTCATTTGAAAGTATTGAAGTTATTTGAAATTTAAAGAGAGGTCAAGAATTCTAACTCTTTTAATTGCAAAAACAAGTGAAAGTGAACGAACAATCTCGCATCGGCAGCCATATTTGAATCGTTTTGTGTGGGCGAGGGTACAGGCTAAAATGTCAGACATTCGCTCTGATTATTTACGTTTACCTGTTACCTTATAAGATCAGCGTGGTCGAACATTAATTTGAACCAAAAGGTATAGAAATCAAGAAAAATTTTACAAACAAAAAAGTAACTTATTTTTATTAACAAGTTACTAGATTTTATTGAACAAATGACGACACATTGCAACCGTCAGCCGTTTTAAATATTACTGGCCGGAACTCTTACTTTCATTTGTTTGAAATTGTGTTGTGAAAACATTAACAAATGAGTACACAGTGACAAATGAATGCTAATAATTAGAATTGCTCTATTTGAGGTATAATTATTTACCTGTTGCATTTTAGATGTCACGCTACGTACAAAACCCTCTGAAAACTTAAAAATCTGAAACAGAAAACAAAAGGAGGCTGCTTGCAAAAGCAAGGCTTGCCTGAATTAATTTAAAAACCTGAAATAAAATACATTAATTAATTTAATTTGAGGGTACCTAAGTGTGTAACGGGTGTGTGTCGCGGTTAAATACAACCGAACCGATTCGCGATTATTACCTAACCTGAAAACCGAAATACAACGATTTTAATAACCGAATCGATTCGATACTCCCCAAACTACCCTCCAGGGTAGTGCCCATATTACTATACTGAGCTGGCTATAATAAAAAGTGGTTATAGCGAGGTCTTTATTGGTAATATAGTGGGAGTAGAAGAGACCGCAAGACCTCGGGGTCTGATGCCTGCACGGCGCACAATTAATCAAAATAAAGCAGGCTTCAACGAACGGACAAAAATTTTGCAAAAAAAAATTAGGTACCTTCCTTGCACTTCCTGAATGGAAAACAAATTTAACAACCCTTAAATTTGTTTGTTATCATCCAGAAAGGTACAAGTTTTTGTCTTTCCAGCGTTTGTGAGTTTATATGCCTTTAAAAACTATTTAAAACATTAAAAACTGTTTAAAACACTAAGAAAAATTGAAGTAAAAATTGAATTAGACATATAAAAGTCACCGTAAAAACCCCGTTTCGTACACCAACAAATATTCAATTAAAATTCATCCACAAAACAAATTGATGAATGTACGAGGGTAGTTTTTACAACAAATCTAAATCTAATCTTCTTTTACTGCTTTGCTCTTTTCTGCACCCCCAACTGACCTCAATTGGACACCAACTTCACAGCTACTCTGCAATCCTACCAATTTAGTTTTCTGTTACCCTGAAAGCTTACAACTAGCTGAAAAAATTAGTGATTAGTTCTGAAAGAAAGGGTTAAGCTGTGAACAAAGTTTTAAGCTGGAAGAGAACTAAACCTAAAATGATTAGCTTACAAACTAGGGTGGAAATAGCTAAGAAAACATTTTAGTACATGTGCTGGAAAGACAAAACGGCTAGCTAAAAGGGCACTTACCTTTACCCCGGGATGACATCAACTCAGGGCTTGCTTCTTGCGCAGCACTGTCACCTGAAACATTAAAAAATAATTAGTAATCACGAATTGATAATTTGGCAGAAGATTCCCATCAAAATCAATTTGTACATTAACCTTACTTTTTAGTGCCCAAAATGGTGGTACAACCACGACATAACCTCAATTTCAGATAATTTACTTCAGTACAGTACTTTTTATTGAATAGTCACGAAAAACAGTAATTCTTTTTACAAAGTGAATGATGGCCATGAACACAAAATGTAACCTAAATTTTTTTAGCTTTTTTTCGAACTAATTGATGTCCAAATATATTATTTATATATGAAATCAAAAAATTGTTTGAGTTCAAGTTTAGCATCAAATTTAGTTCACGACCAGCTGAGAATCAAGACCAAGCCTAACAATATGTCACATCGCCTACGTGATCTCATTTCCGTTTAATATCATGTACCTCTCTTATTTTCTTTTTGAACGAATAAATCAAACCGCACAGCTTGCAATTTGCTTATAAATTCACTGTTATTCAGCTTCTTGTGGGTTGATTTACAGTATCGAAAATAGAATCGATAAATGTGCTCAATATCCAAGAAAGAGTAAAAGAGGAAAAATTTTATATTTAAGTTAGGAAAAGATAAACTGACTTACTTTTATTTTCTCACCTTTAAAAGTTTACTTATTGCTCAATCGAATAACTTAATGTGCGTCTTAAGGGGGAATAGGGGTACCAACACAATACAAATCAATTAGCAAACTAATTTGGTTTGGCAGTTACAGACATTGAAATTTATTATTTCAATAGAATTTTGACTGTTATTGTCTCATCAGGTTTTCAATAAACCAATAGTAGTAGTAGTAGGAGAGATAAGAGTGACTAATTTTCAACATATTGTTGTTCTGTAGTAATATTTATAACAGAAAAACGACCACACTTGACTACATTTCTGAATATTTGGAGCATACAATTGCATGCTTCAGGGCTCCACAACTAAGCATATCGAAAAATTGCTCATGAAACATGCATTCAGTGAACCGTTCTTTTTATTATTATCAAAAATTGTTCTGATGCACTCTAATGCAATCAACAATATATGAAAGTTGACATACGACTTCTGGACTTGAACATAATTACTACTTAGATATTGTGAAGAAGTTTTAAGAGAGATTGAACTGATAAAGGGGACACGAAACGGTATAATAGTAATTGTTTGTGAATCTAAATACCGTAAGACAATTTGCATTGCTTCAATTTAACAAAATTACTGTGTTTAGTAGTGTATTGAAATATTGGAAGTTAACAGAGGCGAACGATTCATACTCAGCGCCTGTTTAGTATAAAACCTGCAGTCCTACAAAATTGAAACTTTGTGTGCTTTCTAAGTAAAGCTATACAAGTCCAAATCGTAAATGGAACCAATTAAAATTTAACTCAACAACACTTAAATCAAGATTAACAAATTAATATCCACATTCTTGACACCCTTGTTAAAACATCTGCAATTAAATTTCCTAATCTCTCTTCTGTCTATAAAAACTTATATATCAATTAATCAACAATTTCTCTTTATTTTCCACCCTAATTACTATTAATTCAGTAGGTCAATGATCCAAGGCAGCTTGACACATATTTACAGCGTTTATTTCTGACAAGATTTGACGAAAAAAATGAATAACGTTATGTAAACAAGACAAGTGATGCTCATTTGTTGACTTGAGATGCTTTTTTGTTAATTGCTGCTAAATTACGGTACTGTTTTACCAGCAATTATTTTTAGAAGTTACTGTAAAAGTAGTGATAATTTTTTATCAAGAAATCATTCATAATCTGGTTGACATTTCTTGCATTCTCTTTTTTTCTCGAAGCCATAATTATTTACAACAAATTAAAGGTTAATTTTCTAAATAAATCTACATACAAATAATAGTACATAATCTGTGTGATTTTGCGTCCTGAAGGTCGAACAAGGTCACATATTATAAGAATAATAAGTAATAGGATTTAGCAATTCTTTTGTTTAAATCACAAGTGAATTTTCTCAAAGAATTCTAAATTATTATCTTATAAACTATTAATTGTATTCGTTGACATGCCACTTGATGATTGTATGCTTAATGATGCTAAAATAAGCTGCATTATCACATTATTTTTTGGTGCTGATATCACGACATTATTGTGTAATAGCTTATTTTATACGCTCATTAAATATTATAACAATTATTGGTTCACTCAAGACAAATTGTTATTGAATTATTAAACCAGAGGTCCTACAAAAATGAAAATTTGTGGAAATATTCATCAAGAATCAAGGTACTCATGAAATAAAAATCAATTAATAAATCAATTGTGTTCATGAGTTATTTACATTGAAACTACTTATGGTTCGCTCAAAACAAACTTATTATTTACTGCTGAACCAATGGCTCTAAAAGTTTGCAATGTAAAAAAACAGTCACGTACTGAAAAAAATCGCATCAATAAGCAACGTAACATGTCACGAACTGGACACCTAGCGGTAATATTATGTATTACAACACTTATTGCCTTCAACTGTTAGTATTTATAATTCAATAGCGATTTGTGTCAATAAAATACGAGAGCAGAATTCAAATTCATACGCTTGCATTTTTTACACAAATCAAAGAGTGGGAAAGAAAGATTTAGGGAAGGGATGACATAATCAATGAAATGCGTCCTACATCATCTACGTCATATTTCCCTGAAAATTATTATTTTTTAATTGTTTCAGAACCGAGATGTGGTCACCCAGCAGTGCCCCCAAATGCACGAGTTACTTTAAGCTCAAAAACAATAGATATAGGAACCACAGCGACGTATGCTTGTGATGAAGGGTAAATATTATTCAATATAATCGTTGTGCAACAATTGTGACGTTTTCCTTGAAACAAAGAGAGTTACAACTGTTGTGAATTCAAGCGACACTTTCTTTATTATTAGCTACTTCCTTATTCAACATTCTAGCATATTTTAAATTTTAGGTATGAATCTTTTGGGGACACAATCCTAACTTGCTCCCCATCAGGGCGCTGGCTGGGTGATTTACCCTTTTGCGGGACAAATATTGCTTATCGGCGCCCTGCAAATCAATCCACTTCTGTTAGAGGAGGCCCTGCTTCAAATGCCAATGATGGCGATCGATCTACAGAACACGATGGACGAAGATGTACAGAGACACAAAAAGAGGCGAGTCCTTGGTGGCAAGTCGATTTATTGAAACCCTATGCAGTTAAAGTTGTTAGGGTTACTACTAGGGGGTGCTGTGGGCATCAACCCTTGCAGGATTTGGAAATTAGGGTGGGGAATAGCAGTGGGGAACTGTCCAGAAACCCGTTATGTGCGTGGTTTCCTGGAACTATTGGTAAGTAATATTTTGGTTGCATTTTTTTTTTTTGTATCAAATTAATATCAATTAATCTGTCAGAGATACTCAAGTAAATTGAAGCTAAAGGAATTTTTATTAATCCGTTCCTGATCCATTTAAAACGTTTTTAGTTGACGCCAAATCCATAAAAGACAATATCAATAAGGCGCGCCCATAAACGTTATAACTATAGATCACGCACCAGGAAGCGACTGTCAATTGTTAATTAACAAAAGAGAATCGCAATCTTCATTTGTTCGGATATATCTCGAATAAAATAATAAAAATAAATTAATTTATTGTTTTGTTACAATTATTTATCTTAGAAGGAGAGGAAGTGAGGATTTAGTTCCCTCAAATAAATTTTGCTTCATTAATAATAGAATAAGAAGAAAGATATTTAGAATGACCTGAATAATATTTGTTTTTGTTCGGTTGAAACGAGAAATGTCGAATCAATCATGCGTAAAATAGATTTTCGCAATAAAAAAAAACGAATTTTATGAAAAAAAACACAAAAAATTAGATTACGAAAGCAATTGTTTCAAAATTTAACATAACAAATAAAAAAATTGAACAATATTACTTATGTGTTATTCATCGTAATATTTGATCAAAAGTTCCTGCATTTATTAAGTATAGTATGAGGAATATTATTTGTTACCAAAAATTGATAAATTATTGTTGAATTTGCGTTAAATAATAAATTAAAAGTTTTCGACCAAATATCGCAATTAAATTTTTTTGTTTTTTTTGACTCAAATTCATCAGAAAAAAATTTATTATCAATGTGAATCCAACTTGCGACTAGAAATCTGTTTGGAAATTTTGCATAAATTAATTAGCAAACAAATTACAATTTTCTCGAATATCATAACAATTGAGAGCGTCTCTAGGAAACGATTACAGCATTGTATTTTCACTTTTGTTTCGATGTTACTGTGGGACTGTTAAGGTATTGTTGCCTAGCAATGAAATAGTTGATATTGTTTTGTTTTAAATGATGTTGAAATGAAGTGGAACACTTCACATTTTTTTATCTGAAAGAAACATCTGAAATGAATGATTTTTTTGTTTGTTTTGCAGATGAAGGTGTAACAAAGACGTTTACTTGTGCACGACCTTTAATAGGGCAGCATGTTTTCCTGCAGCTCGTTGGGGTCGAAGGCTCTTTGTCTCTTTGCGAAGTCGAAGTATTTACGACTGAAGGTATGAATTATAAATATTCGGAAAATATTCAGTGATTTAATTTTCTTTTTAGAGTTTTCGGTGGATCGTTGTTACATTCCCGGCTCCTCGGCCACGCTTTCAATGTCGTCCTTTTCCAGGACTTGTTACGAATGGGGCGTAGGCCGAGGAGGAAGCTTCACTGAAGCTAGGGCTTCTTGTAAAGACCACGGAGGGGACCTTATGCATGCTCCAAGTAAAGCAGCTGCTGCTTACGTCAGAGCGGAGCTCCAGAGGAGAAGATCGAGCCTGAAGACTCAATTGGTTTGGATTGGGGCTGTTAAAGAGCCCGGGGATAGCAAAATTTGGAGATGGGTGAATGGTGAGAAACAATTAAAAACTTTCTATAATAATTATTCATGATTTGTACAGCCCCAATTTTCATGAAAATGGAACATTGTATAATGATGGGAACCAGATTAAATTGTTAAATTAACAGAGAAAGTGATAATTTAAAATATTTCTTTATAATTTCTCTATTATATTCAAAATTAAACTCACTTGGATGATGCCCCCTGTAATATTGTTCCCACGCCGTTCCTGCATCCAAATAAGAAACTCAGTTCAATTTAAAACACTTTTCAAAAGTCTAGTTCACTATTTTAAACTTTTAAATACTCATGAAACACTTTTTTTATACTAAATCTTGAGAGAAATATTCACAAAACATTTCAATTTCATATTAAAGTCCGCACCTTAATGACAAGTTTAGACAAAACTTTACATAATCAAAAAATCAATATGGAGAATATTGGAATTAACTTGCAACTAGAAATACTTTTAAAATATTTAAAATTTGATATTTATTAGAATATGATGAAAATTAGTTCAAAAACTCAAAATTTTTGGGAAAAAATGTTGAAATCGTTAAAAAATTAAATCTCATTTTACTTACTCAAATAAAATAAATTTTAGCCAGACCAATGTCAATTTTTTTTATACTAATTAAGGAAAGATATATGTGACCCCATAATAAATATTAAAAAATGATAACTCTTGTTTGCTCACTCAAAACAAATTAATATTTTAAAAATGAACCAGTGGCCCTATAATGTTGAATATTTTTGTGCCTATTAAGGGATGATACATTTGATAATAGGGTCAATATCAATAATCGATTTCAATCTGTTCATGAGTTATTTGCCTTGAAAGTCAATTATAATTTCCTGCTGATTCATTTAACAGAAAAATATTTTTAAATGATGAAAAAGTGGTCCTAAAAGATTGAAAATTTGTTTTTAGGGGATGAAATACAACGTCCTGAATGGGGTAAAGACCAGCCCAATAATTACAATGGGGAACAAAACTGTGTAGTTTTAGACGGTGGTCGAAATTGGCTTTGGAATGACGTAGGGTGTAATCTGGATTATTTACATTGGATTTGCCAACATGGTAAGCTATATTTATCGATATTTCTTTTATTATAATTCTTTTAGGAATGTATTTATTGTTTAAATTTGATTGAATTTTACTTGAAACATTTTTTGATTGGTGCTCTAATAAGCTCAATAAGAAATATGATTTCACAAATTATTCTGAGCTCACTCTGAAGAAGAAAGTATTTTGAACAAATTATTCCTCTTGCAATTTTTTGAATAACCCAATAGCTTAGCCAAAAAAAAATTAAATACATTTGCATCGCCCAAAATGAGCAGCCATATTTAAAATTGCACTCACTTGGATGATGCTCCCTGAAATATCATTCCCACGGCGTCCCTGCACCCAAATGAGAATCTCAGTTCATTTTAAAACACTTTTCAAAAGTCTAGCTCACTATTTTCAACTTTTAAACACACATTAAACACTTTTTTAATATTAAATATTGAGAGAAATATTCACAAATGTTTGTAAAATGTTTCCATTTCGTATTGAAGTCCGCACCTAAATGACAAGTTTAAGCAAAACTTTAATTAATCAAAAAATCAATATAGCAAATATTGGAATAAACTTGCTAACTAAATATATTTTAAAAATATTTAAAACTCAATATTTATTAAAATATGATGAAAATTTAAATATTCATAATTTTTGGAAAAAAAATTTTACATTTTTACTCATGTATTCACAATGTATTTATTGCTTGAATTTGATTGGATTTTATTCGAAACATTTTTTTATAAGTGCTCTATTAAACTCAATTAAAAATATTGAAATTAATTATGTTTTACTCAAAAATTTTCAAATTTCACAAATAATTTTGGGCTTATCCTGTAGAACAAAGAATTTTGAATAAAATCTTCCTCTTGCAATTTTTTGAATAACCTAATAGTTCAGATAAAAAAAAATTAAATACTTCTGCATTGCTCAAAACGAGCTACGTGCTGCTATCTGTCAGTCAGCTTTAGAACTAATATTTAAAAGAAAAATATTCAATATTTGGAAAATGGATGTTGCGATTAGGGTTCTTGTTTTGTATTTAATTATTATTTCAGCTCCATCGTCATGTGGAAGTCCCGATAAATTATTGAACACAACAATTGAGGGCACAGATTACCGCGTTGGTAAAACAATTGAATACAATTGCCCAGAAGGGCACAAACTTCAAGGGGATGAATCAAGAACATGTGGAAAAGAAGGGTTTTGGTCTGGACAAGCCCCAACTTGCATATGTAAGTCATCCAATAATTTTTTTAATATTTTTTATTTTAAATATATTTTTAGTTGTCGACTGTGGCTCGCTCCCCAAACTTGAACATGGTACAGTAACCCTTCCAAATAATCGTACGACTTTTGGGGCAATGGCTACGTACAGTTGTCACGAAAATTACACCCTAATGGGATCAGAAACGCGGCAATGTTCTGGCGAGGGAGTATGGGCGGGAGAGGCCCCTAAATGTTTATTTGATTGGTGTCCAGAGCCCCCGCAGACCAATGGGGCTGTTATAGAAGTTAGTGGACGCAGGGCTGGTTCTACAGCTGTTTATAGTTGCAAAAATGGTTTTATTTTGTTTGGCCAATCGGTAAGTTGATATTTTATTAATAAAAAATGGTACTTAAAATTGGTTGCAGGTGCTGTCTTGTGGTTTAGGAGGTGATTGGTCGGGCAAAGCCCCTACTTGTAAGTTTGTTGATTGTGGGGCTCCGCCAAATACTGATAATGGGCAATATGTATTATTGAATGGTACTACTACTTATGGTAGTCTGGTGGAGTATACTTGTGCTGGTGATTATTGGTTGGATGGTACCAGACGTCAGACTTGTACCAGAGAAGGGAAATGGTCGGCTGATACTCCTTCCTGCGAGTGTAGGTAATTTTTTATTGTGTCAGATTTTTTTTAAATTGGTTATTTGTAGTGATAACTTGTGAGGAACCAGATGTGCCAACAGGTAGCTTTGTAGTTGGTTATGATTTTAATATACATTCGACCATTGAGTACTATTGTGAAGTTGGTCATGTTTTACGAGGGGAACCAATTCATACTTGTACCAAAGATGGTTCGTGGTCAGGCAATACGCCATCTTGCGAATGTAAGTCAAAAATATTGTACCATATTATAATTGTTAGCTAAAATTGTATTTCTTTTAAAGATATTGATTGTGGGAGGGTTCCTACCATGTTATATGGTAATGTGGAGTACACAAATGGTACTACTTATTTAGGGAGTGAAATATCGTACAGTTGCGTCCATAATTATCGGTTATCAGGGGTACCAAAACGGTATTGTCTTGATAATAAGCAATGGAGTGATGGTACACCAAAATGTGAAGAAATTCGATGCCCGGAACCAATTCTAGCTGACCACAGTATCCTATCTGTAACTGGGAATGATAGGATGTACGGTAGGACGTTAATTCGTACAGCTGAATCAACAAATGTTGGTGCAACCAGTTACAAAATAGGGGCTCTAGTTAAATACCGGTGCGAAAGGGGGTACAAAGTGGTAGGGGAGCCGTTAAGTACATGTGAGGATAATGGCCAATGGAGTGGAAATGTTCCACAATGTGTTTGTAAGTATTTAATAATTATTTCGAGTCCCTAATTATGGTACAATCATTTTTTGGGTAGATGTGGATTGTGGCACACCTCCTAAATTACCCCACGGCCAAATAACTTTGGCTTCCAACGCCACCTATTACGGAGCTATTGCTTTATATTCTTGTGATGCCAATTTCGAATTGGACGGCGTTTCCAGACGGTTATGCCTGGAAAATGGTACATGGAGCTCTGAATTGCCAGCTTGTAAAGGTACAACTATTCCCTGGGCTTCTATTTTCTATTTTGAAATAATAATAATTTTTTTTGTTAGAAATTCAATGTAAAGACCCTGATGCACAAAACGGTTTGACATTTCAAGTTAGTACGCATAGTGTTGGAGGTGTGGCGCATTATACGTGCCCCAGGGGGCATAATATGGTTGGAAACGGTACCAGAATTTGTATGAAGAAGGGCAGTTGGAGTGGGACTGCCCCTCAATGTATTTGTAAGTATTACAATTCATATTTCGAACGATTATTAAGTTTGAATGTTTCAGCTGTGGATTGCAAGCACCCAGGCGAAATTAAAAACGGTACAGTCATATCTAAAAATGGTACAACTTATAACAGTGTTGTGGAGTATTATTGCGTCCCGCAGTTTGAACGAATAGGGCCGTACTTGAGAAAATGTTTGGAAAATGGCGATTGGTCGGGGGAGGAACCAAGATGTGAAAGTAATATCGTTATTATTTTAAAAAAACATATTTTTTGATGGCTTTGTTTGTAGTGACTACAGGGGAACCGCAAGACTCGTCGACTTTAGGTTTGAGCATTGGAATCAGCGCCGCTGTTGTTTTGTTTTTATTAATTTTATTGGGACTTATTTACCTTAAACTGTAAGCAATTTTTAGCAACCAAAATAACTTTCATTATTTAATTAATTTTATTTATTAATTTTTTCAAGCCGAAAAGCCACCCCAGTTAAAAATACTGAAAATGTAGAAGGCGCTGAACGGAAGGAAGATCGTAACGCGGCCGTCATGAGCTACGCAACTTTGAGCGACCGAAATGGGTACACTCATAATGGCTTATCACCAAATATTTATGAGAATATGCACGAAGATAATATGTATGACGCTCCGTATGAGGAAACGGGACGGGCGAGCAGTACTTATGAACCTGAACCAGTGAGGAGGCCCAATATGATTACAATAAATGGGGTCGCTGTACGCTAAAACTGCCAAAAATATTTTAAACAACGAATTTGTCAACTAAACTTGAATTTTTTATAGATTTATAAGCAAATTGTAAACTTTTGACGCGAAATTGTGATAGGAATCGATTTTTTTTTCATATAATTATCAATTAGTAATGTATAGTCAATACGTATGAGTGTGATTGTTATTTTGTAAATACTTTATGTTGTAGTATATGTACATTTAATATAATTTTTGATAAAAACTAACCAATTTATTTAATTCCTATTTTTTGCACTGTAATTACTGAAAAATCCGGAGTGAAAACAACAGTCTGAATTTTTTCAAACTTCAATTAAGTCAGAAAGTAATATTATGTGTTCATTGGCGAAACAGAGACAATTTTAACTGTGACATTTCAAATTGTAGTTACTAATAGAGCACAAACAGGGGCTCAAGTGATGGAAATCACGATTCTTTAGCTGTTTTTTTTAATGCTTTAATTTGTTTGTTATCGGAGGAAAAATGTCCATTTTCTCTTAAACCATCTTGATATTATTTGAATTTATTAGTTTCTTGTGTATTAACCAAAAGAAAAGTAAAAATTGTAAATAAATTTCAATAATTCATTGTTATAGTAACTTAGTTTGTGACAATGATTGAAAAAAAATGTTTTAGCATTGCAAGAAAATAAATATATTCTAATTAATAAAATTTAAATGTTTAATACTACTGTTTTCCTAAGATTTTCAATCAGAAACTGCAAGAATATGTACAAAATATATTGCCTATTATCTACGTTCACAAAAATTATTTCTTTAAAGAAGTAATCGGGAAAAGTAGTATGTTATTAATAATTATTTTGTCTATGCAAAGAATATTCTGATATTTAAGCAATGTAAATAAATGAAGACTACCTTTCAAACTATATTATATTTAATTTTACGACTCTTAAATGCCATTATTTTCACCTATAAATCTCAAATATTCCTAACTCTGCCCACGTTCCCAGGTTATATTTAAACTTTCAAAAACAAGCTAATATCACTCACATTTTGACGTTTGCAGCTTCGATTTGGATTTCACAGTCTTTTTGGCACAAAAAATAGCTTTCCAGTCAATAATAATACACTAATAATCACAATAATATCCAAAATATACACAGCCTTCTAAGAAAACAGCTCACTTTAGAATTCAAACAAGTAGTGTTTTGTTTTAAGTGCTGTTTTGTTAAGAGGAGCGAAATTTAAAACATTTTTACTGAACAAATATTAAAAACTATTTTATTATTTGTAAATTTAAATTATGCAATCAAAAATAAATGATTTTAAAGTGACAAACAAATTTGATTGTATTACATAATATCAGAGCATTGAGATGGAATTATTTGTAAATAATTTTTAAGGGTGAAATGTCGGAAGCTCCACAAAACTCAAATTGAGGGTACGTACTCAGGATGGATGTACGTATATGCAAAATTATTGATAGCCATTAACTATAATAAATTTGAAAAGTAAATTCTCTAAAAGACAAGTAATAATTTATTATATTAAATCGCTCAGAATAATTTTTTCAATAACTAATAATTTATCAGTGTCAATTTCATAGACAATTGAAAATTAAAATTAAAAGTTCTCTACAAAATTTTTGATATAAGCAGCCGTTTAGCCGAAAAAAATATATTTAGTTTTCATCTATTCCAACCGAGCTACGTGGTGCCATCTGTGCAGCAAAGCGTGAACTAGTAGCTGGACTTTACCAAATGTTGTGGAAATTTGAATTATTTTCAGTAATCTAATAGATAAGTGTGTGTAAAATAGTTTTTAATATAATTTAAATTCAATTGTATTCTGTTTTCTTCTTTTAAAGCTAATATAATTGAAAATTCGAATTGAATTGTTAGGATTTGAAGTTATTGTTGAAAAAATCGAATTTATGTTTCATCTGTCGCAAATAAAGTTGAAATTATTATATTTAAAAGGTTCAAGCGTAAATAAACAAATTAAATAGTCACTATTTTTTAACATTAATAAAAAATATTTCTAAAACGTGCTAGGTGCTGCTATCTTCAAATGAATAGATGAACTAGCTGGTTAATTGTTTGGCTCCCTGTTTCGGTGAACTAAAAAAATGAGGGAATTAGAGATTTGATAGAAAAACAATATCAGCTTTCTATTAATGATCATTATTAGGGAATATAAGCTTCTATTGGAAATTAATTTTCAAATGTACGGTTATCTGTTGAGCAAGTATAAAGTATGTGTATTACGGATGACAGATTCTTGCAATATTTGACTCTTCTTCGAATAAAAAAGGCTGGATTTGGTTTTAAAGTGAATAAAACAGTAAAATCTTCTCACTAGGAGTTGATTTATTACTTACTGCAGTTATTTTCATGAAACTAAATGGTTTTCTTTGTAAGATAATTGTAAATAATTTGCTACTGGGAAAATAGATTTTAGTTTTGGATTATCAGTTTGTAGAGATTATTCTGTCAAAAATATTGAGACAAAACCTCTTATTACATCATATCCAAATATGTAGAATATTATATATTTTGAAAAGGTGGTGCTTTTTTAAGCGAAAAGTATGGAATACTCTCTTAAATTATTAAAAGACACATATTTTGAAAACTATTTGAAAATTTGTATTTATTTCTTCAAATTTTGATTGTATGGACCTTGATCTATACGAATATATACTTTTCATCCCTTAAAACTCCCAATTAGAGTGTTTAATGAATATGTCATGAAATTAGCTTAAAAGCTCTATATAAAAGTCAAATTATGCAAGAACTAGAGCCCCTATTTAAATTTAGAATGCGGATGCTGATTCTAAAGGATCGAATTAAGGGGATGACATGCGTGACACAATTTTCATTATTCATTCTAAAAGCGTGAACTATTTTTCAATCGAAAAAGGACTTGTCTGTCCGATAAATATTTGAGGCATGAAATCCCCTCAAATTATTAAAGGACACATGAGGAATAAAAATAAATATCGATCACGCCTCTACCCACTACGGGTGTGGCGGGCACTAATTTTTGGAGAATTATTCTTTTAATAAAATACAGGATTGAATTATAATAAATTGGTACATTTAAAATTACAATTAAAATATAAATAATATACTTTACTTTTACTGTAACAAATATCATTAAGAGTCTCTAATGACCTATTTTTTAGAAACTAAGCGGTAGATCTCAATAATATTTAGAGGCTTTAATAACAAATATCTCGAAAACTAATCAATAGATCTTGATAATATTTTATTATCTAGTGCTTTTGAGTTCAAGAACAGATAAATTAAGTCTCGATTTCGAGAAGAGTTATTTAGAATCTTTAATGACTTATTTTTTGAGAAACTAATCGGTGAATTTCAAGAAAACAGATAAGCTAATTCTTGATTTCTATATCTCGAAAATAAAACGGTAATTGACGTTTTAAAGTGTATCCTATTTGAGCGATTGTATAAATTAAAATTATATTAGCATTTCAATGTTTAAGTAACAAATATTACTACACAAATAAGATTGTTCTACTTTAAATATTTTAAATTAGTTTTACAGAGTCAATATAGTTTAAAAGCTGTACAAAATAAATTTAAAAAATAGCTTTTGCACTTGGGAGGTGAAATAATAACTAATTAAACCGCCGGGATCCGCCCGCACTGCATTATATTCAATAATCGTTTCAATCTTGGCTTTTTTCGTTTCTGTCTTGTCCTTTGCCGACACCATTTCACAATAAAATACATTGTAGCTAAAGATAACAGTACGATGAAGACGGCAGACCCATCTGGTAATGATGTATCAACGATTCGGGAGCCCTGATGAATGATTGGTGGGTTATGTTGCTTGTTGCGCCAGCCCCAAAGGCTTGTGTGGCCTGCTTCTTCCAATTCTGCAACAGTGTTGCCAGTTTTTAATATTAATATAATTAAATTTAGAAGCCATTTTGTTTAAATGTTAATATATTTTTCCCTTCACCTCAAATCCAGACGAAACCAGCAACACTGTTACAAAAAAAAATTAATCACCTCCTTTAGAAAGTCCTCCAACTTCTATGTTATTTTCTTCTATAACTGATAACAATTTCTGGCTTTTGTAAAGATTACTAGGTGCTGAAACATTTAATGGGACCCCTGGGGCCCAAATAAGATGCGGACATTGCGGCAAAGGCTTCATTCGGGCTTCGCCAAGATTAGCTTCCAAGACTTTCGAATATAAATAAAGCCTATTGCCTTCCATTCGTTGTGGGTTGGATGTTTGGACAACTGCAGATCGATCCTGTAATGCATTATCTTGAAAAATAGTGGGAAGGTGTCCTGTTGAAGTGTATTCTAATATAGCGTCCAACATCCAGAAGCAAGGCTTCTCTAAATGGGAAGAATCGAGGCAGTTGCTGTCGCCGTAAACACCAATTCGGCCACTTGTGTTGTATTTGGGCTGCAGGAGGCCCAAAATTGGAACTGTGTAGGTTTTATCACTCGAATCGGATAAAACCTACCAAATACAACAACTATTACATTGAAAAATACTATAATTGTAGTAAATACTTACAACTTGTCCTTGGTCATTCAATTTCTTGACTATGAGTATCCCATCTTCCGGAAATTTCGATATGCTTGTTCCCGAAGCGTAATACATTTCATGTTCGCCCATTTTGAACTCACCTTCAAAAACTCGATCCCCAAATTCGATTTCCCATGTAGAAAATAAATCATTCAAGGCGGGAATATTTGCCCCACCTAATCAAAAAAATATTAGCAGTTTTGGGCACAATAAAATATTTATTTCTAACCTGTATCAGGCATCCACCATTGTCTAGTATTTTCATCATAAAATTTTACTTTTCGCATAACTGTAACATTATACCAATCAGCAAAAAGAACTACTGATAATCCAGAATCAACATCTTTCTTTAATTTGATTATTTCTTCCGGAAAATATTCTTCTTCGGGATCTACTATTAGTAGAGTACCGTAATGTGAAGCATCGAAACATGTAAAAGGTGAACCTGCATTAAAAAAACACTTTTTTCATAAAATTATGATGGAATAGTTATTTAAAAGCATTTTATTACCTGTAAAATGCATTTAACAATTATTATTTACTTGATTTTTATATTTAAAATATTGAAAATATGATTATTTGTCACTTTTATCAATTGACATTTATTATTTTTTATGTAACATTCCAATAAGGACTAAAATCGCGTATCATAAAAGTCATTGAGTATACCCCGGATAGATTGGACAGCTGCAATTAATAATGAGAACACACCACTAGCGACAACTAGTGTTTGGTAATGAAAGCAATTGTTGTACACTATTACCAACTATGGATGCGAGTCCATAAATTAGGTCTATCTGTGGATATTTTGACATTTCAAGTTAAAAGTGTTGCAAATTCAATTGTATACTGTTTTTATAAGTTTATTTACGTAAAAAACGATCGTGGTTGGTCGTAATGCAAATTAATTTTGTTATTATAAATAAATTCGACGAATTTGAAGGTTAAAATTTGTGTATAACAATAGTAAGTAGAGGATAATAGATCATTTGATGTGATAATTAAGTTCTTACCTAAAACTTCAACGTAGTAGCCAACATTACGAAGATTCTGGTACATATCTTTAAAATTAGTATGAATATGATCTCCATTCCAATCTAGCGGGTCGTTTTTAACCTTTAAATTATCTCTAGGGAAATATCCTGGAGGATATCTCAAATTATGGTACTGATCCCAAAGTATTCTTTTATGTCGAGGCGGTGTCGGAATTATTTTAACTCTAAAATAAAAATTTTACTAACCAGAAAAATATATAATAAATTTTTACCTGATGGTTAGTTGCACTTGCGATTGTTTGCCTTCTTTTCCTTCATCCCCTGGGCTTTCAACAGTTAAATTAACATGTCCTTGTGCCAGTCCCTCATACCCGCCCCCATCCTTATTAACTGCAATTGAAATCGCTAGCCATCCAGACCATGGCCAAAGTAGATCCGAATGAGTGATGGAAATATCCAAAAATTGTCCGGCTTGTGGTAAATATGGATACCATTGTGGCTTACCCACAATCCGACCAGAAACACCCAAACCATTCAAAATAGTAACGTTTACAATAGTTGGTTGCGAAGTAAAATAAATTGGTTGGGTGCAATAAGGCCACATGTATGTACATTCGGTAAGATCGATGTAACTTGGGCTTAAACTAACCTAAACAATAAATATTATAAGATTTAATTGATTATTAGTTGTAAAAAGGGGAATTATATACCTGAGGCCTATAATTCTTGAGTATTTGATACGCTTTTAGTAAATTAAGCTTTCCGTGGCCTTGTTCAAACATACTAGTGGTTGGTAATCGTCTGGCAGAAGCCATCAGGGCCTGTTTCATGCTTGCTGGGTTCACTAAGTGTTCGGGGACTCCGCTGGCTAGGAGAACTACTGCACCAGCTACCACCGGAGATGCTACGCTTGTACCTACAACAAATTCATCAATAAAAAATTTTAAGCTTTGAAATTGAAAAAAATCTCACCTGATAGAGACCTGCACCCTCCTTTGATGCTAGACCCCCTCACGGCGGATCCATAAGTCACAATATCAGGTTTAACCCTTCCATAACCCTGTGGAAGCTCCCAAGTAGTCATCCCTCTCGAAGAAAACTTGGCAATCTGATCTTGAAAATTGATGCCACCAACTCCAATAACATCCATTTGATCTGCCGGATTATTTAAAGTCCCATAAAGGGGCCCATCGTTCCCAATTGCCGATATCATGATCACTTTATTAGCTGTAAGTTCCCAAACTTTGTCCACAAAAGGGTGATCCTTGAAGTCGGGCCCACCAATTGAAAGATTTAAAACGTTTACTTTTTTTAATATTGCGTAATTAAAGGCATCTAGAAACCAAGAGGTGTAGGAGACTTGATTGTTGGTAAAAACACGGAAAATGTGTAGTTCTGCGTCGGGGGCGAAGCCCAAACATTCTTTGTTTGATGCTATGACTCCTGCAACGAAAGTACCGTGCCCTAATTTATCCTCTAAAGTTTTTTCGTTGGTCCAGTTCGTTCGTTCTTTAATTTTCTTGAAATGTGGATGTGTTTTGGCTAAACCAGTATCAAAAACTGCAACTTTAATACCTTTTCCGGTAATACCCAAGTTCCAAAGCATGTCAGCTTGTAAAACTGAAGTTATCTGTCGCGGGACTGCCCTCAACAATCTTCTACTTTGATGTCGATTGACAGTTTGCAATAAAGGGTTAAATGATAGACTAGTTCTTCCGCGACGAATAAATCTCCAACTATTGCAACCAGCACCAATACAAAAGGTTTCAGGCTCACTTGAATTCACAAATTTTAAAGTTCGATGCACCATACGTTGTGAGGTAACATGTTTTATAGAAGGATGATCATTTAACGCATCCAATCCATGAAGTTTTTCGGTTTCTTCCAGTACTACTACATCAAAATCACTTGGGAAGTCACTAGCTGGATTCTGGCGCTCCAAAATCTTCCAATTGTGAACTCCGGATCCATTTAATGCAGCGTTTATGTAATTTGCTCGTGCTTGATGCTTGTAATAACCATTGAAAGTAACAATATATTCATTTTTAACTATCTGAGAATTGAATTCGATTTTTACTAATTCCGGTATTACATCTTTGCAGCAAGAGGGAGATTCTACGTTAGCTAATGAAGTATTTATAACAATTACAATAAATAATAAAGTAAAAACGCCCATTGTAATTAGTTATAACCTCAAAGCATTAAAATTTTCTTCGCTTTCTACGTTTCATGACGGATTTGTACATGAATTACACATTACAATAGCACTGAATTCTCAACTACATGTTAGATTATCTACTTATCTTCGCCAATTGGGGCATATAAATATCGAACTGCGCACTATAAATTGTAAAAATGACATTAATAATAAAAACACATGTTGCATTTTTTTGTCAGATACATAGATAGCATAGTTTACAGATGGCAACACATATTGAGAGTCGGCGGCAAAACTCTGAACTAGAACTTACGGTAAATAAACTTGCGGTCAATTACCGTATTTTTTATTTGAATTACCGCAATGTGTTTGGCAGTTTCAGGCGTTATTTTAATTGATTATATTGATAATTTATGATTATTTGGGGCAAAAATTGACGCACTAATATGAATGCCATTGAAATACTCAAAAAAAAATCGTACAAAATATAAAAAAATATGAAATAATAATAAATTAATAAATAAACTAAACTTTATACTTAACAGGATGGCATTAAATATAAAGTACAACCATTTCATATTTATTTATATTTACGAAAATAAATAAAACGTAATAAATTATACATTTCACTTAAATATAAAATAATGAGAGCAGCAACCAACAAAATTACAAGTTGCAGCTCTCATTACTAACGTTTTATTATTTTAAACTTGTTTTATAGAAAAATAATTTTGAATATTTGCACTCAAAAATATGGATTTTTATAAAATAAATGAGTTTATGAAATACTTTAACGATCAATACACGATTTTGAGTATATTTAAAGTGCTCATGCATTTCTAAATGTGTTCTAATTTGAAAAATATTGCTAACATCAATACGTTTTACGTATTTATAATATAATATCAATCTAGAAGCGTTTTGTGTATAAATAAATAAATAAAGTTATAATTATGTACATATTTGGTCTTTTTTTTCATTTTGTCATCGCTGCTTATTTCATTAATCTTGCAGCGCAGTCAATCGTTGCCTTCAAGCCAACAGTGAATCACGAATTTGTTCCCTATAATTTCACCTTACAGTATTGTTATCTATTAAGGCAAGATTATTACTATCTAAATCAACAAAATAAGTTGGTATTTTTGTATCTAAACTTTTGATTTTCGTTTGCCCCCTGTAGGTGCATTTAATACCCTGCTTCATTAAAATTTGCGCGGTGTTTTCGGTCACTTGTATTCGGCCATTTTCACCCGTTGAATCCATTCTGGATGACATGTTAACAGCATCGCCCCAAATATCATACAAAGGTTTCTTTGAGCCCACCACACCTGCAGTCACTTCGCCGTGGGATATACCTAAAAGAAAATAAGTTATTTGATTGTTTATGAATAGTTTGATATATAAAAATTTACCAATTCGGAGTTTGAATTGAGCAAAAGGTCCGCTAATTCGTTCCAACACTCTCATCATATTTACAGCAAATTTTACAAGTTGTACAACAATATTTTGGCCCGGTTGTCGATGAATTGATGTTGTGGAATCTTTTCGGCCCGGATCCAAGCCACATGCGGCCATATAAGTCCACCCAACTACCTTGATCTTTTCGATTTTTTTGCCGCAAGGCTCCAACAGCAGCTAAAATATATAAATTAAAGATTTAGAATAATCTTTTATAACAAATTAATTATGTGTATCTCACCTTATCGAACTCGCTAATGACCAAATTCATGATTTTAATCGTGGAAGCCGACACATCCGTATCAATATCATCCTTATCCAGCTCATAATCAACTACAGAAGCAAACATAACCGCCACACTTTTATACTGCTCATGATATAATTCATCAACCGGTCTGCTGGTGTCCAAATAATGTTGAGCAACATGAATTGGTAAAATATTTTGCAGAAGCAAATTATTGATGCTGTGCATCGTTTTGGCTTCTTCTTGTTCAATTGCGAGTTGGGTTTTCCATTGATAATCTAATCGGTTGAGATATTCGGCTTGACGGTCAATTAAATGGAGCGTAAATGTTAGGAAGGTTATGCTCATGATGCAGGCTAATTGAGGTTTGAATTCCTGGTTCCAGGTTTCGTTTTGCTGGAACAATTATCAATTAAAAAATTGAAAATTAAATCAATAAGAAAAAACGTACAATAAATTCAACTCTCAAAATAAAATAGGAAAAGAGTACGGTAATGGCCCCCATTACGAATAATTTTATTCCAATATGGATTCGAAGGAACAAAAAACTTCCCAAAATGGCTAAAGAACAGGTCTGTACTAAATGCTGAATAAAATAATTAAAAACCAACAAAATGCAATAATATATAATGCTTACCCATGGGACTATACAATAAAATACATGACGGTCGCTGTTTTCAATATTTTCGTTATTAATAAAGTCTTGACATTCAACCTACAATCATTAAAAAATTAATTACCACCTTCAATGTTCAAAAATAAATAAACTCACCAAATCAAGTATAGTACACGCAGCTAAAATCGAACTTATTACAAAATAAACTAATATTCGTATAGTAGTACTATTAGAAACAATTTTAGACAATTTTTCAAAAAAATGCGTCGCTTGTTCGAGCCATTTTTTGGGCGAATTAATTTTTTTGAATACAGTGCTCAACCACGTGGAAGGAATAATGAACAATAACAACAACACTAGTAAAGAGAACAATAACCATGAACTCAAATCAAATCTGTAAAAAACAACCGGATTAATTAATTAATCAATAATTTATTAAAATTTACTTACTGATAAACTGTTATATATTTGATTATTAATATTGCAACCACAATAAAAATGGTGCTCAATAAATAATATTTGAATAAAAAATCTGGAAGAATAAAATACGGATATTCCAGTTTAAAATTCCTAAAGGTTAGAAAAAAAGGGTTAATAACCGGCGAACGAAACCACTGCCTGCAACAAAAGCTCAATTATTTTAATTACAACCCTCCAAAAAATATACTCACTCAAATTTTCTCAGCGGTAGGCTTTTAATAGCTTCCTCCAACTTATTCTCAATTTCAATAAACCTCAACTGATACTTCTTAATATTATTGGTCATAAAAGCGGTCCTCCTATGCGACATGATCCCCGCCCCAACTGAATTCTGCCTCGGAGGCTGCTGTTGCACATAATTCCTATTCACATTTGCTGAAACTCTTCTATTATAGAACCGATTTGAATCGGTTGAAAATCGAGGCTGCTCCTAATGCAAGAAATTGTTTCACTGAATGAGAATTTAAAAGAGGGCGCGAAAATAGTTTATGCTCACTGAATTTGGGGAGATGAGGAACGTTTCGATGGAGTTTTTGCGGAGAAATTCGTCGTGGAGGGATGCGTCCGAACGGACGTAGGAGTATTTGCCGTTGAGGAGCTGCAGCGTTTGATTTGTCACGTGAACTTTCCTGCAAAAAAATTGCAATAATTAATTATTCAGAATAATTAATAAATATTTTACAAACCCTGGTTTTCCTCTCTGCTCCATCCGGTTCGCAATATCGACGTCCTTAGACCAAATATCATACTGCCATTTGCATTCTCCAATGACTCCACCATAAATGCTTCCGGAATGGACTCCAATTCTCATATCAATATTCAAATTACGTTTCCGCCTGTAATATCCATGAAATATTTTAAGACACATTATTTTAGAATTACTTTAAAATAAGACAGATTGGCTGTAAAATACGTAAAACAAGATTTGTGCCTGAATTTAGGCTTGTTTTGCTCAGTAAATAATTAATTCAATTAATATTAATTACTGGATTGTACTTAGTTTTTTAAATGACATTTCAGTATTGACTTAAGAGTGTAAATTTTTTACCTGACTTCCTGTATAATAGTAATCATATCCAAGCCGAGTTCAACGCAATTTGTTGCGTGATTGGGATCGCTTTCCGGAATACCAGACACGCAGTAATAACAGTCCCCTAAGAATTTTATTCGTAACACATCATGCAACTAGAAAAATAAATAATTTCAGCTGTAATTATTTCATAAAAAGGCGGTATTTACCTCAGAAGCATCGTCAAATTTCCCAAATAACTCGTTAAGAGTCTCTACTAGTTTAATCACAGGCAATTTTTTTGTCATTTCCGTGTATCGGACAATATCCGCGTATAAAATAGTCACATTATCGTGGGGTTCGATATATAACTCCCTAAATGGTTTAAATTCAGGTATTTTAGTAGATTCCAGATTCTGTAACGTTTGTTTGATATCTTCGCGGACTCTTTTGGCTATATGTTGGGGCAAAATACTCAACATGAGTTGTTCCTAAAACATTAAATTTCAATTATATTTATAAATTAAGATTAATAAATATATTACCTCCTGATCTTCTTCGTGTTTTAAGGTCAAAGTGGACTGTACGCACGCCCTGCGGTCCAAAAAAGTGCGCCGTTTCAGAATTTCGTTCAAAAAACGGAAATACAAGCCCATTCCGTTCACGCACAACATATAGACGGCATCAGATCCTAACTAAAATTAATCACATCTTATTTATTTACAATTATTTTTTTGTATATATACTTACTCTAAACCAAAACTGCTGTCCAGTATGTTTGTACGTAATAAATCCTAAAGTAATTAAATGGCACATCGTAACAGCAGCCCCAAAAACAAGTGCCTGTAGGTTATCCGAAATCGGTAAAAAAACGTAGCAAGTTATCACAATGTGTGTGGTATAAGCTGGACGCAAAAGGGCGTCAGGCGAATGAAATAACGGCACAAAAATGTCCATAAAAATTAAAAATATTAACGTAAGAGTGGTTACTCCTAACGGAAATGAGCAACATGATTTATTAATTGTTTCTTTCAAAAATAAAGCCACAACTGAAAGAAGTCCGATAACTGAGTAGCATATTATGTCTGGATAGATTATTTCAATACTTTTCTGGAAAAAAAATCAATAATTATTAATTATTTCGCCATAAAATTTAAAAGAAGACAAAATATTTTTCCTATAAATAAATAGACTTAAGCAATTTGGGTTGCCTATCCTACTCTTATAATCAAACAAAATGTAATAATATTGTCTTCTTTTTTTTATTATTAATATTTACCATATTTACTACAAGAAGTAGTATTAAATGTGCGACACTTAAAATCGTTTGTAAAATTAGAAATAGCGAAAAATATCCATGGTGTATTTTTTGTACATATAATTCAAATAGGTTTTCCAAGTTATGGACTTTAAATTCGGTCTGAAAATAAAATGAATATTAATGGTTTCCACGTACTATTCAATTAAGCAATCGCACAGTTTATCATTTTACTAATCAGCTGTTTCAAATTTTTTAAATATTTGCATTTAAAATTGTTTTAAAATACAGGTGCATAGAAAAAGACGTCACAAACGGAAAAAAATATCAGAAAAATTAAATTTTCAAGAACGTATGACGTAGATTATATATGATGCCTGTTTGAAGTGAAACTTCTTCAATATAACTATAAAAATTCGCGTTAGGCTGGGCCCGGACCCTGTCTTGCCAATTAATACAAAGTAATCATGGCTGTATTAAAGTAAGTTAATTGACAAGCCTTCAAAATTGATTAAATTCATTTCATTTTCGCAATTCAACCAAAATAGATGACAATCGTCAACTATAAAAGCAATTTATATACAAAACAATTGACAATTTTATACATTAATGACGTCATACATTAAAAAAACAAATTTTTAGGTTTGTTGTCTGGTAAAAATTGAATTAAAGAAAAATTAATAAACGTAGTAGCGACCAAAACAAATGACAATCGTGAACTGTAAAGCAATTTATGATCCGAAACAATTGACAATCTGGTGCAGTAGTGACGTATACATTACGAAAAATTTATATTAGATTCAAAATGAGTAAAATTTACAGGTAAAACTTAATATCAAATTAAAGAACAATTTAAGGACAAAACAATCAACTATCTAATACAGTAATGTCGTCACACATTATAAATTGTGCAAATATAGGCAAAACAATTGACTATCAAGAGCACTAAATGACGTTATATATTAAAAAAATCACTAATAAGGTGTTTTCTAATAAAAACCGAAGTGTTCTTGTGATTGAAAAAAATGACAATCAGTTATACAGTAATGATGTCATAAATAGAATAAACTAAATTAAATTGCGCCAATTTTAAGCATATGACCATTACTTCCGTCCGAAGGAAGGTAATTTCAAAATATCTTAGTATAAAATTCTTTAAAAAATATTTTTATGGATTTTCTTCTAATTTCTGACTAATGGTGAAGGAATTTGGAAAATTTTGACCAAGAAAAACAATTTAAAACATATTAGAGAGTATTTAAATTAATTTAAATCCATAAGATAAACATAAAAAATTGACTATCGCATAAAACAAAAGCTGTTGATTGTTCAAAATGTATCTCTTACATTATTGGCGGAAAATGTCCACGTTCCATTGTTTTTGTATCCCACGCAACGATCACATTTCAAATCACATTAACCAAAAACCGGTAAATCAAAACAGAGCGGTGAAGTTCAATAACCAAGCATCGGCGGTCAAATAGTGACCTAATACAGAGCAGACAATCGTAACCGGGGTGCTCTCTCTAAAAATACTTTAACCTGTTCTTTTAAACGCTTTGAGAATCACTAACGAAAATAAATGGCGGGCTTGACAGTTCGCGAAAATGTCCAAATGGAAGGGAAAGTAGAGAGGGGATTTGATTTTTTTTTTTGTGTATTTATCGGTGCGCAAGCGTACTACGCACCCCTGACCTGTGAAAATCCAGGGTTGATTTATTGATTCGCAATGTTGTTAAAATGAGGGTTATATTGAAGTTGTTTGCAGCTAAAAATAGATTGGGAACATTCTATTTATAATAAGAAGTCGACTGTGCTTTTTTTTTTAAACAAAAGACAGACGCCTGCTTTAAAAGCACTATTATAACAATAAAATAAATCATAAAAATTTATTTTTAGTTGCAGTCATTCCTATTTTTACCCTTGATATTCAAATGTTTCAATAGCAGGCAAGCCTACAGGATGTTCAAGAAATTTCTTACTCTCAAATGGATCCAATTCCAGCATCGATTTTCCAAATTTTCACCGGGCAAACTTTCCTCAATTTTTCTAATATTGTTTTCCAAATCCATTTTGGATCCGATAATTCATCAAAAAATCATTTAAGAAGCTTCAATTCAATCACATGATGTCATTTTGGAATTATTATCAATTTCAGCACCTTGGCCATGCCTGAAATAAATAAAAAGTTGAAATATCTATAAATTTACACCGGAAGTGTGATTCAACAGGTGCAGCCTGTTTTAAATTATTAAGGTGATTTATGAAGCGGGAATATCAAGATAATTTTAATGGAAGTATTATCGTATTACTGGGGCAATACTTACATAAATAAAATGTAACAAATGACTGCACTGTTGCTTCAACTGTTTTAAATTAAAAACTGTTGAGATGTGACTGATGTATGAACAAAATGTGATTTTCTTATCAGATATCACTTATCGATAAAAGGAAATTGATAATATTTAAAGCAATCTCAAAAATCATCAATAATTAGCTGAATTTCAACTGTTTTATGTTCAAAAATTGTATGTATTTAATTTGAAGTGGTTTTCATATCTAATTTTATCATAAATTGCTACCAATTATTAATAGTACAAGATTATTTCCGACAGTAAGACGCACCCGTTCGAAGTGAAACTTCATTTTTGCAGCCTCATTACAAGCAAAAACACTAAAAGTGTACTTTTGAAATATGATTTATATTTCCGTCTGAAAGTAACTCAATTTCGAAATTTTCGATTCAATTGAAAAAGTGGATGAGTTCAAATGTTTTACTGGATGTTCAATTAAAGCGGGAGTTTATTATAAATTGCGAGGAATAAAATTGATGCCAAAATCTAGTGATTTTTGGTAATAAGAACTGCGCTATATTGAAGTCAAAAATAACTACAATATTTACCAATTTTTCGTGGTTCTAAATTTGTACTCGAAAGTAAAATGCATTTAAATCCAAAAAAATAAATTCCAGTTAATACCGCCCATTAAATTTGGCTCCATTTTATTCTTGTAAACAACTAAAATGGTCACATTTGAACAAATATTCTGCTAATAAGTCAATTGTTTTATGATCTAAATATGAGATAAAAGTGCACACCTATTTTTGGAATTTTTATCAACAATTTTTTAATAGCTATTTATTGTTAATTGCAGAAATTTTACTTTCCCGCCATGAAAACAAATTGATTCTACTCCTGAAGTAGGCCGTTGCTATAGCAACATTTAGAAATAGAACTCGTCTAAAAATGGACTGAAAATTTAAATTTGGAAACATGACTAAAATATTTCTCCGAATGGTCGTAAAAATGAATTGTTATTGAGAAAACGACCGATAAAAATATTTCTAAACATTTATTGCTTTAATAGATATATTGTTCTCGCAAAAGACATTAAATTTTTTTATCGCACACAATAAAATAAAACAGTTTCGAAATATAGATATAACAACCCTGATTTTTAGATTTATTGAGGAGAAATATGTCCTTAATACACACATGTAAAGATGCTCAACGTCCAAATTGAAAGCCTAAAAAATTTATAGGAGGCCGTTTAGATAAATATTTCATTAATAAACTTACCTTCATCAGTTGTTACCACAAACTTCCATTTTTCACTCTAACGAATTTATGCAAAAACTGTTTTCCAAATTTTCTTCGCGCTACAGAAACAAAAAACACGAATAAATTACAATAACTTCATAAAATCAAAAATTTAAACTGTATTTGTGCTGGAAAATAAAATTTTCTCCACTCATTTACGACTTGATTACAAGAAAATTAATTATTTAGTTTGAGATTGACAAAATTTCATTTTCTAACTTAGTAGCAAAGTTATAAGTTGTATTTAGCGGAATTTCGGTGAAAATTGTTTGAATTATAATTAAAGGAATGTTATTTGAGGTTCAAGTTTATAATAAATGTATTTATCACATAAATCTAACATTTTTAAACATCTTATAAGAAATATTAACTGATTTAAAAGTTAAATAAACTTTTGTTTGGACAAAAGGCACATTTAGTTACAAAAAGTCGCTTAAAATGTGATGTAACACAAGGCGACAATTAACAATAAATAAATAAATTTTAAAGAAACATGCATATCCAAAAATATATCATATACTTACTTAAATAAGACAGCAACGTCATACTTCATGCAAAATTTAAATTATGTCAATATAAGATAATTTTGGAACGGGTGTACAAATTTCTGTATCACATTTGGAACGTGCTTTGTAATGACGCTGCGATTTCTGGTAATAAACTGCAGAAAACTGAATTAAACTCATTGCCGAAATCCTGTTTCACTGTTTGTAAGAAATTCACTATCAACGTTTTAGTCTCTGTAAAAAAAATTACACTTTAAAACTCAATTATTTGTATTTGTTGCATTTTGACATTTGGTATTCAAGCTTTTGTTCAAAATGAACCAAGTTTCAGCTTTTCACTACTAGATGGCAAACATAACCCACAGATTACATAAAACAGATGTTAGATCGTCAAATTTAAATCGGTACAAAAGATAGACAAAGAAGGCATGATAAAGCTATTTCACTCAGCACAATACCTGCCATTAGTGGGAGAGAAATGAGTATATTCACAAGCATATAGTCATTTCTTTTTGTTATAGCAATTTTGGTCATATTTGGCGTGTGTAATGTATTATCTTGTCGCATATTTCAATGGGAATTGGAAAATAAAATGTCAAAATGAATTTGAATGAAATAAATTGCAAATTAAAGGTATTTAGCTGAAAAACGTAATAAATATTAATCAACAAAAAACTGTAATTTTTATGACTGCCTGCGCTATAATTAATTCTTTTTTATTCGTTGTGTATAGGTTATAAATATGATTTCAAAACGAATTTGGATGAAATAAGGATTAAAAATGATTGATTATACCATAAATTGAAGGTATTTAGTTTAAATATGTCCAATAAATTGATTAATCAACAAAGAACATATTACTATTCCTATTTGTTTTTAGTTCGTGCTACACTGGGCTTGACAGTTTTTCGTTTTTAGGGCTATAAATGGAATTACAGAACTAATTCGGATAAAATAAGCACCAAAAATTAATAATTAAACTACAAATTGTACATATTCAGTTCAAATATGTGAAAATGTATCTAATAAATTGATTAATCAACGAAAAACGTTTGTATTATATTACGCTTGGCGAGTTTAAGTTTTTAAAGTTAAAAATGGCATGTCAAAACCGATTTGAATTGAATAAACATTAAAAAATTGATAATTAGACTACAAATAGTATGTATTCAGTTCAAATTTGTCCAATAAATTGATTAATCTAATCATTTTTGTACGTTTTTCAATTTGTGCAGCATTTGGCACGGGGTTCAAGTATTTTAGGCTTATATATAAAGTACCAACACAAATTTAATGAATTAAGAATGGGTTCAAGTTTCTAAGCTCATAAGTGGAATAACAAGATGAACTTGAATGAAATAAACATCAAAAATTAATATTTAGATTACAAATTGTAGGAATTTAATTCAGCTCACCTTTATTCGCAGTTTCCTTGCTGTATAAGACATGAAAACCTATTTTGATGATCGCAGGTAAATGTTGTACTAAAATTGGATGTCCCTGTTGGTATAAAATGCCAAAACATTCAAAAATGGCACTATTTTCATTGAAATCTTCTCGTAAAGGCAAATGTTTGATAAAAACAGGAAACACCTAAGCAAAAACAGATTTAAATTAAATAATTTGAACTGGTTTTGGATGGAACTCACATCATCCATTGGAATAGCGGAAGCGTTTGTTATAATCATTCTAGCTAGAGCTCCACAAATGTTATCCAAAGTTCCGGAGTGTTTTTCTTTTGATATAGCGTGGGATAAACAATGCAGAATCTTTTCATATTCTCTAAAACAATTCAAAATAAATATTTTTTTTTAGTTTTGCTTTTTAAAAAAGTGACTTACGGATAGATATGTTCTTTTCCATGTAGCACCAATTCGCCTAAGGCGAAAATTGAATTATTTCTGACTTCGTCTGCGCTATCGCGACTGCCTTGCAGCAGAAGAGGTAAAAGTTGAGGAACAAATTTACCAATGTGAAGACCTAAAGGCTTCATACATTCCGCTAAAGTTCCAATAGCGAACGATCTTTGGCTCAAACTCGCTTGCTTTTTCTACAAAGAAAAAACCAAACAATTATTACGAATAATTAGTTAGTTTAATAATGACTTACTGCTCTGATTTGCAGCAATTGTAAAATATTTGGGAAATACAGCACAAAATCGTCCGCCTCAATGGCTTTTCCAAAATGTGGAATGATGTCTCCAGCACACTCCATTAGCATTTCGTCTTGTTCGGCTTCAGCTTCCTCCGGGTCTTCATCATTAATTAAATCTTGATCTTGGCACGCTGATTTATTAGTCATTATATCGATTACGCAATTCATGACTGCTTCGCGGTGGCCTTCGCCCACTAAAACATCGCGGCCGATTTCTTTGAGCAGGTCGGTGTACGCGTCCAGTGCTACCATAACTACAATGCGCTCATCGTCTGTTCGAATTAGCTCCGCACATTTCGGGATGAAAAGCTACAGATAAATCAATTAAATTTAGTTACTAAAAGTAATATTAAAATTACCTGTAAGGCTTTAAGTAAAGCTTGTCTGCCTTCATTGGCGTTAACTTTCGATAAAGTAATACAAAACTGTACTAGGGCCAAAACTGCGGCTTTCCTAATATCCTCCCGCGGATAGTTCAATAATTTAAATATCTCCTCGAAACTATTTTCTAAATAAGGCAAGAAGGCAGCCCTGTAACGTTACAATTAAAACAATTGATTTAAATTTTAATTGATGTTTTACCCGGCCCATTCCGCAATTTCTTTTAGGGCTAAGCACGCCTCTTCTTTTTCCTCCATGTAAGAATTTTCAACGCTGAAACCAGCAGCGTCATCGTCCTCTTCTTCGGAGGATTCGCCTTCGATATCTTCTTCATCATTTTCGTCGGAAAGCTCGTCGTAAATACCAGAATTTTCCTCCTCTTTGTAAAGATTGACAATACCATCAGAGCTTTTAATCGATTCAATCATCTGTTCGATGATTTGAGGCAGAACCCCAGCGATGTCGCCTTTCATAACGGTAGCTAAGGACGCAAAAAGTGCGTAAGCACTTTTTCTGATATCAGGATCGTCTGTATTTGTTACTAAATTTAAGGCTAGTTGTAGGGCTTCATTCGCAAGAGGCTTGAAATTTTCTGGTCCGATTGTGCGTGCAATTATTCCTAAAGTTTCTACAGCTTGGGATTGGAGGCAAGCCATTTCGGAGGCCGGGTCTGCTGTCAGATATTCCTGCAAGAAAATAATATTAATTCTAGAAATTTGTAATTATAGAAATATACTTTTAAACATTCGATTATTTTGTTAAAATAAGGAAGCATTTTTTCTTTGGCTGCGCTAGCAGCCGCTGCAATAGCACTCAGTGCTAATTCCCGCAGATGTATAGAATAACTTGGATTTAAAATAAAAAATAAACGTTCCATTAAAGTTGGAAGGTACGGCATTAAACCATCATCCAAATTTTCACAAAACATTTCCAGTGCGTAAAACATCCTGTCAATACTAGCGGGCTCCTTTCCATTATTCTGCAACTGCACACACATCTGTCCCAAAAATTCAAATAAAACGGGTAATAATTCCGAAGCATATTGGCTGATTTCAGGCTGAAGATGTTCCGCAAATTGGCCTAATGCGAAAAGAGCAGCGTTACGCACTACTGCATTAGGATCTGTGATTCCTTTGCAGATACATTGCAAGAAAGATTGGAGGTATTTGGTGCGGATACATTCGGAACAACCTTCGGCCAGGACGGCCATTGCCAGATACGAGGCTTTTTTGGCGTATAAATCATTGCCTTGAAGAGCGGGCTCAATATGACGCAGCTAAAACATCAATAAATTAAAATAAATTCGAATAAAAATTGCTAAATAATCTTACCAGGGGAGGAATCAATTTTTCAGCCGGAATATTTAAAGCTAAAAGGTCCAGAGTTTGTGTTGCACACGTCATGGGATTACTACTGTCCGGATCAGTAAAATATTCTTCTTCGCCTTCATCCTCAGGCTGAGAGCTCATTAAAGCAAAAAGTACATCTACAATCGGTTCCACCAATTTATTTTTTTGAATATTCTTGGTTTTAGTTCTGGTAAGCCACCCAACAAAACTAATAGCCTTAACTTTAACAGTATCGTCAATTCCTTTTGTAGTAGCCAACTGAAGACACATTTCCACAATAGTCCTCATGTGGGGAACCACCACACTAATAGCATTATCCACTAAATCATCTAAAAGCTCCATTATTTCGCAAGCACGTTTTTCGTCGGTCACTGTAAACGATTTTACGCATTCCAGGATTCGAGGGAGCAGAGAATGATAAACATTAATCATCTACAATGAAAATTTATTATTTGAGGACTAAAATGTACAAGAAACTTACTTGTTGGTGTCCTTGTATTACTGTAGCGAAATGTTTCATTGTAATCAAAGTATAATACGCTAAATTAGAGTTCAGTTCTTGTAATCCATTCAAAGTATTAGTAAAAAGATATGCAAATGAATCTGCGTGTTGAATATATTGATCCACTGCTATTTCAGTCATTATTGATAGCGTATACATTCCCAACTACAAATAAATTCAAATTATTCTTGAATCAAACAAAACTTAATATTATTTACTTCTCTATCAGTAATTGATTCACAATTGCACAAAGTGTTGATGAATTGTAACACCTCCGGCCATGTATTATTAGGAAATTCATGTTTTCCGATCGTACCAATAAATTGGGCTATTGCATTTTTTACCAGCTTTTCTGGCTCGTTTACCAAAGCTTGTAACATTCCTTGTTTAATTCTACAATTGAATACTGTTAAATTATATTAAAATACACAGAAATGTTAAAAATTACGCGTTCCTGGTGTTAAGTGCAACTTTATTCCAAACATTTCGTTTGCCTAATTTCTTTCGTAAAATAACAGCGGCCGACTGCCGAATCTGCGGATTTGTGGACGAAACTATCAATTGCGATAAAGCAGGTATAGATTCTGGGTTTTTGAAAGCTTCCTTCAGTTCTTGAGTTCCCTATATTAAACATATTTTAATAAGAAGCACGTGTCAAATAGGTTAAGTATAATAATCTTTTTTTTAGTGATAATTACCTGCTGAATGGCTGCATTATCCGCTACTAATAGTTTAGCGAGTATTTCCTCCATTATTAATATTAAAAACTATTTTAATTTATGATTAAACACACCCGGCAGTTTACAAGTCGTACTTTGACAGAACAAACGAAACACAGACGATACAACAATTAGATGTGCCATACAGGGAGATAAATGTAGCACATATTCACTACGTTTACATGAGCACATAAACAATAAAATTATTATTTTTTAGACTATTTGATGGTATTATCTATTAAAAATAAGTATTTTATTACTTATTAAATGGTTAAAGATAGATGATGAAGGTTTTAAGCCATAATTTGACAATAAAAAAACAAAAGTCATAGATAATATTACAGCTAGATGTGCAGCACATGGACAAGAAATGTATCAAAAAGTTACCGTGTTTACAAGCGTATGCAAACAATTAAATTAATGTTTAAAGTGTTATTATCAGTTATTTTAGTTAATTAATAACATTATCTATTAGAAATGAGTATTTTTGTCATTATTATTATTGAAAACTGTATTAATTTGTGATTAAACATATATGACAGTAATTTGTAAAAGATAAAATGAGAAACGAATAGACAAAAATGAAAATGATAAAATTGATGTTCAATTTGTTGTTTTTGGCTAATTAATTAAAAAATGTAATAAGTAATGAAGTGAAGAAGATAAATACAATGACGTGTGTCGCAGTTTGACGCATAAATCGTGCAATGTAGGCTCGCAGTTCGTCAATACTGTAATTTAATCAACTGTAATACACAAAGAGTGTCGAAAATGTGTAAAAATATGTTGCAAATATAAATGAATGTATCGACTTTTTGAAAATGCAGTTGGACAAGACCATCGTGGGGTAACGCGGCTTTTGTGGGCTTTGACATGACGCTAGAAGACCCATTCTTTGTAGTCAAGGAGTGAGTATTCAATAATTAGTTTACACAAAAAATAAATCAATTATTTGTTGTTAATAGCGAAGTATTTAAAGCGCTAAATAAAACTAGAGGTTTGTATCTTCGGTGGATTGAATTACAAGATGATACAACTTGTATAACAAAAGAAGAAGTGGATTGGACTAATACCGAATTAAAAAACTCTTTAAGAAGTATTGAGTGGGATCTGGATGATCTAGAAGATACGGTTGATATTGTAGAAAAGAATCCATCGAAATTTAAAATCGATAACAAAGAACTTACTACTAGAAAGCATTTTATTGATGCAACCCGTGAAGAGGTTAAGGTACATTTTTTGTTTTTTCATTGATAAACAATTGATAATTATTTTTTTTGACAGAATATGAAAGATAAGATGAATATTAATAGAAATAGAGATAGAGACCGTACTGCGAGACAGGTTAGTCATATTTTTGATGCTCTACTGTCTGCAATTTGACGTTAGTCATTTATTTATTATGCTTAATATAGCAGTAAAACAAACAGGAACTGAATATAATCTTTTAATTAACATATCAACAACCATTTGCTAATTTTTTCAACCTTCAAGTTTATCATTTATTTTATTTATTGATTATTACGTATTATTTTTTTGAAGCCCTTGTTGGAAAGCAGCCCAATACGTGTGCCAATGTCGCACGGTACAACAAAGTACTCTAAACTTGAAAATGAGCTCGACAGCCCCCAAAGGCAATTCCTGGGAAGTACTTTAAACCAACAGGATCACATGTTAAGGTCTCAGGATGAGCAGCTGGAAGTTATAAGTGATTCTATTGGGTCTTTAAAGACAGTTTCGAGGCAAATTGGAATTGAAATTGATGAGCAAGCTGGGTAAAATATTTCAAGTGATTGTGGGTGAATATTTGGTTATTTTTTTGTTTTTTATAGCATGCTGGATGAGTTTGGGACCGAATTGGAGAGTACTGAAAGTAAATTGGACTCTACGATGAAAAGGATAGCCAAAGTACTGCATATGTCCAATGGTAAGTATTACAAATTGAAATTGACGCTCTATTGCTGGCTACTAAGAGTAATGATTAAAATGACTTTCTTTTGTTTCAGATCGTAGACAATGGACAGCCATAGCGATCCTCTCAATTGTTTTAATCCTTGTGATAATTCTATTTATTTATCTGTGATTTTCTTAGCAACAACTGTTTACAAATGATAGCCATAGCGACCATTTAATGTTATGAAACTAAAGGAATAATTTTTTTCAGAGTAATATAATACCAATTCGTATTTTATAGTTTTTTCGGCATGTTGTCGGAACAACAAATTTTGTATAGTGTGAATGTTGTGGATTATTTATTTGTTATAGTGTTCGTATTATCTTAGACTGAGATTATTATTAAATTTATGGGTACCTGTAAATAAATGCCATTATGCAATAATCACAAATGTAGTTTGTTTTTTCTTTCACATAGCATTGACTGTTTGTTATCAAAATTAATTTTATTATCAATCTAATCAATCATTTTATCGGTTACTGTTTGAGAGCTTCTGTTTGATGACGTCACGGGACTAACATTCCCGGTCTCATCGCCTGGACTCGTCAGTTTCGTCGGGACTTTCATCCGAGTTTGACTGTTTGTGCAACCAGCGTATCACCAACGTATTACAGGTAAGTGAGATGTTGCATCTCTCTCATTGCGTTAAAAACGAAAATTATTCAACAAGTGCGAAAAAGCCGGTTTATTTAAGTTTATATAAAATTAATTAAAGATTGCAATCGATTGAAGATAAGCGATATTTATCAGATTTGCAAATAAAAGTGTATTGAACATTAAATAAATACTTGAAATTACGAGGTTGCTGTCATTTCAAA
Organism: Dromius quadrimaculatus; assembly: GCA_963989225.1. Taxonomy (NCBI): domain Eukaryota; kingdom Metazoa; phylum Arthropoda; class Insecta; order Coleoptera; family Carabidae; genus Dromius; species Dromius quadrimaculatus. Next base: position 2,899,685 of record OZ022333.1, read on the forward strand.
ATGAATAAAATATTACTATACGGTCCTGTTTTGCTGGTACTTAAATTTTGATGGAATCATAAAATTTTCAATGTTATGTTGACGAAAAAAGTAAAAACATCAAACGTATATCTGAACCACAACACTCTAAAAAAAGTAATTTTGAAACTTTTTTCCCAATATAAGAACGTCATAATTTTATTTGAGTAAATTAATCAAAGATTGTTGGCTATAAAATTTTGTAATAAAAATATTATCGCCAGGATAAAACTACAAAACCAGCAATAAAATTTGAATCAAATTATTAAAATCTTTTATCAAAAAGTAGAAGATACGAGCTGTAGTGGAACAAGTGAACGAGCAATCGATTACTTGATCAGCAATCGATTTAAAGCTGTCCAAATTCAATTTATTCTAAACCTTCTGATAGAAAACTCAATCGATTTTAAACCTTCTGGTGAAAAAATAGCCTTCCGATATTATTTAGAAGGATTTTGAAGCCTCTACCAGTAATAATCAAGCGATTGTTAATCTTTAGACTAATTTTGAATCGATTTTGTACCTTCCAACATTCTATTATTAATTATCAAGTGATTTTAATTGTTTTAATGGAGATTTGGGCCATTCTAAATAATTTGAATCAATTGTGAACCTTCTGCTAATAAATTCAATCGATTTAAAATGTTCTGGTAAAAGTCTAAGTATTTTGAAGCTTTCACCAGTAATAATCATGTGATTTTAAAGCTTCTAACATTATTTATCCATTAGGATGAGGATCTAACTATATTTTAATAGTTTGGCTTTAATTTTGTATATTTTATTTATTTATACCAAGAGTCTTCAAGAGAAAAAAGTTTTTTTTTATATAAATAAAACATACAGAATTTAAACCGAAACATTCAATCATTATTTAATTTAATAAATTAAAAATGATATTTTCCCGTTATTTATGTGAGGAAAAAGAAATGAATTTATTACAATCATCAGAGAGTCTTTTCAAGCGTTGTCTACGTTTCTCTGTTATTTTTTTTATTTTTCGTTCAATAAAGGTCCTTTGAATTAAATTAACTAAATTAACAGTTCTTTTGTCTGCCAGATCTCTTTATTTCAATTTAAACTGATTCTTAAAGTTTTAATGAGCTGAAAAGCTATTGATGGAATTTTGAACTGTGCCTAAAATAATAATAACACCGATCGGAAAATTGGTGATTATCCGGAATCAAATTATTAATTAGTACGTTGTTATTTTGATGAGAGATTGAAACTAGCTCAATTAATAATCAAAAAAAGGTAAAAAATAATTAAAATGTTGAAGCAACCAGTAATACATGGCTGTAATGCGGGCTGCCAACTAATTATTATTATTTTAAATAATTATTTTTACTTCATTTATTGATTCAATTCTGTTATCATTTTTATCGCAAGCTTATGTAAATATAATTCATTAATTCAGCAGCTAGGAGTTCCAGAAATAAATTCAAATTATAGGCTACCGTCGCACACTTTGATATCTTTCATATTACTCAAGAAATTTTCCTACTGTAATAAAATTAATCCTACTTTTGGGTGTAAAATTTCCGTTAATTAATCGACTTCCACAAAATCTGTTAGAAGTTAGGCAACTAGACTTACACGACCGTGTTGTACGAGGTGAGCGAACTATTTAACTTTATTTCCGGTTCCGGAGGCGCAAGATTGCGTATTACACTTTGTACCTCACATGATAATATTTAAATTGAGTAGTTTTTGTACGAAAAGATTAATTTTAATTGAAAATTGTGCTTATACTTTAGGAGAAAATTAATTTTAAAGTTTGCATTTAGAGTTTACAGTCGGCTGGAGCAGCAACTTAATTTAGAGCTTGTTAAAAATAATAATAAGCTTCTTTTGAACGTAACTTGAAGTTTTAGTTGGATTTAAAACAATATTTTGTTGGAAAGTACTTCAATATATTTAGAAACAATTCAAAATGGTTTGTTTTGGGACTTCTGACGTACTTTTCGTGAATATTAATTAATTTCGCGCCAATGCACTTGACACGATAACCAATTATTAGTGGCGACGTTTCGTAAATAGTTTCATTTCAATATGTTCTAATGCGCCATCAAATAACTTTGTTTTGCAACTCAATATTTCATTATTTCTTATTTTACAACACTAAAATATTTACCTCAAATCATCCTGAACTTTAGTTGTCAATTTACCTCACTTTTTGTGCGTTTAAATCTTTGGAATTTTTTCTCCAATCCAATTTACTTTTCTCAGACCTTTATTAATCACTCCTTCGAAGAATTCGATCCTTGTGTGAGGAATGTATACCCGAAAGCCCGAAATGTAACCTAAAATCAAGACATTCTTTATTATTCAATTAAATACTACAAAATTTTAATAAACAAAATTAAAGTTAGTCTGATTTAGAAACAATTTCTCCTTTCAAGTATAAGATGTTTTGTAGATTTGAATGTAAATTAAGGGATCAAAATTAGTTTGTGGATTAAATTGGATAAACTTTTTTTATTAATCAATTCCTCAATCGAGAAATTCAATTTCTGGTTACGACTGTAGGTGGTACAATGTGGAATGAGGACTTCCGGCCTCTAGGGATGTATTTCCGCTTTATTCTAGTTCAGTATATACACTGGCATACACACAAATTGTTTACTGAAAAACTTTTGATGTTACAAGCTTCCATTCCATGAACAAAACACTTTAAACTCTAAATGAATTGTGCGTTTATGAAAAATTCAATTATTTTTGTATGATTTACATCAAAAGAATAACAACTGTACTTATAAGTTCAAATAAAGGTCAAACGTTGTGAAAGGAAATTAAATTTCCAATTTAAGTATTGAAACTTGTAAATCCAACTGATTTTATTTTTAGAAGAAGCTTTCAGAACTTATTTTTCAATAATACAAAAAATTGTTTCAACGAATTCATCAATTTCAGTTTTCAAACCCTTCTTTATATATCTATAAAGTTCCATCATATTTGCTGATCAATAAAATTCTGCAATAATTGCGAATAAAAACAATGTAATTTGACGACACTTCGACAAATGATTCACCCACTTTTCTGCAATAAGAGGGGTGGGGACGGTAATTAAAACCTCTAGTCTTTTTATCGACGAGTGGATCAGTTCGCGTTTAGATACAAAGTGATAATGTTTACAACAGTAAAATACTAGAAAACAATTAACAAAAAATGCCGTCCAAACCGCCATCTTTAACTGTGAGTCTTTATTTTGTGTGTTGATAATTTAGTTCTGCGCGTGAGAGAAGCAAATTTGATCCCAGATAACGTTAATAAGCAATTTTTTTGTCCTTTTAATACATACGTATATTTACAAAGGTTGATTATGAATTAGTTCGGTTTCAATTTAATTAGTAGTACTGTTCCAGTGAAATGTACTCGAAAAATTGCAAGAAAAACACAGAAGTGGATTAGAAGATTTTATTTTTGAATGAGCTTCAATTTAAAGTCCTAACCCTTAATTGGGACTTCATTTCTTTCATTCAATAATTTTTTCTTTAACAAATAGATTCACGAATTGTGTTTATATAATAATGATGCTGCACGATCAACAAAAGTCTACTAAGATTCATAACTCAATATCTTAAGTAAAAACATTTCCTTGGCATAAAAAAGTTAGAAGTGCTGATTAGGGACCGATTATTACAAAACTACTGAACTGACAAATTCGAAAATTTGTTTGAATGTAGTCAAAGCCCTGTATATTAACTACAAATCAAAATTATTTCGATATCCCAACTAATTGAGGAGAGCTGATTAGAAATTATTTGCTAATTCAATCAACTTCATATCTCTTAATTTAGTATGCAAAACCACGTACTGATTTACAAAATGTGAATTAGTAATGAAATGCCTGAAAATACTGTAACTGGAATATTTTTTCAGTTCAGTTGATAAATTTCATGCAAATGTATTCCGTAATTCATTCAAATTTATAAAAAGGCAATCGACTGCACAAATAGTGCGTTATTTCAGTGGAACACAAAACATTTTAAACTAATATTTTTCCAAAAATAGCGTGTGCAATTAAAACAAAATAAACAGTAAATCATTTCAAGATGAATATTCACCTTATAAGACATCTTATTGAATTTTGTTATTACGGACCTTCAAATATATTATCAGCCAAATTTAGAAAAAATATATTGACCGATAAAAATTAATCATCCGGGAATAGAATCCCGGTAACCCTTTTTTGTACCACAAAAAGATTGGCTAGTAAATAACTTTTTGCTGGATTTCAAAGAGCCCCAAGAAGGAGAACTTTTTTGTATTTGTCTCGATTCCTGCTTCCAGTATTCAAAGATTCATGTTTAGCAGGATTCAAAGCTACTTGATGATATCACGGCTTAACATGCGAAAGGAATGTCTTTTCAGAGACTTTGCATGAATACTGATTTTGTGTTGGTAATACTGCTTTCCTTAGAGTGATTCTTTTGAGTGAAATGATGGCGACAGGGCTCAAACAATATTAAATAATGAATTTTATTTGGAAATAATTGATGGCAGCGCCATGAGCTAAACCCATTTTAAATTTCAAAAGTACTACTAAAGTTAGGATTGTGAAAATTGGCTTTAAAATAGACAAAATCCTGTATATTAATTAAAATAATTACTCACAGCAGTAAATAGTAAAAGATACCTAGAAGTACAATTCTATCCTAATTTGATTGTCTCAATTGAGATGGAAATCCCCGAACTATTAATTATTCAAATGCAGACAATGGACGACTATCTCGCAGAGGAAAGTTTTTGAATCAACATTTCATTTTAATTGAATTCTTTGGACGGTTGTTTTTATAGAGTAGGTCAAAAAGTTTATTTATGTGCTAAAACTTACGGGAGGTTTTAAATAAGAATTGTTTGAGGATATGAAGTGGTGAATTAAATGTAAATGATTGTTATTTGTTGTAGATTGGGGCGGGCGGGCAGGTGCCATGCATAAGCGCCATGTGGCGTTACGTGATGGCGTCCTCCCGCGGCGGTGACCGCAACGCAGAATCCCGTCGAACTGCTCCTCTTTTTACCGTGTCAAATCGGCCGCAGCAACATCATAACATTCCAGGACATACTGGGACAGCTGGACCTGGACCAACCCGCGGGGCGAGCAGTGTTACAACTTCGCCTCGTTCTACTTTAACCCAAAGACAGGTAAAGGGATGATTCAAACCTAAAAAAATAAACAATTAAAATTACAAACAGTGACGCCCTTGACTTTGTTTCATGGGACGTGAGGCGAATTTTAAATAGGGATTGCTCGTGACACCGTTTATTTTGGGTCAAAGAAATACGCCCACCGTGAATACATAACAATTTCTTCCTCCGACTATATTTTCATTCCACAATATTTCACATGAAATTGGTCAATAAATGACGTCACTTCTGTAAACACCAATCCTCAACTTCTGAACACTGTTTGCATAATGTCACGACGGCCATGGACAATTATTGACAATTGATGATCGGATCAGGGCACATTTGATACGTCATCCGATAAATGAATTGTTGATTGTAATTATGTTATTGATAAACATCTTAAAACGTGATATTAATTGATATTAACGTTTTAATTATGTTAGAAGAGTTATTACTTCCGCAATTTAATTAAGCTCCATTTTGGGACAACTGTATACAAAAATTATTATATAATATTGGTAAAACCGTGAAACATAAAAAATATTATAGATCAATAAAGATTTCAATCAGTAAATCGCTTCAAATCATAAAATTGTTTATATTTAATTGATTTTGGCTTACCTCATCGGAAAATAATTATTATTCCGAGTATAAATATAATAAAATAACGCGATTGTAAAGAAAATAAATGAAGAAGTGAATAAGAAAATGTTTCTCTTCATGTGGTTTGTCATTTCAACATCAAAGCTTCATTATTTGTTCGTTGGGTCATTAGAGCGCTCATATAATCTTTAATTCTGTCGTACAGACATTGCGGATGCAATTAAATATGAAATTCACAAGTACGCTTCTGGCGCCTCTATTTTGTTATCTACAAAAAAAGCGTTTTCCCACTTTTTCATCTTGATTGATCACTGAAAGTTTTCATGTCGATCCTGTTTTGACCTATTTCCTGCTGTAAAAAGCCATCTAGATGTTCGCAACCATTTCAATTAACGTGACGCGGCAACAGGACGAAATTTGCATAAGGATTTGCAGTTAAGTGTGCAACTCTCAGCCATTAAGTTACAGGATATGCAAGTAAAAAAAGGATTCGAAAGCAACCAACAATGCATATTTTTGTACTGTCTTAACTTCAAAATTGCTTTCTTTAGTGTCACTGTTATTGCCTTCCTCTCTGAACTGATCATGATCAGACTTGTGTGGGGGGAGGGATTGATGAGAAGTGACCTCAAGGTCAGCAAGCGCACGCCACTTCCGTCACGATCTGAATCCGGACGAGTTCGGAGACTGGAGACGCCCGGAATCGAACTTGGGCACGTGTGGGATTTACAATGTTGCAAACTCAGATGAGATTTTAAGAGAACTGAATGTTCGGGAACTTTTTTAAAATGTATGAATGTACTTTGGGTCATTACAGGCTTGTCACGTGACTAGCGATGCGTTATGGTTGCTATGTTACAAACGTACACATTCACAAAACGTGCCGGAATTATTTTGTAATCTCCAGATTACAGACATTTTATTTTATTTAGATTATACTAGCAGTTACTCGCGGGCTTTGCCCGCATAATTACCTGCAAACTGGCAGCTCCGTACTATTGATATTTTTTGTTGTTTGATCCAACTGACTTTCAGTTAAAAATATAGTAATTGATTGCAGCACCAGATAGATCAATGATCTCGATATTTTTTGTTGTTTTATTCTTAGGTTAACCAATCCAATTGATTTTCTATTCCTTGGAGGCATTCTTTATGCATTGAAATCTAGAAAAAAAGTATAATTAATTGCAATGAAAAATTTAGGAACACGTAAATCCGTAAAAATGTAAAGCACGGTAAAAAGATCGATTTTATCACATCAAATGATCTATTACTCTTTCCTTTTTTTCAAATTTTGAAATTCAAACACCTCGAATTTACTTATAATAAAATTTGAAATAGTAGCAACCAGCAATACATGGATGTATTTCAGGTTGCTTAAATTTAGGCACCAGGCGTAATTATTAACCTGCGACACACAGATATATTGTGCTCCCTTAAAATTGATTTCTGAATCCATTTCTGTTTCTATAAAGCAAAATGAATTCATAGATCGATGCAAACTGCATACGAAATACAAATTTCATATCTGTTCTTGGAATCAAGTGATAAATGAAAGTTTGAGGAATATTGATTTAAGCGAATTGCGGAAGCGAACTAATCAGTATTTGCGAAATTACTTCATTACGATATTTGGACTTCATAAGCTTGAATTAAATTTGATAAATGGAGTATTCATTATTAAGATGCAATTGAATTCCCAAAAATTGAAATCCTAAAGCTCCTACATATGAATTTTGGTCAAACTTGACCCAATGTAATATTTAATTCTTTTTCAGGGCAATTCGGTAGATACCCGTTGGGGCACCCCTCCCCCGCCTTTAAGCACTCACGACCACCACGATCCAGAATGCCAACAGACACGGCTTCTTGGAGGAGTACGTGGACGCCTAAATCGAGCTGTTAGATTCATCAGAACAGTATTTAGGTTTAGAAGACCACCCAGACCACCTGATTGGGAATATGAGGGTAAAAATACGACAGAAAGTGAGAAAATAACAAAAGCAGGACGGTGGGAGAGGTGGCTGGTCGTTGACACGGCCGTACCTGCACATTATAAGGTCAGAGAATTTTCTATTTTTCTAACCGGCAACAAATGCTAGAATTGAAGAAGTTTTACTTCTAACGCTCAAGAGTTTTTAAATTTTTATTGAAATTGTAATTAAAATTGTTAATTCAAATACAGTACATTTGGAAAATGATTCGGACTGACATTTCATTAATTGCGGGGTATTTTTCCGTTCGTTTTGCCTGAACCGTCCCTGGAGAATACAGCAGGAATTAGGATAAATTTTGAATATAAATGAATCTTGAATAAATCAATATAAATTTTAGTACAAATGTATCCCCAACACACAATTGTGTTTGCTTTTTTGTTTCAGTGGCTCATGGTAGTTTCTCTAGCTGTATTATACAACGTAATTTTCGTCGTGGGCAGATCCGTATTCTGGGAAATTAATAATCGGACGCCCGCCCTTTGGTGGACACTAGACTATGTTTGTGATTTTATTTACGTCTTAGATACTTTGGTGAGAATGCATGAAGGTAAGTTAATTCATCTTTCGATAGTCTAGTCTAAAATTGATTCCTATTTGTTATACAGTCAGCAAACCGCAATACATGAATGCATTTTGGGTAGCCTAATTTTAGGCGCAATTATTTTTAAATCGTTATTTATTCCGCCTCTGCTCTTGCTGGAAAATTGAAAAAAACCGGATTTATAATGTAACTCCATTTTTCAGCGATGTACTTGGCTATGGTTTGTTGATCGTCTATTGTTTTTTTTTTTGTATGTCATCCCAGCCAACTGAGTTTGAATCGTTGTTTTGTTATTCCTCCGGAATAAAAGAATGAGGAAACAAAAGAAGATAAGCCTTTGTTTTTAATTAAAGTAATTTTTTTTTTTTGGTTTTTGATGAAGTAATTAATTAATCGAATTATTGATTGTAAATTATGAATGAAGATGGCGAATGATAAATGGTTTTTCAGTAAACATTTTGGCATCAATATTTAAATTGATGGAGTGTCAGAAAAGGGATATTTTCTTTTGTAACGTGCAAAAAAGCACTTTTAGATCAGCCGCCCTTCGCATGCTTTCAAATACTGCCAAAATATTCGGTGATTATCAATGATCCAAGCAAAATTAACCTTGCTCAACTTTATTAATATCAATAAGAGTGTCCCCAAAGTAATAATTCTAAAAATAAGTAAAGTAGAAAGACGTAGCTTGACTCATAACGACCTCCAACACTTAAGAGAATATTAAATTGACATAAATTAACTTTCGAATGTGACAGAAGCAGGCAATTTGAATCCGTAAAAGTCTTGTTGGTTGCAGGAGGGGTGTGTAAGTGTTTGTGTAACAAACACGCGACATTTAAGGAGATATAGCAGGAAATTGATTAGGCCAGTAATTGGTAAAGTGGAGGCAATATAGTTGTTTTCTTAGACAGTGACAAACAAAATTTTCCCATATTTCTAACTTCATTTTACTTCCATTCAAAAAAAAAAAACATGGTAATAATGTAAAGAGATTTAGATGACTTGTAAAACATTTCCTCTTGGAAATGATTTTATATTGAATAAATGTTTGGGGTGAGCTTCTGAAGGTGACTGGGCATAAATTATTATCTCTATTTGCTTAAAGTTCGCGTGCGACAAAATAATTGATCCATTTATCATCTGAAAGATGTCTCAGGTAACTGCGGTCAAATCTAGAGATCAAATAGTGGCCTTGAATTGCTACGTGCTTATTTTGCAATTAGACTAACTAACGTCTATTCTATTTATAATATTGAATATTTAATCATGTTGTAGGATACCTCGAACAAGGCCTACTAGTCCGGGACCCCAAAAAACTCCGGGCACATTATATGAAGTCGCAAAAATGGAAAACGGATATTGCGTCGTTGATTCCCACCGATTTGGCCTACACTTGGTGGTCCCCCTCATCCTGTCAGGTATACAAACATTTATTTTATATTTAATATGATTTATTTTTTGGTTATTGTTAGTTGAGAGTGCCTTGTCCAGTTATTGTACGTTTAAACCGCCTGTTCCGATTGGGCCGCCTTCGCGAGTGGTTTGAACGAACGGAAACGGATACAAACTACCCCAACGTGTTCCGAATATGCAAGGTACCGATTTAAAAAAAAATACAAAAATGAGTAATTATTTAATAAACAATTATTCCTGTTTCATATAGGTGCTGTTAGTAATTTTAGTGCTTATTCATTGGAATGCATGTTTATATTTCGCCATAAGCTACGCCATTGGCTTCGGAACCGACAACTGGGTGTATAATTTAGATGGTCCGAGAAATTCTTCCCTTACTAGACAATACATTTATAGTTTTTATTGGTCTACCCTTACACTCACCACTATTGGTAAGTCAAATTCCAATATTCTTCTCTAAATGAATTAAAAGAAATAAAATCGTAAACTTGAAGGGCAATTCAGAAAATAGAGGTTTTTTATGGTGTCTCATTTACATATTATTCCTTGGAAAATAAAGGAGCCAAAACAATTTGATTTGAATAAGTATTGCAACTGTTTCTGGTCTTAATATATTGATATTAATTTAAGTAAAGCAACTAAATTAACCTTAGGCATCTCTAAACAATTGTAAACTATCTTAAATTAACTTGAGCTTCTTCAGCAATCAATTTATAGTCGTTTTCAAGTGCCTAAATCAATATTAGGCATCCTAAAATGATTGTAAACAGTCTGAAAGTACATTTAGGCATTTTATTTTATTTGTGTTTGTTTTGGCAGGTGAAACTCCAGTCCCGGAAAACGATGCGGAGTACCTTTTCGTGGTAGCAGATTTTCTGGCAGGCGTTTTAATTTTTGCTACAATAGTCGGTAATATAGGCAGCATGATTAGCAACATGAATCTATCTAGGGTGGAATTTCAAAATCGGATGGATGGGGTAAAACAGTACATGGCTTTTAGGAGGGTTGGGCGAGAATTGGAAGCTAGAGTGATCAGGTATTTAATTTTTAATTTTTTTTTCCAAGTTAATGTAATACCCTGTATATTTCCAGATGGTTTGCCTATACGTGGACGGAAAGTGGGGCTTTAGATGAAGAAAGGGTTTTGAGTGCACTCCCGGATAAATTGAAAGCGGAAATAGCTATTAGGGTGCATTTAGAGACGCTGAGAAAAGTCCGGATTTTCCAGGACTGTGAACCCGGATTATTGGAAGCGTTAGTCTTGAAACTCCGGTTGCAAGTAAGTTAATTTACTATTGATAAATAGATTACCTTTTATGTTAATTGTGGTAGGTTTTTTCGCCGGGCGATTTCATCTGCAGAAAGGGCGATGTTGGTAAAGAGATGTATATAGTCAAACGTGGACAACTTCAGGTAATACAAACATCAATATTTAATTAATTGGGATCCTTTTCAAATCTGAAAACAAAAAAAATATTAATTTTCTTTTAAGGTGGTAGCGGATGACGACACAACAGTTTTAGCCACTTTAGGGGCTGGTAGTGTTTTTGGGGAAGTCAGTGTTTTAGAAATCGCCGGAAACCGTACCGGAAACCGCCGTACTGCTAATGTCCGGTCATTAGGTTACAGCGACCTTTTCTGCCTAGCTAAAGACGACCTTTGGGTCGCTTTAGCTGATTATCCCGAAGCTAGAGCTACTCTTACAGAAAGGGGGTGCCAACTTTTAAGAAAAGATGGATTATTAGATGAGGAAATATTTAAAAACGCAAGGGAGACTCAGCATTCCATGGAGGAAACTGTGCGGAGGCTAGAAGGGACGGTTAAAGGGTTGCAGACTAGATTAGCGAGACTGATGGCCGAATTTGGGGCCAGTCAAGCCAAAATCAAGCAGAGATTGAGCCGCGTTGAACACAGGTAACATCAAAATAAAACTTTATTATTTATCTTGAAGTTTCAAGAAGTTTCAACAAAAATTTCCCATAGGGTTTTAAAGAGAGAATTGATGCGTCCCTAAGGGACAGTAATTTTTATTTTTTGTTTTTGTAGACGTCATTCAGATCTGCCAACTTCAGCCACATCTTCAGTGTTACGACGCCGTGTTCATTCATTAGGAGGCCGAGGAGCAAGCACAACTATTTCAGGGGGAGTTGCACTCATTGGGTCAACCCCAGGACATCGTAGAACCATGTGACAACAGCTAAAGCTACTAGAAACGCTGCAATTGTACACACAGCCGCAAATTGCGGGAATATACAGACATATCTATTTTCGTATTGTTGTTTCACACTAGTTTTGTAAGCAGAAGGATTAATAAATATATATTTACGTTTCTAATAATGTGAATTTTCATTATATATTCATACAAAATTATCGAGTAAAAATTCATCAAAGTTTTGTAAGCAGGAGAAACATTGTTGCTTTCAAGTTTTATTACTGGTAAAAATTAAATGAATTTATTTGTGTTACACCTTGTATATTGGTTATTCTAAATGTCAATCCCTAATTTGAGTTTGTTTAGTTTGACTAAACTTTTCAGAGAAACTTTCCTGAAAGTTAAAGTACATAAGCTTCGTTTCATGTTTGATAGTCTTAATTAAATCACACCCCAATTACAGCGTGGTACAAAATGATTGCGAAGAAGGCTTGTTTTTTTCTGACATGTGTCAAAAATTATTTGTCATTTCGCGTTAAATGTCTAAACATAAATTTGTGATGTTAAATTTCTAACAATGTCAGTATCTCGCGCAAGATGTCGTCTTTGTTCAGAAGAAATCACCTTCACTACTGGCAATCCCATCGAACTGGGCTTCCATATGATCGATAGACATTCCTCTGGCTCCATTAATCAATATTCGATCCATGAAGCGGATCGAGTTTGCCCGTCCAGAAGGCAAAGCCAACATCAGGAGGCGCCCTGTCAAAGATCTGCTTCAGCTACAGTTGGTCCTTGTAGGGAGAGGGTACAACCAAAACCCAGAATAAGGACTAGAAGGAGGAATACGGGATTGTATAAGACTACTTTGGAAACGTGGACCAGTGGAGGTTGCGTTATGACGTGCCCCTGTTGCAAAAAGCAAGGTAAAATTCAAATAAAGAGTTTTGTTATAAGTTAATGAAATATTTTTTTAGTGAAGCCTCTTTTGCGTTCCCAAAAAAACAAAGTAGCATACACTTCTTTCGGAGCGACGTTCCTGCTCAGTTGTTGGCCATTCTGCTTCCTATTTCCTTTACAACACAAGTGTTCTGTTGAACTTTATTGCCCTCTTTGTAAAATTAAGTTGGGGTGGTATGATACAGTAACCGGAAAGTACCACAATCAACGATTTTGTAGCGGAAATGTCCCTGTTACGAAAAATAAAAGACCATGTAATATTTGCCCTCCAACAAACTAAAATAAAATTCAAGTTATCTATGCAAAACAAAAATGTCACATTGACAGCTAAATTATTTGATAAGGTCATGTGTAAACCCAAATTGTGCAACTGCAGAAGAAGACAGAAAATATTTCATCCAATTTTTTATCAATATATCGATGATAATATTCATAATAATCAAAATGCTCCAATAAGTTTGTTTAGAAGATTATTTTTATGGCTGTGGGGATGTCTTTTAGCACGCCGCCCGGTAGCCGCGGAAGAATACCAGGTAACCCTTGAAATTAACACCCAAATATTAGTATATAATATATTTTTTAGGGATAGCTTGCCCTGTTACAATAACGCCACCAAATTCCATCCTTACACCTAGACAAGAGCCACCCCCACCATATCCTTCAGCCTTTTTGGGTCATGCAAGAAGAGGATTATACAGGACTCCACCTCCGAGTTACAGTGAATCTCAATTAAATATAGTGGAAAATTTTTGCATCCCTATTTTATGGTCTCGTCGTCCGCGTTCCGCACTTTGCCCGGCTTGTAATACCCGTACCATAAGTGAGGTTCATAATAGACCCTCTAAAAACACTCATTTGGCTGCTCTAGCTATGTGCCTTTGTGGTTGCTGGCCGTTTTGTTTAATTCCGTATGTTTTACCATCCTGTAAAGTTGCTAATCATCATTGCAGAAGATGTTATTATTTAATGGGTGTTTATGACCCGTGGACTACCAACTTGTATAATTGAGAAAAAAAAAAGTATAAATAAAATCATTTTAGTCTTGAGTGGTTGTATTGTCAGGTTACAAGCAGGGGAGATAATTTTTCCTTTTTTGCTGTTTTTTGTGAGACTAGTAACGCGTGTGTTGCCTCCATATGTTAGATAATTTTTTCAGAAATTTTTTGTTCTGTTGTGTTTATAAATGCATCTCTCCCACTAATGTACAAGTGTTGCGATCTTATCAAACACTGAGGCAGGTTTACGAATTTGTCAGTAAATTCAAATAATTTTTTAATAATTTAAAATGTCATTTTGGAAATGAAATAATATCTCACGTGAGGTATTACTATTATTAGAGCACACATCTGTTTTTCTTTTGGTTTCGACGTTATAGCACACATACGAATATCAATTTTTGATTTTTAATTATTAACCCTTTGAAGTATTTCGCTTTTAAACGTGCCACAACTGCTTTCCAATTCATCACCAATTATTCCGAATCTTCTTTAGCACCAGCTGCCGAAGAAGTTCTCATATTACAATAACCAACATGACTAGAAGCGTCCAGCACGTGCCCTTATTATAGGCTGTGATTGGGCAGGTGTAAAGTTAATATTTTGCCAATCAATTACCATAAAAACATTTTAGTCATATTTGTTGTAATTCAATTTTTTTTTTGTCTAAAATCCAGCACATCTTCAAAACGCTGTATCCCGTTAAAATATAGATAATGTAAGCCCATCATGTGTTTATTGTTTCAGAACAAGTGAAAATCAATAACTAATATTTAACATACATATACCCTAATTCTCCCTCAGTACACACACAAAATTTCAATTGTTTTGGATTACCAGTTCAGTAATAAATCGCTTTTTTATCTTCAATAAGAGTCTTGTTTCTGAGTTAATAATTCATAAACAAATGAAGATCGATAACTGATATTTATTATACATAATCCTTAATCCTTTAATAATATGTACACAAAGTTTCAATTTTTTTTGGACTGCCGGTTTAGGAATAAAACTTTCTTTTATTTTTCTTTTTTTAAATGAAGATCAGTAACTGATATTTTTTTTATACAAAGTACGTATATAAAATTTTTGGTCTACCGGTTTAGTATTGCTCTTCATCTTGAACTTGAAATCTACAAGTGTTTGTAAGTAAGAAATACCTCTACAGTCATCTTAAAAGACACTCCAGTTGAAGGGCTCTTGAAAATTGATCTGACGCCGTCTTTCACGAAGTACAGGATGCATTGCATTTAATAAGATTAAGATATACAGGACGTTTGAGAAACAATTTTTAATACTGTATTAGGAAATTAAAAAGCTGTCTGGTGTTTTAATCTTTCTCATGTTTACACTAATCGCTAGTGACTTCCTGATCCTGTACCACATGCCCAGTAAGATAAAATAATAAACTGACAAGAAGCGTAGAGGCGGAGACGATTTGGGACATTGTACTCCTGTAGGAAAGAAAGGGGGAACCGGGAATTTATACACTCCTTCCGGTACATGTGGTCGATGACAGACCATCCACACGTGGCATAAATTGACACCAATCAATTTATAACATAATTTTTGGAGCGCAAAGTTAAAATATTTTTTTAAAAAACAACAAATAGAAGAATGTTGGTTCCGGATGTGGTTTTAATCTAAAAAAAGAAAGACACGTATACTTTTATTGCTATTACACTAAAATGTATCCATTTTTTTTTTTAAATAAGCTCCCAATTTATAAATTTCGAAAACCTAAATTATTCTGTTATAATATAATTATTTTTTTATACATCCGCAACCCGCATAACATAACTGTCAAGTTAAAGGTATCTTTTAAAAAAAAATTAAAATTAAAATTAAATACTATGTACGCAATTGTACATCTGTGTTTTATGGCCCAGGTGCCTCACGCCTCGTCCAAGAAACACAAGCTGCCTCTGATGGAGCTTTTCTGGTCGTAAAGTACACCACAATTCGCAATTGTTTACATTTGGCAAGGCACGCGTGAATTGCAGCACGTGCGGACTTTCAAGCAGATGGCAATGAATCAACACCCTCGATTTAAAAATTATTAAACTAGTACGGAGCCCTAATAATTTTGCAAATTACGACAGTCTGAATTTAGTATAAAAAAAATTCTCGCACGTGTTTTCTTGCGGTTTATGTCAACTTCCGGCGCTGCGGCGCTCGTATTGCCATCATGCGGCTATTTTTATTTCGTCCCCCTGCTTGTTACGCCACTGAGAATAACACTAGCACATGCGATCAGTTTTTATTAAGTAGGTAATAGGATAAATAAAAGCAACATGTTTTGAAGGAGTAAACTGTGATGAAATTTAATTTTTGGATAAATGACCAAATTTTGAGGGCGTGTGCCCTACATTAAGCTAAAGATCAGAGGTAAGGGTCCAAATGTGTGTAAGGGCACTAGGCAGCAAGTGGAAAATGATTTATGCGTCTAGGATTTGTCTAGTGCAAAATTTAGGGAAACATAGGCGGGGACAAATAAAATTATCAGTTTATTACTAAGCCAGTGGTCGAAATATATTAAAACTTTATATACGTACTAAGGGAGGTTTAAGGTATCTATGAAATCAATATTAATTATCGATCCATATTTGTTCATGAGGTATTAATACTTCAACTAAAAGAGTAAGGATTATTATATCCTGGCATCAAAATAAGTTACACAACTTACTTAATTATCTATTAATAACGTCCAGCGCAGTTTTTATGATTTGTTTATTAACGAACGCCACTGGGGGTGAGTTTCCCTCACCTGGTGTTCGTCTGGTCGCGTGTCTGGTCATGACTTCCGACCTCACCCCCATTTTACACCCTCACAGATTTACTTTCACTTCTTGTCTATTTTATGTCTGCACTAAGCATTCTTTGGGGTGAGAACTACCCTTCAGGCAGTACTTCCGTATGGAAAGACGAGCAACAGCTGATCTTCAAGAAAAACCACCCCTGAAAAGAGAAGGAAAAAATAATAATTACTTTATTCCCGTAAGGAAAAATTGGAAATGAATCAAAGAGGAGTATTAATAGTTACAATACAATAGATTCAATACACTAATCTTGATATTTACGACCCTTTATTCCTCCTGGAAGAGTACAATGACGTGTAGCGTTCACCGGATGCTGTTCTGCGACGGAAATAGAATGAATTTAACGACCGGGGTGCAACGTGCAACCAGGAGGAACATGAACACATACGTATGTATACGAAAATAACACACACTTGTGTTTTTTTTTCGATGCTTCAAAGTACGTGAGCATTTTTGCAACAAATCATGCCTTAGAATTTGAATAAAAGTATTTATTTATTTATTTATTTATTTACTTATTTAGTTATTTTGGTATAGTTTTCTTTTGATCATTTTTAGTTCAAGCAATGTTATATAAATACATAGAGTTAGTAATCTTGGTGCAGTGTCTGCAAAGCGTCGAGCGAACGGTGGTTTGATGGCTGCTGGCCAACGGCACCGACGCCACAGCCACCGCGTCGCATTCCGACGACGCCGTCGACGGATTTAGCGGCCGTGACTCACCAACGTGGCGCGTCCGACACAAACACACACAAAGAAACATATTTCAAACAAAAATCTACGAGAATTCAACTCAAAAAACTTGTCGGAAAAACAAAAGAAAATATCAAACAGGTAGCCAGTATTTCCAACTCACCCAAATTAATCTAAATATAAACGATTCTAACCTTTGATCAAATGTTTCTTTTATTTTTCCCGTGGCTTTCAGCCAAAATCCAACAGGCCTTGGAGGAAAATCATCGGAACAGGCAGCTCTGATGCGCAAGTGCTTTATGTTTGATTGTGAGCCAACAGGTGCCACGAAAATTGAAAATAATGACGCACCAAATAGTATATTTTACAACAAATATTGAAATGGCCCTTATTCCAAACGAGCAACAGTTTGTGAATGTGGAAAATGATCTTATAAAAATTCTCTTTTGATCAGCGTTTGGTTCATTATTCTACAATTATTATTTTGAAAAATACAAATTTGGAAATTGTAACATATTTTCGAGACATAATTTAATTCCTTATATCAACAAGATTGAATAATAAAGGGTTGCAATTGATTTAATAATAAATGAAACTAAATAAGCTTGCTATTAACATTAAAATTATTATTTTAGGACATACGAGTTTTCAGGATGCAATATTTGACCCTCGATAATTTTAACATAAAGGGTTGAAACTGGTGTTTACAAATTTTTGAAAGTGAACGTCCGCGGTCACGTGCCGGGAGTTTAACAAATTTAGTAGCGGGGGAGAGGGTGTGCACACATGCCACACATGGGCGTACGTTACGCGGAGCCCCAGCAGCACCAAGATTTTTTGTCCCCTACCTCTCTAACATCGTGTTTGGCACGCGTCAAGATTTGGTAAATATAGAACGACTTAAACTTAACATCTCAGTAGCAACTAGACCGTTTTTAGAGTTAGTCGAAGCCTGGAAAATTATTTTGCAAGAAATTTGCATCGAAGTAGCTGTGGAACATTAACAACAAAAAATAAAAAACAACTACTTGTTTACTAAATGACATTTCCGAGAATTTTACGCGAAAAAATTGTTTAAATTTTTGCAAAGAGTATTACATATTAGAAAAGTGTGTTTTTCGTCACCTCTAACGTAATTATTAAAGTGAATTGACTGTTTTTGCGACCGGAAAAGTTTTGGGTGGACACAGGTGTCAGAAATTGTTTCTAAAATTGGTTGCAATGCCCAGGGCGTTCTTGATCACTCACCGGAGGTATAATGCCGCTGCTGAGGGCGAACAGAGAGGTAAGATTTTTTTAATCTATTACCTGGTTGGCAACCAGACGCACAAGCGTGCAACGCTCATTGCCAAAACATCAAATAATATACAAATTTGATTTGTTTACCTTCAAACTTCAAATGGTACACCTTCTTTGATTTTAAATCCATTTTTTAAACCATCCTTAAAATCAGGAATTCATTTTAGATATCCGGTATGCAATATTTTTGGACCAATTCTGCAAAATAAAAAAATCTAAAACACGTATTTACTATATAACCTTTAAAAATTCAATGTTTATATTAAGTATAATAGATGTCGTTTTAGCACAAAAATTGTGAGTGCTTTTCAAGTGTTGTGGTTATTTTACAGCACCCATTTAAATTTTATAGGTCCGTGTGACGTATTTAACACCTCGGGTGCTATAAATCTTTCGATTTTAAATATTACATGAAAAAATATTTCATTCACGCTCCAGTCTATTTTGATCATATTTTGACGTCTTTAAATCGATGTTAGGCGACTTGTTGCGGGATTGGCATCTTGCCACCCACCTGATACGCCACTGGCGGGATGCTTTGGTATTGAGAATAGAAGTTCCGGGAACTATTTTGGGGACGAGATTTAAGAAATGTATAAAAAGATTGGCCTGAATTTTAATTGATTTATTTCAGAATCGAGTCCAGAACACAAAGTGACCCTTCCAGAATCTTCAGTGCTGTATTTGACCCCTCGCGCAATGTCCCCCTCTCCGACAGATTGCCCCGATGAACTTTACAATCTAACCAAGCTAGCTGAAGTGAGCCTAGCGGCAGCGTCCGGTCAATTGTACCACCACCGCCACTTGAGTACTATTCCTCTGTCTCCTCCTATCAAAAATTACCTTCCTACCATCAATCATTCCCATTCTACTGTCAATCATCCCTACCCGTCCGTAACAGCACAAAAGAGTGGGGCAGCGCAAGACATTGGAGCAGTGCAAGAGAGTGGGACAAGGCAAGAGAGTGGGGCAACGCAGACTATTACCTACACACACAAGTTGTTTGACAGAGACAGAGATAGGAGTAATAGTGGGGGATCCAAAAGTGGGGATGATAAACTGAGTTATGGAGAGGGGCAGGAGCAAACGGCGCAGCACGAATGTCCGGATTGTGGGAAAAAGTATAGTACGTCTAGTAATTTGGCTAGGCACAGACAGACACACCGAAGTTTGGCCGACAAAAAAGCCAGACGATGCCCGCATTGCGACAAGGTATTTATTTATTTATTTTTTTTTTATCCAAAACTATTTTATAAATTTTATAATTTTCTTAGGTGTACGTATCCATGCCAGCGTACTCAATGCACGTCCGTACTCATGTCCAAGGTTGCCGTTGCCCATACTGCGGCAAATGTTTCAGCCGCCCTTGGCTGCTCCAGGGTCACATACGTACTCACACAGGCGAAAAACCATTCCGTTGTCCCCAATGCCAAAAAGCATTCGCTGACAAATCAAACCTCCGCGCACATGTCCAAACCCACTCCGATACAAAACCGCACGTTTGTTCCCGGTGCGGAAAAGCATTCGCCCTCAAAAGCTATCTCTACAAACATGAAGAAAGCTCCTGTATGAGAAATAATCAAAATGGACAATCTTTGCAATCATTTGCAGTACCCACTCCGGTTATAGTGCGTAATAGCGTCATTTCCGCACCTAGTGCGGAAAAATTAGTACACGGAGAAATTGGAAAACCAGTGCCTACTGTTTTATCCGGGAGATGCTGCGTTGCGCTCCCTCTTCCGGTTAAGAGAGAGGAACCGGTAGATTTTTCAAAAAGAGAAAAAAGACGAGAGTTTGTTGGAATGCCAATTTCTGTCTGATCAATTATTAAAATTAAAACTTATATTCCAATTAAGGGACCAGAATCAATTGTGAATGTCCCAAAATTTCATTTACTTTAATTTAGTTTATGTGGAGTTTTTTTTTGCTAGGACCGCTATTTCCGGAGATTTTTGCAAAAAAAATCATTTTCATACAGTTCGAAACCAAATATTACTATAATATATTTCGTGTACTAATCAATAATAATTGTGGATTCTCGTGCCATATTCATAGTTTAGTTTTTAGTTAGTAGGGAGCTATTTCAAATGGTGCTAATATACGTACTTAAATTTTAAATCGTATTTAAGGTGCCCAAATTGCGGCAGCTCTAATGCAGTACTTAAAAGTGCCTTTATATTTAATTTTAGTTGTAAATGTCTTTTAAGAAAGGACTAGCAATATTTAGGTCACCATAAGAAAATACTATTAGCCGATAGACTTTTTTTTTTTATTTGAAACAGAATTTAAAATATTTGCTCACAACTAAATTATAAAAAAAAAGCTAACTAAGCCCTCCAAAATAAATTTTTCCAATAAAATGTAACATTACAAATGTTTGAAGTGAGATATTACAAGTTGCCATCTTGTTTTTTGTTTTAAATTCTGTTTGCAATTATTTTTAGTTACTATTTTGTTATTTATCCTGACCAAAGGTCCAAAGGACGAGAGTGAACCTAGTCTATTCGCGCTGATGCTGCCCTCTGTGTGCTATAAACAAAAGCATAGCGCGTTTTTTGTTTTATTTCGCAAGATCTCATTTTAGTATTTATTTATTTATTATAATTAATTAATTTATTTATAAATTATCGGCTAATATTATCGAGTGTCCTAGTCATAAAAATAGTTTTAGGGTAGAGTAACAGGCCAAAAGTTGCAATATTAATATTAATTTAATGATTTGGTAGATAGTTTTTTGTGTTGTAAGATTATATAAGGTAGAATTAGGCATTCCCTTTATCTAAAAAATCTGTGCCATTCCTGAAAGCACATTTGTGTATATCCAAAGTAGATTAATTTTTTGTAGTAACGAAATAATACATATTTGTAAAAACAGCATAATTTTTTCTTTATGATTAAAAATATGACGTAGATTTTATATATCCCTCCTCTCTGATTTATCTAAGAGTGGGGCTGGATATGATGTACGTCATACATTACTCAATAATAATTTTTTATATATAAAACTAATTTATAATTTCATAATCAATAATTTTCAATGAAATTTGTGTATAAATATAAATTCACATGAACTATTTAACAATATGATAACATATTCCACTTACCAGTGGCGTACTATAAGAATTTTGATTATTTTAACAATAAAAACAATTTTTTCAGAATATATTTGGTGATTTTTGAGAAAATAAATATATTTTTGTTGAATCATTAATATTAATCTCATAATAAATAATATTATTGATTAATTGTTTCGCTTCGGAATCAACAAATTCATATTTCTGGCTGTCACTGTCCGAAAACAAAAAACTATCGTTCTGGTGGGGTTACTCACAAACCGATTTAATGGTCAAAAGGTCAATCTTAACATCAACTGCCTTCACTAGATCAAAATCTAATTAGAACTCAGTAGATTGCGTTCTGAAAATGACGCTTTCTGTCATAACTAGGGTTTTCACCCTAGGGTGTTTTTTAGTGACTTTTATTTTAGATTTAGGGGCTTACTGCGACAATTCGGTGAGTTGGTGAAGTGCGTAATGTGATAAAATATTTAACTGCGTCAAAAATACAGGTTTTTGGGAAAAAACACTATTTTAATTTTTAAAGTTGAGTTAGGCAATACAATTTACTTGTAAGTTGAACGAGTTGCCTAATACTACTTACATTAATTTTTGAGGGTACTCCTATTAAACTGCCTAAAATATTTAACTTTAATTGAAGCCTATAAATCTTGGCTGTAGGCCTGAAAAAAATTAGACAAAACAATTCATTAATATCATGAATTAAATAATATCTCGAAATTGGGTCAAACTTATCACAAATTTTTAAATTTCGTAACAGTTTGTAAACAAGGATAAATATAACCATTATTAACCTCATATTTCAAAAATTCGTACTTGAAACTTTAAATTTTTTAAAAGACTAACACGGAAGACGAATAAGTGTTGAGACTGGGGGCAAAGGTTATCGAAAAATGGTACAATATTTGCTTGGTTGCAGCATATTTTTGATTCAAGTACTTTTTATACACAGCGCAATGAGAAGACCAGAATATTTTTGGATTATAACACGGTAAGAAACCATCAATACATGTATGATAATTAAGATGCATTAATTACTATTTTATTCAGCATATTATAGCTTATAAACATTTATTGGAATCGAGGTGTTATTTGGAGCGTATGAACGAAGATAGTACTTCGAGAAGACAGGCCAAAAGATCAGCATTAATTCCTGATTCTAAAAATAGAATTCTGTACATATCTGACAATCAATTGACTAAACATCAGGTAATTCCCAAATAAATGTAATTATTATTGTTTAATAAATTTTCTGTTAGGTTTGGCGCCTGGCAGGCACCAGAATCCAAGAATTCTGTCGCGGTTTTCAAACCTACCTCCTAGTAGACACAAGACCCCAAAATATTCCAGATTCAAACGATCTATACCAAATTTCAATCACAAGAAAATTTAGAGCCAAAAGACAAACCACAACTTATTTTCGAGGTCGTCTTCACAGGGGGCAAACCCAATCCCAGTATTTGAATTATGGAAAGGGTGGTGATGGACAAACAGGCAAAGCTGAAGCGGAATCGACTCCTGAAGGAAGCCGAGCTGTAGTTAGTAGGTATTAATTTAATTAATTTTTTGGGAGTTTGATTACAAGTTTTTCTGTTTTAAGCTGGTAATAGTGGAATGGGGCAAGCCCAGTCTCAATCTGGGGCAGGAGGAGGCTGTGAAGAGTGTTATGGTTATGGTGCGGGGTATGATACGCAGGCACAGGCGTTAGGTTACGGAGTAGGGCCTTCGGCCCAAGTTAGGCCACCAGTTTTGCCAGGAAGGCAACAATTACAGCCTGGACAATCCCCACTTGGGCAGTTAAAGCCTGGACAATTTCCTCCCGGGCAGCTACGGCCTGGACAAATACCACATGGCCAGTTGCCGCCTGAACAATTACAACCGGGACAGCTAGCACCTGGGCAGTTACAGCCAGGGCAATTACCGCCTGGACAATTACCTCCTGTGCAGTTACGGCCTGGACAATTATTACCATCTGGACAGTTAAAGCCAGGACAATTACCTTCTGAACAGTTACAACCGGGGCAATCACCAACTGGACTTCCACAACGTGGACAATTACAACCTGGGCCATTTCAGCCTGGACAACTACAACCAGGACAATTACAGTCAGAACATTTACCTCCCGGACATTTACAACCAGGGCAAATACAACTAGGACAGTTACAACCGGGACAATTAAAGCCAGAACATTTATCACCTGGGCATTTAAAACCGGGACAATTACCTCCCGGGCATTTACAGACTGGACAATTACAACCAGGACAACTAAAACCAGGACAACTAAAACCAGGGCAATTACCACCTGGACAATTACAGCCGGGACAGTTTCCACCTGGGCATTTACAACCGGGACAGTTACCACCTGGGCATTTACAGCCTGAACAATTACAACTTGGACAGCTACAACCGGGACAATTATCTCCCGGGTATTTACAGCCCGGACAATTACAATTTCCGCTGGAAAGATTGCCACCTGGACAATTAACCAATGGGCAATTACGTCCAGGGCAGTTACCTCCACAACAATTGCCGCCTGGTCCAATTCCACCTGAACAACAACGACCTGGGCAAATATCAAGTTATTTACCACCTGGTCAGCTTCCATCAGAAATATACCCAACAAGACCCTCAGAAAAGCCTACTGGAGTTTATCCCCCAGAAACTTATCGGCCACCAACAGGAGTATTACCAGGCCAAGTGCCTCCTGGTTATCAACCTACAAGTGGACAAATTCGACCTCCAGTAGCGTTTGGGCCTGACGGCCGACCAGGTGTTCATTATCCAGGAAAAATTACAGCTGAAACCTTAATTACAATACATGGAACAGGTGCATGCGCTGAAATATCTTGTAGACTTCCTGGACAGTACCCAGAAGATAGATACCCAAGTGCCCAAACGCCTGGACAGTACCCACAAGAAATTAGATACCCGAGTGCCCAAATTCCAGGAGCACAAGTGCCTGGACAGTACCCCGAAGACATTAGATACCCAAGTGCCCAAATTCCAGCAGCTCAAGTACCTGGACAGTACCCACAAGAAATTAGATACCCAAATGCTCAAATTACAGGCGCTCAAATTCCTGGCACACAAATCCCTGGTCAGTATCCTGGTCAAGTACCAGCACAATATCCAGGAGCTCAAATACCTGGGCGTTATCCAACTGTTCAAGAACCTGGAGCCCAAATTCCTGGACAATACCCAGGCGCACAAATACCCGGACAATACCCAGGCGCACAAATATCCGAACAATACCCAGGCGCACAAATACCCGGACAATACCCAGGCGCACAAATACCCGGACAATATCCAGGTGCACAAATACCCGGACAATATCCAGGGGCACAAATTCCTGGGCAGTATACAGGTGCGCAAGTTCCTGGACAATATCCAGGTGTGCAAACATCTACCGTAAAAATACCAGGACAATATCCAAGCGCGCAAGCTCCTGGACAATATCGAGGTACACAAATTTCTGATCAATATCCAAGTGGGTATCCAGGAGTACAAATTCCTGGAGCTCAAATTTCAGGACAATATCCTGAACAAATACCAAGTCAATATCCGGGCGGTCAAATTCCTGGGCAATATCCGGGAAGTCAAATTCCTGGGCAATATCCAGGCGGTCAGATTCCAAGTGCACAAATACCAGGGCAATATCCAGCTGCACAAATTCCCGGACAATATCCAAGCGCGCAAATTCCTGGAGCTCAAATACCAGGACAGTACCCAGGACAAATACCAAGCCAGTATCTGGGCGCTCAAATTCCTGGAGCCCAATATCCAGGCACTCAAATTTCGGGGCAGTATCCAGGCACTGGAATACTGGGACCATCTGCCCAAATAGACGGTCGCCATCCTACATGTCCTCCAGAAAAAGAATGCCCCGATGGGGAAGGTGATTCCCAAGCCCAATCATCAGTCCAACAAGTAAATAACGAGACAACAGCCAGCGCAAGCGCTCAGGGTCATTACCGAGGTGGTACAGCCCAATCTCAAGTATCAGGTACTTATTCTGGTTCGGGATCATTTAATGCCCAAGCAGGTACAATTGACAGTAAACGGGGAGCCCAAACTCAAGTCTCAGGAGGGGCTGAAGGCGCTACGAGTTCTGCACAAGGTAATGGGGGGACTGGGCAGTCGCAATCTCAAGTGCAATTGATGTCTGATTCTGGGGCTACTTTATCGAGCGCCCAAAGTAGTGGATATAATCAGGGGACTAATACGCAAGTACAAGCAGGTGAAAAAGGTGGAATGGCTGATGCTCAAGCTAATGGACCTGGAAGTACTTCTTCTCAAGCACAAATTGGGTTTTCGCCGCATGATGAAACGGAACATGATGAGCAAAATGTGCCGTTTAGAGGCGGAGGGACTGCCAGTGCCCAAAGTGGAGGGTTTAGTGGACAATCGCAGGCACAAATACAAGGGAAATTTAAATATGGCATCAGGTATGTTTTTATGCATATAAATATTTAAATAAGTTAATATTTATTTTATTTAGATACACAGGGGCGGCTCAAGCCGGATCAGGGACCAAAGAGAGCGTAGATAAAGTGAAGAATCTTACTGAAACCGAAAGGACGATAGCTCCTTTGGAGCCTTTAAAATTGCCACAACACAGAAACACCAACAAATTAAATTCATCTCAAAATCCTCAACAACCATTAAGTAACCGAAATACAGTAAATATGCCCCCAATTCAAACTCAAATGAGGGTACACGACATACCACCCCAAAGCACAACAAAAATTACAACCACTGATTCAACTAACACAGATGACTACGATTACGAAGAAGAAGACGATTATGACACATCCACCGACCGCGCAGACGACGACGACTCAATAAAACAGCGCCACATTATTAGCCAATCAACTAAATCCCAAAAACAGCATATTTTATTGGGCCCTCTTGAAGATTTGGATGCCCATGTAATTCAAGCTAAAGGTGATTCAGATCTTCCGGAAGGAATGATCCTCCAGCCTGGACAAACTATTCCAGGCACCCCTGGGTATCAAATACCTCAAGGGTATCGAGGGAGGGTAACTTCAGTTGCCCATGGAGATAAAACAGTAGCTTTCGGGAAAGATAGCCAAGCTCAGAGTGTTACAATAACTCCAGGAACTGGAAAAGTTTATTACACGCCCAAAAATGGTTTCACTCAAACTAGAAACGGAGGGTATACGTATTACAAACAGCCTAATTTGAGAAGTGGGACCACTTATCAGTATCCTAAATTATTTACAGTAACTAAATCGGAAAGTGGGCAGAAAAATTTATTAACAGGAAAGAAAAATCCTCAAGTTTTTTATACCCAATCATCTACTTGTGGGTTTTTTACGAATACTTGTGTTTATAGTGGGGCCAAGAAAATATGTATACCTAAAGCTAAATCAAATCCTGATGGCACGCCCATGACTTGCTAATTTTTAATAAATTAATTTACAGCTAGTACACTGCCAATGTTATGCTACAGTGTTAATTTTTTCTAAGCTAATTCATGTATATTTAAATAAAAATCTATTCAATATTAATGGAAGTGATTAATATTACTTTTCCGGCCTATAAAATAGGAAATTCGTAATTAAAGGCAGGATAATTGCAAGGATAAAGGAACAATTATCATTAATATATTTATTATTACATATAATGTTTGTTACGATTCAATTCATACAGAAATGATGTCACACTGACGTCACTTCTATAAAATATCAATCGTTCTTTATGTATATTGGCACAAATCTGTACATAAACGAATAGCCCTGAGCGCAGTGAATTAGGAATCTACTGTACATTTACAAAGTGATGCATCTTAATAAATAAAAGCTATAGTACAAAAATTGTTGCTTTGGTGAACGAATACGTAACGTATTTTGAAGCAGCTTTTGCTTTGCTTCTATTATTTGATTGAAATAATAAATTAATACTTCTTTTTTCATTGAAAGTCAGGATTTTGAGTGCTTTTGAGTTATGTAAGGCACTTAGCAGTGCTGTGTGATTGTGTTACTTGAACGTACGTTACAGGTTTATTGCTAGAAAAGTACTACTACTCAATTAAATTGTCCCAAACTGTTCTAAATACACATATTTTAATTGTAGTCTAACAGGGCTAGTTTTAATTCGAGAATACGCAATTTTTTAAAACTTAAGTACAGTGCCAGCATTAATATTTTATTCAGTCAATTTAGTTAATTTTACTAAAAATATGCTGACCCTGGCTGTACAAGGAATGATTTAATAATGAGGAAAATCTTTAACAGAAACGATACACCCTGTAAAATTGCTTGTAGTTGCGTTAACAACCTAAAGAGACCGAACTAAA
Organism: Dromius quadrimaculatus; assembly: GCA_963989225.1. Taxonomy (NCBI): domain Eukaryota; kingdom Metazoa; phylum Arthropoda; class Insecta; order Coleoptera; family Carabidae; genus Dromius; species Dromius quadrimaculatus. The sequence goes on from OZ022333.1 coordinate 2,927,701, forward strand.
CGAAAATAAAAACAATTTCAAACGCCATTATAAAATACGTTTATAGTGTGTTTACAACAATTTCAAATAATAAAATGAAACCGATAAAAAAAGAAGAGTCGAAAAATTCTCCCCATCTTGTAAAAATTGAAATTCCTCGTTTCATCAGTCGATTATAAAAATAACCAAAAAAATTCGTATATAAAAATATATCTCGACGAAAATAAAATATATAAGTTTATAACAACGCCACGCACATCTGGCAAGAATAAAAACCTTCTCGACTAGAACTAAAAAGATTCGCTAACATCTTCATCGCTGACTTCCGCAGCCAAAATGGTTTGACCCCGATGAGACAGCAAACTCGAGGAACTCGTATTACGCAACCTAGAAGAAGTTAAAAAGTCAACAGAAACGAGATGTAAATGAAGAAAAAAAGGACAAGTGTTTTTAGAGGTTAAAAAAGACTCACTTCGTCGCTATCTTCAAAAGTTGCCATTTCTTCACCCGCGTCTTCCTTGCTCTCGCAAGTCCTGTTAGTCAAGCGTTAACAGAAAGCCCAAACAATTTATTGAAGACAACAATTTTCTCACGAAATTTCAAAGAAATTAGTTTGAAGAAACCAAAACCAAATAAAAAAATCAAACATAATTTAGAAAATTTGAATTGTTTCCTATTTTCTCACCTGGAATTCAAATGCTGCAACTGCACTTGAAATCCTTCAACCTGCTCCTGCAGTTCATCATTCGATCTTTGCAATTTCCGAATATTATTCGATGCGGAATCAATTTCGTCTTCAGCAGTCCCCAATTCGCGTTTAAGTTCCTCGACACGACTGCGCAGCCGCTTCACTTCCGTTTCGTATTGCTCGGCGCGCCTTGTAGCGTGAGATAATTCAGTTAATTTATCTTGGAAGCATTTTTTCAGTTTGTTGTGCGCGTGCTTTAAATCCGTAATCTCCTTGACAAAAATTATTAATTATTACAAAATATTTAAATTATTAAAAATTAGTTTACTTTGTTTCTTTCGATTAATTCTTGTTGAAGCTGCCTCAATTCCGCATCAGAAGTAGATAAAGGCCGCCCTTTCCTTTCCAATCTTTCCTGCATGTCTCTTAATTCAGCCCTTAGTTTTTTATTATCCCTTTCCATGGACTGTTTTTCCGTTTCAAGTCGCTCTCTTTTGCCCCATTCGGCTGCATTTTCAGCTTGAAGTCGCTCCAATTCAGTTCGCAAATCACTCAACCGTTTATCCATTCCTTCTCGAGTATTAGCTTCATCCTAACAAAACAAAATATGAAATATTTGCTTTTAATAAAATGTTTTTACGTACTTGTAAGTCGGCTTGTATAAGCCTAACTTCATCTCTGTGTTGGTCCTGAATTGTTAAAAGTTCTCGGACTGCATCTTGCCTTGCAGCTCGCAAATCTTCGCATTTATCTTTGACTTCTTGAAGCTCGCTTTGAAGTTGTTCCATTGCTCGATGAAGCTGCGTCTTTTCCCTAATAATTACAAAAGTTTTTATTTTGTTTATTATTAAAAAATGTTGTAAACTTACTCTCTTTCGGCTTGTATTGTCTTGGAAGCCTCATCGAGTCTTAATTGTAGCATGGACAATTTCTGCATAATATATTCCTCATCATGGTCATCTTTACTAATTGAAAAAAACTTTTTTTCTGATTTTATTTCATCATTAGCTTCTTCTACTGCGTGTCTAGGCACAGCTCCTTGCAGAATATATTCTTCTATGCAGCTATTTTTTTCGCTTTCAGTAATAGAAGTTGCAGTACTATCGCATTCCGGTTGTAACGTACTTGAAATGGCGTTTAATGAATCAAAAGATTGAGGTTGTGAATTATCAAACGATAATTCATGCCCAACATCATTTCCTAAAGCCTCAAATATCTGACTGTCAAATTGACCAGCGTGTTTTAATAATAAAATGTGTATTTTTTCAATTTCTTTTTTTAATTGGTCGTTTTGGATTTCTAGTTCTTGTTTCTCGCGTTTGTAAATGTTTGTTTCCTTGATAGCAGTGTCTAGTTTGGTCCGTAATTGTTTAGCTTCTTCTCGAGCCTTGTTGCGCTCGTTTCTGACTTTGCTCCATTTTTCACGCCAATTTGCTGTGCAATCCGACCACCACCGCATTGTTTTTTCCATTTGTGCTGCCCTGGCACGGGCTTCTTCCAGCTCGCGCAGCCGAAGAGCCTACAATAAATACAAATTAAACTATTTGTAAGTTAGGTTAAGTCAATTATTATTGTTAATTGTCAAAAATAAGATTAATTAGGTTACCAAAGTTTCAGATCTCCGTAACAACTAATCATTTATAAAAAATTGTTTATTCTCCTACCTCTTTAGCCTCCCATTCAGCATCTGCATATCTGCTGGAAGCAATTGACGCTGTGTCATGATCCCTCACATGTCGCCTCGAAGAAGTGCCACTTGAGGTACTTTGCGCCATTATGAGTCACATTTAACAACAAGTACAAACCAAAAACTAGATAAATCCTTTAAATTTTTAAATTTTCATCACATTTCACGCAACTGACAGATGCTGGCATCCATTTTGATTGTTCAACTGATAGTGGCGACATCTGTGAAAGAGAGGCAAAAGTAGGAATTAGCGCGCTACAAATTAAATTTAAATATAATATATAAACAAATATTACTAATTTTATTATAAAAATTAGAAAAATCAATGATAAGGAAAGTGATTTTATCATAAAAATATTAAAAATTTGGAGGATCTATTGGGCGGGCCTGTTTTACAGAGCCACATTCAGGAAAATTGTCATTGAATTAAAACGGCTCATAGATTATTCAAAATACATTATTTTATGGATAAAACAGTAGTATTTAATTTAAATTACAACTAGTAATTAATTCATTGAAGCAATAGATGTTTTCTAACGTATTTAATTATTTATTTTTTATTCCAGCCCTGTTTCAAGACAAAAGTACCGTAATCGCATCTTTCTACCTGAACCAACGGTATTTAGCAACGTGTTTATTTAGTCGTTCATTCGAATTCAAAGAATAACTGTAGCAGAACGATACGTGGCTTCAAATTAAAGAAAAAAATGTGATTTTCAAACGATTAATCTTTAAAAAAGATAAGATTATTATTAATAAATAAAATGGCAGTGAGTGAAAATAAATTTAGTGTTTTAAAAGTTCTAAATGGTATTAAAATGGGTAAAAATAATAAACTAGTCAACAAAGATGAGAAAAGTGTGTTTTGGGCTTATTTTTGGTGGCTTTTCGGTGGTATTTTGGGCCTGCATCATTTTTACCTCAAACGAGATGGACAGGCGTTTCTTTGGTGGACTACTTTAGGGGGTTATTTTGGAATTGGATGGATTTCTGAAATATTTAAAATTCCACGCTACGTTAGGGAATACAATGAAGATTTTAAAGAAGTTGCTGAATTCAAAGAACGAGTCAGAAAAAATGTAAAGGTAATAATTATTTAAAAATAGAGTAGCGAAACAAATTTTTATCACTACTGATTATATTTTGTGGTAACCATAGGCGTGCGCATTTTTTACAATTAATATTTTTGTAGCCCCCTTTTTCTTACAATCGTTTTATCGGTGGAATAATGGTGGGATACTTTTGGGGCTCTCTGGTTTATATGGCAGTCCCTGAAGAGGAATTTGCAGGGGTGGATTGGAGATTTTTGCATTGGTTAACCCCTGTAGGAGTAGCTGCAGGCGTTTGGATAGTTGGTAATATTGGCAAAGAAGAAGGTGAGTTATTTTAGTTACGGCGCTGGAATTTACGATGCAATTAATCAAATTTTATGATGACCTTCGAAATAATAATTAATTTTTGTTTGCAGGAAATTGGTGGTGGGCTCTATTTGCAGCCTACGCCTCATATCCCTTTTGTTCTTATTTTATTCTTGACGAAACATTTCAATTTACGGCTGTAACATTTTTCTCTGAGCTTGCGTTTGACACTTATTCCAAAAGGTGGCGATTAAAGCGACGCACAGAAAAATCATTCATAATTCGAATTATTACCTTATCGCTCTGTTTATCACTCTATTGCTCATTATGGGGGAGTTATATGTACTTCAATGGGAAAATAACTGACAGCGAAGGAAATGAAGTGCCTGTACACGAAGCTATGAGGAATTTCTTTACGTCTGCTTGGTGGACAGACTTTAAACAGAGTTTATATGACGTTTGGAACTATGCCCAACATCATGGATGGTAAATATTTTTAATTTTCTGATTATTTCACGTGAATAATAAGGTGACACAACCTTTAGAACGTAAAAGAAGCGATGAAATAGAACAAAATATTAATAATAATAACTGCAGGATAAATATCAATTGCCAATCAAAATTAGTTCAGGAATTATTGACTCCAATAGACAGAGAAAACTTGATTAATTTTCCAGTATTTGCAATCGATATTATTTCTTGTTTTGGTTTTACAGCAAGCTTCTTTAAGCTTTATTTTGTCGAATTAGAGATCTAAACGAGGTCTGCAATTTAAAAATTGCTTTTAAAGACATGGAGTCAATTAATTTAATATTTTAAGGGATGAAATGCCGTCCCAAAATTAAAATAATCAATTATTCGAGAATGATTCATATTGATTAGCTTCTAAATCAGTGGCTCTATGAATTTAGAAGTGTGAATACTGATAGGGATACAAGTGATAATTTGATGATCATTAGATCCAAAAATACTTTTACTTGGGCATGTGGTAATAAATGTGCTAGAAATGAATTTAAGAATTGTAGAATAACTAGAAACACTCAAGACAAGGAAAAATGTCTTAAAATGACAATAAATATTTAAATAAGTGAACATCAATTATAATAATTATAAAAATAATTAGATATTTAAAATGTTTGATAATAAACCTTATTATAGTATTAATACGTTGTATTTTCTTAGGTACGAAGTATGGAAACAAATAATTGAGCTCTCCGATGTAACGGGCGAACAAAACGCTTATAAAGTTCTAGGCTTACCTCCATCCGCTACTCAATCCGAAATCACGACAAAATGGAGGAAATTGTCCAGGGAATATCATCCTGATAAAGTAAAAGATCCTAATCTTCAACGTAAGGCTCAGGAAAATTTTATGGAGATTCAATCAGCCTATGAAATTCTTTCCAAGAGTAAAACGAGGCGGCAAAGGATGAATAAAAAGTCAATTAATGACTGACATCTATAAGAGAGAGGTTTTGTTGTTAGTTTTTGTAAATAAAATTGGGAAAATCATTCAAGATTCGGGATGATTTTCGGGATATTGATAAAAATTTACTAATCTAACCAAAAAATATTACGATATGTTCATATTTTATTGTAAAATACAAACAATAATATAAGTACATTTATACAAACAGCAATTATTTATTTATTTATTTATTTTGGGAAGTATGTTATATATTTAAAATATAAATATGCTATGAAGAAATGCCTTTTATTATTCACCAGTATACTTTTACTTGAAATACCCATTTTGGTCCAATTTAAAGGCACTTTCTTGATATTTCCCATTAATCTTGAAGTAAAAATATACCGGTTTTTATCGGTAATTGGAAAACTGCATTTAATTGTTTCTAAATAAAAATTAGAATCAGCAAATGCATCAATAAGATGTCGGAAAACATAACAACTATTTTATTATAAAATTATACTGTATTTGTGTGCTTTTCTTATTTTAACTTTGTTAAATCTATTTTTCACTCTTTAATTGTTGAAATCTGAGACAAATATGTGAATAATATTTTTTGGTTACGCGAGTTCCCGCAGATGAAATAGACAGACACAAACAAATAATACAAAATACCTTAAACATTATCACATAGACCAGCACCAACTCAATAAAACCCATTAGTGCAGAGGTAACATTGATGCTATTTCATCTTTTTCTTTATTCTTGGAGGTTTTTCTGTTGTGGAATCTTGTTCAAAAAGTGCACTGAGACTATGCAAGTCACTAGTGACAGTCGCTGCGCCGTTCGCAAGCGTGATTTGTAGTCGTGGAACGGTCAATGGTCGTATGAGAGATTTAACAACAGGAGGAACAGTTGGTGCAGTTGGTAATACTGGACTACTAGCGCACAACGCTGCGCTCGTCAATTGAGTAACTAATCGAGCGCTAGATGATTCGTTGCTGTGGCTAGGCCCGGATGAAGTGCGGAATACTTTACGGAGCTTGGATTTTATACCTTGACTCTGATTTTGTGTTTGTGCATTAGGTGGCAGAGGTAGCGCTTTACCAAGTACTAGCCTCGTGCCACCAATATCAGAATCGCTTCCCCAACGGCCGCATGACGTGCCTCGTTCTAATAACCTAGGCCGGGCGAATTTTTCTATGACATCAGCACAGACGTAGCGACCACAATAACGCGCCCATTGCTCGGCTCGTAATCCGCGACCGCCATCCCGAAGAGTTGGGTTTGCACCTAAAAAAAATAGTACTATAGATTTTTTTTTAGATGGATTGTTGATCTACTTGCCAGCAAACAATAACAATTTTGCGCACTTATTACGGCCCTGTAGGGCCGCTTTCATTAGTGGTGTGAATCCTAAATGATTTCTGGCGTCTATTTCTAGTCCTTGGCAGCGACTGAGTAGGAAATTCAAGCACTCAACTTGGCCTAAACAAACAGAAATAAATTTTCATTTAAAATAATTATATACCGGGTGTTCATCGTGGATGGCTTTAAACATTTTTGTGTTAATTAATTAGATTTTTTTTTTAATGGTTTACCTGCTTGAGCAGCAAAATGTAATGGTGTGTTTCCTTCATTGTCTGGAAGATTTGGGTCTATTCCTGGAAGTTGTAACATGGATTCCAAGATGTCTACCGAGCCATTTGACGCGATGTAACTTAAAGCCGTCTATAATAATAAAATAAATATGAGTTTTAAAATAATATTACACCTATTTTATAACGTAATGTTTATACATTATTTTACAATATAAATATAATTTAAAATGCATTAGGAATACATTCAATCAAAAGCGGATAACAAAATAGAAATAATATTATTTCCGGGCATTCAAATAACGTCACTCCTGTATTTCTATTTATTCTAAATGGGCTGAGGCATTAAAATAACAACGAATACTCAGAGCAAGAAGAAATATGTCCTAAATTGGTAATAAATAATTTAAATATATTGGGACGTCACTTCCGTAATATTTAAAACAAGTGAACATCAATTCTAATTGGACTAAATGCGCTAAAAATGAATTTCAAATGACTAGAAACACTTAATACAGGGAAAACTATGTCCTAAATTAGCAATAAATAATTTAACTGTATTATAACGTCACTTCTGTAATATTTAAACAAGTAAGCATAGTTTCTACTTAATTTAAATGCGTTAGGAATAAATTTAAACACCTAGAAAATAACTAAATTAAACATGAAATAAGTAATTTAAGCGTATTATGACGTCACTTCTGTACTATTAAAACAAGTCAGCATCCTTTTCATTTATTAAAATGCACTAGAATTGAACCTTAGAGCATTAAAACAATTGGAAACTCCGAGAATAGGTGTAGCATGAAATTGCTGTTCAAATTACCTCATTTGAAAAGTTTGGAAATCATTTTACAGCAGCAGAGCATTAGGGCCGTAATAAGTCTAATTTACTTTTAGCCGATGTTCCTAAAACTTTACGAAGTGTAAATTAGATTAATGTACGTACGATTGTTTTTTTTTTTTTTTTTTTTGGAAGGGTTTACAATAAAAATTTGATTTTAAAGGAGGCCAATAATTACAAGCGGAAGTATACAGCAAATGAATATTCATGGCGGGATGAAATTAGGTCAAAGTGCATGCCCTCTATTTACATTCCAGAAATTATGGGGGAAGAGACGATTTATTTATTATAGTTTTATTCAAATATTAATGGATATACAAATCAATATTTTTCTTCTCCGGACGTAAATTGAGGACATTCATCGATTATTTAAGTGTGGCTATGCAGTACTAATGTTTAGTTTTTTTGTTTTTTTAAAGCTAAATAACAAAGAAGCAACCTTTTATATAACTTTACAACAATACAGTAGTGACGTTATTAAATCTTTTCCATCTCTGTCTGTTCCCGCATTATTCCTACCAAAGATCAAAGGTCCCGCGGGATGCACGGTGACCTAGTTGGTGAGTGCGGAAACTGTATTACTGAGATGAGAGATGTGTAGCTACATCGGTCATAAAAACATAGCACGGATACTTTTGATGATTTTGAAAAAAAAAAAATATTGTTTAATTTGAGTCCGGTTCTGAACGATCGCAGCTGTTAAATGTATTTCGCACTTTATTACATCTTTAAATCAATCAATTGTCTCGACAGTTAATAATAGATTTTTAATCCGCAAGGCCAGACTCTCAACAGAGGAATACTGAATAGAAATCAGTTCAGAATACGAAATTAAAATAGTCATTAACGAATTTACCCTCAAGTTTCATGACGCACAACAGTATAAAAAATTTCAATGCGTTATTATTTGACGTACTTTAAAACACTTCATATTAATAAATATCTAGATACGGTTGATTTTAATTGATGACGTATGTAATTTAAAAATACAAGTGGCCACATTTGATTATTAATCAATGAAATGAACGGCGCTGAATTGCCCGTTCTTCTTCAAATCAAAATTTATTCCTTAATAATTCATCTGCTTTATTCTCGAATACACATTTCTGGAAACGTGAATCTGGAAAGTGATTATGGAAATATGAAGCAGACAATTGAGCGATTATACACGTGACTGCATTCTAACACGTGATCAAAGAATACGAAACATTCTCTGGAAATTGAGATCAAATATCAAACTATTTTATTAAAGAAATATATATATATGTTATTAATCAATATTATATGTTCAAGAGTGGAGTTTCACATTTGACATTTACGTTATGCTATTATATTTACATCGTTTCTCCTAGTCCATTCATCTGCATCACTTTCCCAATATTCCAGTAATAAAATAAAGCTATGTATATACAAGCGGAAAGTCTGACACACATGAGAATTATGGAAATATATTCGAATATATTTTAAGCTTCCTTTTACGGGGTAATGAGTTAGAAATATGTTTAAATCAATAATTAATCTTTGCTTGCTGACCTATTTCATTTGAGTGGTATATATGCAACCCCATTTCACAAATGTCACGCTGCTTGCTGCGTATCACATTATTTACATATTACCTGTCGGATACAGGATCATCTTTAGAATTTTGATTTTCAAGCTCATAAAAGAAAACGTGCCAGGGAAAATTTTCCCAACAGTTTTTAATTAAAAATGCAATCTTTTAGCGAGTTACAAAACAATTAAAGAATTTTTTTATACAGTTTTAATTGGGAAATTAATTGCTCTTCTTTGTGTAAGTATAAGGAATGCAATAAATGAGTCAATTTTACCGAAAAAACACTTTAATGAAGACCGGCCTTTTATTTTGCCGTGTTATTTATATTTGCAAAAAGATTGTAATATTTAAGGACAAACAGTGAATTGCCAGCGGAGAATCAGCACCAAAAAAGACAACGATCGTTCTTTTAGGATTCGCAAGGAGTAATAGAGATTTTTTATATTTATAATTTTATCAATAATCTATTTTTTCTTTTCAAGCAGCTAAATTTATCGTAATTTTGGCATTTCGTCAAAATGATTAATACTTAAGATAAACTTGACATACCGGTGTTAATGTCACATTAAATAAACATTTGACTACAAGTGTAAATATTATTGACAATTACAATTTGTTTTTTCAATTTGATATTTATTTAAACCAAACAAATAGAAGATAGAATCAACAAATATATTCAGTCATTATTGATTCGTATTTATAATTTATACCAGGAATTCATAAATAATTCTACAAAAATTTCTGAAATAAATTTTCAATGTTTTTCAAGTTCAATTTTAACTGTCAGAAACAGATTCAACAATTAAACGGAAATAGATATCTCAATAATTTAATTAAAGACATTAAACAGAATTGATTACAAAAAGTACGTACACAAATTTCGTGAAAAAGCAAAAGTAGTTTCCTGAAAATATCAGCCAATAAACAAAATTTATTTTTATCTGTTTGATAAAAAGCAGTATTTGAGACTGAAGTGTGTTGGTTACTTTATGATGATAGTTCGGGTTTGATTTTCATGTTGTTTACATCCTTATAAGTTATTTTTGGGCGTCTTTCATAACATAAATATTTTCAAATAATTACAAAAATTCATGTAGGAACTTTCTGATGGCATATTTAGGTCTGTCAAATTAATTCTTCCCTCTTTTCCAATTCCAATTTCAATTTCTGTCGCATAAAATTCACTTCTTGTTGTTCCTACCTACCCAATTTACCTATAAACTTGTACACAGAAATGACTCGGAATTAAGGAGCTTTGCCCTATCACCTTGATTTACTTTTTATGTCTAAAACATTCAGTAATAAACAGTAAAGTATCGTGTATTGATTTTAGGTGCTTTGTTCAGATGTCCTACTTTAAATTGAGAAATAATTTCTCAAGTTTATTAGGATCCTATAAACAATTTAAAATAATGTTGCGCTGTTTATTTATTTTATTAGCTAGTCTAATTAATGAAAATAATTGCAATTAAAATTCGCTGTGAAGTTTGTAACCGTTTTAGTCAAGTTTTATGATATTTAAATGTGCTATTTATTTCAAATGACATCATATTTATTAATTATAGTAATTTTGAATTAATAAAAAAAATAATAATATATACATGCCTTTTAGTCAATTCTAAAACATCATTTCTAATAAGACTAAATGCGCTAAAAATGAATCAAAGGGCTTTAGACTAACCAGAAACACTCATGAAAGGAAAAAATATGTACCAAGTTGACAATAAATGGTTTAACTGTGTTATGATGTCACTTCTGTATTATTTAAACAAGTGAGCATCTTTTATACTAATTAAAATACACTACAATTGAGTCTAAGGGCATTAAAACAGCTAGAAACTTTTAGAACAGTAGGAAATATGTTTTAAGTTGAGAATAAAAAGTTCAAGCATGAAATTGCTGCTCAAATTACCTCATTTGAAAAGTTTGGAAATCACTTTACAACAGCAGAGCATTAGAGCTGTAATAACTCTAATTTACTTTTAGCAGATGTTCCTAAAACTTTACTAAACTTAATTCAAAATCCTGGAAGTGTAAATATAACGAAAACAAGAGAAGTTTAAGATTAGGAGATGAGTGATTTCAATAAATTTCATTTAGATTAATGTGCGTGTGAAACGTCAAACGCAAAGCCAAAAATGAATATTTGAATTGTTATTTTCTTGTAGAAATAGGTTAAAATATGAATAAATCTGTGTAATTCTTTATCAAGTGGTGAATTTATTCAAAGAAAGTGAATTTATTATTATTAGGTGATATAAGTAAAGACATATATATAATTTCCTGTATATGTAAATTATAAAACAGTATTTTACGCCTCATTTGAATATCAGGGCACTCGTAAATTATGTATACAGTGCACCTGTTATTACGCTCACCTAAAGCTGTATTTACATCGTCAAATTATAATGACTTTTAAATTAAAGAAACATAGGTTGATGCAAATTTTGGGCTATTTAATATTTAAAATAATATAGTGGAGATTTATGAATGAATAAAAAACAAATGAGTATATTTTTATTGAAAGGGATTTAATCTTTCCTGCAGCATCTTTTGAAAATAATGAAATTCTATAGCCTTATTCAGGCACTTTTATTCGTTTAATGCTCTCCAGATTCAGCTGACTTAGCTTTTCCATTCTGGAATTTAAAAGGCGAGCGAAGCGTTTGGAATCAAATCCGGTCATCAACTTCAATGAATTCATAGAAAAAAGATATCTAGAGTAGAAAATTAATTCCAATTTTTATAAAACGTATTGTTTTAGTTCAAGTAATATTCAAGGGAATACATTGCAGAAGACTAAAAAACGCTTGCTACGTTACATGGCTTGTATTTAAATTATATTTTTGTTTGACAATATTCCTCACTCATAAGGGATTGATTTTAAATATAAATTTCGCCCAATTTTTCCTTATATTCAATGATATTTGCTTCAAAAAAAGTAGTGATATTTTAACGCTTTCAAATGATAGTAAGTCGACATATTTATGTTGGTATTAGTCGCGCTATTAGCGTTCCAGCAGCGCAGGATTAATATATCATTTAGTTGAGTTCTAAAGACGGAACATAGAAATGGGAACAGCGAGTCAATGGCTTACAAACAATTTAAATTTAAATCTACCACTACTTACTCTTCCACTGGAGTCGACGGCATTGACATCTCTAATTTTCCCGCCGTTGAGTAGCTCCCTAACTTTATCCTCATCATTCTCTTTTGCGGCTTTTAGTAAAAGTGCACCAGGAGGTTGCACCCCAACCCCAGCTGCAGCCGTAGGCGCCAGGGTTCCCCGCACGTAAGTGCCGACCGGGTGCGCGCGCTCTCGCACCGACGTGGTGCCACAGACAACTGTAACGCACTGTGGAAGAGAACTTTGATAGAAGCGTGGAGGACTTGGTCGAGACCTGGACCTGTTGAACGCCGACTGACGACTGTGCGGCTTTGAAACGAACGGCGGAGAGTCGGGAGAATCAGAGTCATCTGATGGAGGCAAGTCGAAGTGGACGCGACGCGCCTGAAATAGATGGCAGGAGCTTAAAATCAAAACATTACAAAAAAAAAATGATTCAGTTTACCTGCTGCACTACTCTCACATTGGCAATACTATCAACCACCCCTGTAGTATAACTCCTACTGTATTTTCGGGGCAACGTTGCCGTAGCCACAGCAGTATTTGGTGCATGGGGTAATTGTCTAGCCACCCTCAGAGGCCCGGAAACGCTGAAAGACGTTCGGGAACCATAACGCAATGAGGGTAACTCTGCCGCACGTCTTGTCATGGCTCGTACACGCGGTAGCGTAGCCGTATCCGTAATTATAGCCTACAAAAAATTAAATATAAATAAATACGTCTCTGCAGGACAAAACAATTAATTTCAAGCAGTCTAATAGCATGACCTTAACCTCTGACACAAATAACAGAAAAAAATGTGCTAAGGGTACAAAAACCACAACATATTGACCTATTAACGAATAAAAAATAGGAAATGGAATAAAAAATAATAACTAAACCCTAATCTAATTATTTATAATTTTAAAACAAATGCTTTTCGTACTGTTTTACACAAGAGTTTCAATAAATTGCACTGTGCATGCAACAAACTGGTAATTATTTATTAATATTTAAATTTTTAGCTGATTGCATATGTCTGCAACCCGCACAACATGAGTGTTAAGTTGGTGGCATTTCTCAATTATATATTAGATATTTTAAAGAAGATCTAACACCCAAAAATTATTTATTAATAAATACGTTAAGCTCAATATTTGGCAACAAATTGATGAAAGGATTTTCAAGTTCAATTTTGTTATGTTAAATTATTTTAAGAATTTTTGAGTACGTCTCTGTTTCTGCGCTGATTGTGGGCGTGAGAGTGACAGGTGAATGTAGCGCCCCGGCGCCTGGTACCCTACAACCTCCCCTTCTCCTACATATTACAGTCACGCACCTAAGTGGCATTTTATAGAACTATACAGGGGTTAAGTGACTTATAAATTAAACGTTTTCAACTGTGACAAGAACCAATTTGTGACGTCAATATACAAATATTCAATAATAAAAGTGTGACGTCATACATGTAATTATCAGGCTCATATTTCCTGAAATAATAATCGTAGAAAACATTAAGTTATGCAATTGTGGCATAAATTGTACCCTCAATCTGTTTTCTTTTAAATATGAATAAATTTATTCTCATATCGCTTTCAGCCGTCTTGTTTTTCATGCAAATAATAATTAGCTAATTTCCGTTACATTACGTGGTGTTTCGACCCTTCCCAACATGAAAACACTTGGTTCAAGGGCATTTGAACACGAATAAATTGCTGTAGGTCATGGAACAGATTATTAAAACGAAATTTGCTACTACTGTTATTTAGTAAAGACTTGAAAAAGTTTCTCAACTTGGGTAATTAATTCCGCGGCATTTATTTTTGGGCCAGTACGGCCATGTGTTCTGGCACTCAAGGAGATAAGAAGCATTTGTTTAGGCCAACTTTACAACTTGCAAAGTTAACATTCGTGAATTTATTTCAAGGGAAATCACGCACAGATGCTTTAGTTACATACTGACGTCGCGTGATAAACTACTGTTATTCTTTATGAAAAAACTGCATACCTCGTATCTAAATTTTTGAGGAGCAGTAATGTATCTGCAAATTATTTAACAATACAAAATTTAGTAAATAGGACCCACCCATATTTCCGGTACAAATTAAAAGCTATTAATCGTCAATTCCGGTGGTGCTGGGTGTGTACAATTGTATCAATGTTCTTAATTAGACAGAAATTATCCATGAACTAAAGAGGGTGGCCACAAGGGAGCCATACCTTGCAAGTTACTCCCATAGGGAAGTGACGTCACGGGACATAATCGGATATACTTTTATAATAAATTATAATAAAAATGACTCCTGATGCTTAATTTTACATACAAAATTAATTCTACGAAGTATTTTTAAAATAGTTTTGAATAATTGGCAAAACTACAATAAACAAGTGAACGGTAATAAAGCAGATATAAAATAATATTATTAGCTCATGCTAATTTAACATGTCTTTGAGATTTTGTTAATATAAAAATATAAAATCTTATTTACACGATGTGTGTTCATGTACTACCATAGCCTACTAAACAAATAAAACTAGAGCACAATAAAAAAATAAACTCCCTAGTAAATTTATAATCATTGCCCTCAATTTCCGCTGACCGAAAGGTCGCTAAATCAATTACTAACCTACACGAATATCAACTGTAATAAAAAAGCAATTATTAAATATTAAAATTTAAATATGATTTACATAAGTAAATTTACGAGATACAATATTCGAATTATTATATTATCTTTACTCGGAACCCTAAAAATTATATATAGAAGTAAGGGCGTGCAAATTAAGTCCCAATTACAATATAATAATCTTTCTGCTACAACAAACTAAAAGGATAATGTTAGAAATAAATATTGACGAGTTATCCTTTGTCAATATTTTGCTGCAAAAAGATCTTCTTTTACGATTATTATAACAAGATTGTGATAGAATAGAATAATTATACGATAAACACAAAATTCAGATTTAATAGCCTGTGAACTTGACTTTAAATGTAATTTGTACACTGAGATAATTTTGTTTTAATATTAATAATTGCACATTCAAATTTAATATAGAGCAAAACAGGCATACAGATATTGTAGCTTGTTGGGTGACTAAAAGGATCCTGTTCTGTTTAAATTTTGAAATTACTTTACCCATAAAATAATTGCGTAATAAAATGTAGTGCTCACTTCTTTAATACATGGTCTGGGATGAACAACAGCGCTCCCTTTTGAAATCACCATATCTATAATAAAAAAAGAGTTAAACACTACACTTTCAAAACTAAAACAAAACACTATCGCAAAGTGCTAGCGCTCTTCAGGCCGCCAGTAAGACAACTGGCGGTCGCGTGTTGCCTATTGCCAACTGAGCTGCGAAATAAACGCACATCGGAGCGAAATGGTCAAACAATTGAATAGAAGAGAGAATCGAAGAACAAAACTGTTTTTGGGATGCATAATATAAAGTAAATATTTAGTAGAGATGATTTCATACCGGAGAAATGAAAATAAATTATTTTTAATAAGTTTTTTGATTGCTTCTGGTGTGTTTTCTATTTTTAGGTCAGTAATTGTGACGTTTTTATATTCGTGAGTCATGTATGATGCTTAATCAAGCAATAAATTCGAGATAATTTGAGTATATTAAGAACAAGAGTGCATTATTTGTAAATAGATTTTTAGGGTTAATTTAACCACCCTATCATCAATCTATTTTGCACGTTGAAGTACAATTAATAATAACGTACCCTGGTACAAATTTGCACCGCCAGGTGCTTTAAAATTCCACCCTTATTTTTTTATTTGTTCCTAATGAAGTTCCGTTCATTTTTCACTATAAAAAAATTGCAATATGTCTGACCTTGTGCCAGTAATGACGTGTGCTTGATGTAGACTATTAGGGAGGTAAATATAGGGGCTGTACATCAAATCTTGTCCCTCTTTTAGTTGAATTTTCAATTTTTATTTATTCTAGTAGTGTACCCTTGATAAGATAAATAAAATTTACAAATGACCCAACAAATAAAAAATTATTTTGTTATTATAGTTTTTACTCATTCAAAATTGCTCCAGAGATCATAACAACACGTAATGATCTAGCCAGCCATGTATGAAGGTTAAAAACAATGTCACTGTCATAGATCACAGCCGACTAGGCGACAAATATCATATTTCTTATTGCATGCACTAAATATTCTCACATTTTTTATTTTCTATTGAATGGGTGGAAATTGTGGCAATCAAAAAAAGTAATTTTTAAAACTTGAAATTCAATTTGTATTATTTTGCGTGATGTCGTGCTGTAAGACCGTGAAACACTTATTGGATTTATCAAGTGTTAGTACGCCAGTCTTGTCTGTCACGTAGTGTGTCATGAACTAACGTTTGACATGCAAGCAATCGAATGTCGAATGTGACATTGTCAGACTTTTCTAGCATAATAAATACATTTTTTGCTGTTTCGTCGTCTCGTAGGAATCTCTTGTTTCCATTTAATGTCTATTTTATATCTGCATAGCTTCAAATTAGTAATTAAGAGAGCTAAATATACATTGGATATCGTGCTACGGAATAATCAAATGTTATATTTGTGTCGAATCTAATGCTGCAGATTACCCTGAACGATACCGAACCATTTTAAAACCAATACATGAACTTATTTGCAAATATAAACACTTCAAATGTTAATTAATAAATTGCAATACACGTTAACACCCCAACTTTTGAATTATTTAATAAAAAATAAAACTTCAATAAATAATATTGGTGGAACGTGTCCGTATTTCAAAATAGTTTTTAAATATAGCCAAAACTAAGGTCATTTCAACCATTTAACACGAACTCATAAAATTATATTTTAAATAATAACCAGAACAAATAATATTTGGTCCTGTAAATATTATTTTAAAATTTGTTTATTGCCAAAAACTACTAATAAAAATTAAGCAGGGATGTTAAAAATGTTAATTTATCGTCCATTGACCCAACAAAACTAGATAAGCACAGCAAAATCTAATTAACAAATCAGACATCTAGGTCTGTTTAATAAATAGTTAATTCGCAATGTCAAGTAGGTTATGATAGAACCAATTTATCAATTGACCAACGCAGCGGACATCCTGAACAAGGATTATAAGAAATTAGCCATTTCTGCACGCTGCCCTACATGTTTTTATTTCTAATTGAAAATGTGTGGAATTAATTGAAGTAATTGGGAAAATATGGCAATAATTGGGCATTGATTAAGAGATCGTGTGAAAAATATTAAAAGCACCTACGCATCAAATTATTACAAACATATGTTTCAAGCTGTCATACCTCATGAACAAATATTAATCGATAATCGATATTAATTTTACTTATAGCTAAATCCTCCCTCAGTACGCACACAAAGTTTCAAAACGCGTGGCAACAAAGTTGCATAATCTAAATTTAGTTTTTGTGTGAATTCATGTTGATAGCATTGTGTGCAACACCTGTCACCTGCACAATTAATACTAACAGGTGATTTTCTATTAATTAGATAAATTAAATGAAAATTTGAGTTTCATTTAACACATTCAACATTTTTAAATCCAAAATAACTAAAACTGGCGCCTTTATTATTAGTTCAAAACAAATATTACAAGAAAATACTTAATTATTATTTATTGTGTTTTCGAATTTGCACGTTTAAATCAATATTTTCTACAAAACTGACGAATTAGTTTAAAATTATCGCAATTTAAAATATTAAACGTGAAGCAAAACAAGTTTTTATGAGCTTGAAATTTGTGTATTTTTACTGACAGATATATTGACGTTTTGTCCGGAAATTGGCGGAAATGATGTCGATTATGATACTGAAAGTAATTGCCAACAACTTGTTGGGGAATACAGCTGCCAAATCTAAATTTACAATTTGAATTACGTACGTTACAAAAATAATAGTACAAATATAAATATGTATTTGCAAATATATTTCATTTTGGAACTGTTTTACAGTTTTACTATTACTAGATTTATGAAGTATTTATTTTAATTTCTACCAAATATCGGCTCAGGGATTGTATACTAATATCGAAACATTAACAAACTATTTTTTTTCTAACTCACCTGAATTATTTTAGATTTTTTTTTGACACTATTTAACACATTTAAAGTAAAATGCACATACTTTCAAAACATTACAAAACATTTATTTATTGTAAAAGTTTGGAGCTGCGAATTTGCGGAGTTCGAACTAGAAATGAATTCATTTTGAGGTGTTGATGTATATCCCCCCCTCTACTACAAATTTCCGCTTCATTGTGCTCGAAATTCAAAAGAAAATAATAATAAACAAGTATATACCTAGAAATTGATATACAGGATATTAAATATTGGAACTAATATTCTATTAGAAATAGAACGATGAAAAAAATATTGAATAAGGACATTTTCGGATAACCCGAAATTGCTAACCAGATGTCAAGCTCAATTTCACATTTTCTGATTGAATATTGAAAATTCAATCAAAATTCAAATTATTTCCCAATTTATTTCGGAATATAAGCTTAAAATAAATAAAATAGCTTTATTTGGATCAAAGTGAGCTATGTGCTGCCACCTGTTGAAATACTGTAGAACTAATAATAATGTGCGTCCAGTAGCTCTCACAGAACAACTTAAATCCACTCAAAACTAATTTTTCCTGCACAAAACAGACATTCCAGAAAACTCAAAATTATGGATACGTACTCTTGAAGGATTAATATCAGCCACCAATCGTTATTAACTCACGAGCAATAGGCTTTAAATTAAGTAGGATTTTTTTTTTTTTATTTACCTGAATATTAATTGTTTCATTTTCTGTGAGTGGATGGAAACGATAAAATAGTTCCAGTAAAAGATAAAATATTAATTCCTTTCCGAAAAATTCATCCAATTTCATGTCATATTAGGGAAACAATGCTGCTTTCAAATATTCTTCAAAGTTCCATTTGCAACGTACCACATTTAAAATGGACCCAGAAGCCAAATTTCTACAGGATTAATTCCTTTTACCTAGACAACGTCAGAAATTTAAAGTAAAAGTCACAATATGTTGCTTAATACAACCAAATTATTTAAAATGTATTTTGAAACAGTTTTTAGAACATTTTGCAAACGAATTCAATTAAATCAATATAAAAAGGAAAAATAATACAACAAAATCTGTTCACAATTTAAAAATTAAAGACACAAATATTATTTAATAAATTACCATAGTCTTCAGATACTTAACTTTCAATTTGATCATTATACTTTCCTATCATTTTTGGTGAAATAATTGATAAAATTTCTTTAGTTTATCTTCAGTAAAAGATAAATCAAATATTCATTTCATTCCTTGGTGAAAAATTCAACCAATTTCATGTCGTTTTAGGGGATTAATGCTGCTTTCAAATATTCTTCAAAGTTCCATTTGTACCACATTTAAAATGTATCCAAAAACCAAATTCCTACAGGAATAATTCCTTCCAGTTTTTGATGCTGTCGTTTAAGCTTGCAGGATGTTTAATCACCTAGACAACGTCAGAAATTTAAAGCAAAAGTCACAACATATTGTTTAAAAAAACCAAATTATCTAAAATGTATTTCTAAACAGTTTTTAAAACATTTTGTGAACGCATCAAATTAATATAAGGGAGAAGATAACACAAGAAAATTCTATGCTAAATATTATACATAAAATACTTATAGCTAAGATTACAAATGTTGTTCATTTGTAAGAATTCAAAGAGATTTTTCGTCGAAAATTATTTTTAAAGCCTTTAAATACAACAAATGAATTGAGATATTTTATTTTGTTGATGATTTTATTTATTGAAGCTACTTTACCACTACTGGTTAATTTACCTAAAGATTTTGATGGCTTATAGACAAAATACAATAAATTATTTATTTGGATGTCTTATCTTCAGTTAAATTAGATCCAGGGTGGTAAAATTAACTTTTAATCATTTCCACCGGCTATGGGAATGACCAATAATAATAATAATTTTCAAATCCATTCTATCAATCTAGTGCTAATGCAAATACTTCATTAATTTTCATTTAGGCAAAAAACGGCTCAATTTTACTGATTCTTACAACAATATACCCTTAATCAAAAATTAATTGACCATTTGGCATAATTTATCCAAATAATCGTTCATATTTCTAATATATTCTCAAATTGTAATGTTTTTATTGAATATTAAAGTGTTTTGATTATCAAATTTCATAAATTCGGAACATTAGTTTAAAAAAAATAGCTAAAAAGGTTACTTATCTGCTTATCCTTTTCTGAGTATCATTTGGTCACTGATCCTTATATTTTTGTATGTATCTATCAGCATCCTTAGTCTCCAGTTAATATAAGTCCTAATTTTAACTTTGTTCAATCCTTTTACTGAAACTTTTAGATCCTTTGAAACAGTTATCATATTGTTCCTTGATTTCCAAATCATAAAACCCTCCACTGATGTCAAGTTATCCACCTGAAAAGAGTTAATTTTTATTTTGAAATTACCAAAAATTCGCTAATTACAATTATCATCTTATTCTTTACAGTACAAAATATATAAGGCAGATTAACATTTGTCGACTTCTACATTTACAATTAGATATGCTCTAGCTCTAGAGTCTAGAAGTTATGCAACATCGGCCATCTTGTTCATGTAAAAACCCATGAAAACGGCTTTTCTGCCACCAACAGATCTTTCCAGAATGTTCTTTTAGCAATAAACCGCAATAAACTAACAATTTATACCAAAATCATGACATTTTGAAGCCCAAATGCTTATAACCATTAATAAAACTTTACCAAACATATAAACTATTAACGAGTACTTTCATCAGTTGTTTCATAACAAACTACAAATACTCAAAATGGATTCAAAATATATCTTATAGCCTTTAAAATATCATAAAATACTTACAAACAGTCGTTTGAAATCACTATAACTCTCAAATTGAATATATCGTACTGCAGAACGCAAATAAACACGCCAAAATTTCTCACAAATAAGCGTCGTCAAGTCGCCATCATCGTTCCTGATGAGGAGGACCATTCCGGAAGCAGCTCTGCGTAGAGCGTATGCGCAATGGATGACACATGTTATATTCGAAAAATATAAAAATTACTTTTAATGTAATTTCAATCACAAATATCCAAATAAAAATATTAAAAATATAACTAGATTTTTTTTTGCTTAATTTGGTTAATTTATTGGGTTATACTTGGATATTTTGCCACATGACTTTGAAATGTTTCAGTTTATTTTTTGATTAAAATATTAATAAGCCCTATTTTAAAGGCTCAAATTATATACTTTAATTCAATCTAGAATTACCCAATATATTATTATGAGAATTTCTTTTTGTATTTTAATTTACGCCTTAAATGCTGCTACTATCAATACAAGCATGACAATTGGGTCAAAGCGTACTTTAATAACCTGTCACATTTATATTTCAAACTTATTCAAAATAAAATATTTGGCAGTAATTACTATCATCCTTACCCTTTGAATCAATCCATTTCTTCTGAAAATAATACTTAATAACACAATTAGCATACTTCTTCTGCTTGACAATTGTTTGGCCCAATATTGCGATATTTCCTTTGAAAGTTCCTTAATCGTAATAAATATGCAAAATATCAACTATTTATTCATCCCGAGATTGTCTACAAGAAATAAAAGTTACGGAATACGAGGGCCAATATGCTAACCTTTACTTAATTCCAATCTGTAGTCTCGTTCACAAGATACGTATTAAATATTGAAAATTTGTATTTGGGGACTCTGCAAATTATATATGTAGCTTTGGCCATGTATATTTGTCCCAAAAAGTCTTCCTATTAACACAAAACATACATAACTCATAACCACATTTATTTATGCTTGTAACAAAAAAATTTCATATATATCTATTATTTCAGCTGTAAACAATCATGATTTGAAATCTTTCCTTTTCGTTTTAACGTATTTTCACATAACATTGTAATAATTTGAACACATTTCAAACCGACAACCATCTTATACAAATTTGACGTTTACAAGGGTACATTCAGCTCAAAATTGCAACAAGCAAGCCATTGAATATATAAAAAGCAGATAGGCAGCTAATAGTGAATAATTGTAATAATACTGAAAATAGTGCCTCCTTTGAGCAAAATTTGAACTAAATTAATGCTCATTTTTACAAAATAAGCTGCTATATTCCTACTGTCGTATATATTTATGCGTCAATATATTTCAAATGAGGTATTGAATATATTACAAGCAGATCGGCTACTAACAATGAATAATTCTAGCAAGCGAAACTAGAGGGTGCGGACAAAATTATAACTAAATTTTTGTTCACTTTAGAGAAAACTAGTTGCCATATCTCTACTGTCATGTAAATCTATGGACACAAAAAATAATTAATTTTTCACGTTTTCCTGATTATGAGAGCTATTTTGATGTAATAAAAGATTAATTTACAATCATGTGATTTATTTAGAGCATACACAAGCATTTTTTGTCTTTTGGCATTAAAATTGGAAAGAGATAAAATGTAAGGTTAATTAACAATAAATAAAGAATATTAAGCTTAACAAGCAGTAAAAAGATATCTTCGATGATTTTTAGAGTTTTGCCGTTGTCTGCTGTTGCGATGAACAGGAGTCGAATAAACAATTACCATGTGTTTGTTTAGTTTATGAGGGTTCTCAAACCAAACCCGCAGTGTTTCACGCCTTGTACGCGACTGCCTTCCGCTGTTGAACCAAATATGAATTGTAGAAGTCATCTACTAGGAAAGGAATCTTTGGTCGACAAGGCGAAGCTCTATGAATGAAGGCATTTTGGCTGCAAACTCGACGATGTTTGTAACGTTGGCTCCAAAGCTTAATGTTGAAGATAATTGTATAAATAATGTCTAATTATGCGACATACAATAAAATATTAGATAATTAACATTATTTTCCTATTTTACTTCAATTAATAAAGTTTTATTTGAAATGGTAACACTTTAATCAATCAAAATAACTAATTCACTTATATTAAAATGCTACAACGCAAAACAAAACAATTATGACTAGAATAGAGACAAAATTGCACTAAAATCTACTTATTTATTTATTAGGCTGTGCATTTTCATTTTCTGACTGTTCAGCAACCAAAGGTTGCTGTATTTCTTGTTTATCTTGATTACCATCACCCTGTTGTTCAACATATTCTTGTTCAGCAGTGTAATCCTGTTCCATTGGGTATTCTTGTTGATATTCTTGATCATAGGGTTGATTTTGATCATATTCTTGATATTGTTCTTCTGGAGGATATTGTTGATCAGGAGGGTATTGTTGATCAGCAGAATATTGCTGGTCAGTTGGAAATTGTTGATCAGCTGGATATTGTTGATCAGGAAGGTATTGTTGATCAGGAGGGTACTGTTGATCAAGAGGGTACTGTTGATCGTCGGGATACTGTTGATCAGTAGGATACTGTTGTTCGGGAGGGTACTGTTGATCGGCAGTGTATTGTTGATTATATTGTTGTTCCATAGGATAGTCCATTTGTTTTTGCTCATCTTGAGCTTGTTCTTGAGTGTACTGTTGATCTACAGGTGGTTGTTCTGCACTATATGATTGTTCTATATTATTAGCCTCTTTTTGCGCAGGCTTAGGTGTTGTTTCTTCAGACTGTAATTGTTCTGGTTGTTGATTTTGTGGAATAGATGTTTTTCTGGGTGTAGTTGTGCTGCTACGTTGACTTATGGGTGTTTCTGGAGTTCGTGGGTCTTTGGTTCGACGCTGGATCGGTGAATGGGTGCTTGTAGGTGCTGGGCGTGTAGTTGTGCTGTCCATTGAGTGCTCAACATCTTTAAATTATCACAAAACAATTAAAAAACTCATTAGGAATATTTTTAGTACTAGTAGTGCAAAAAGCATCAATTAAAATCAATTTTGAACTTAATAAAAATTACAGCAACATTTTACAAATTAAATTGGAGTATTTCATCGTTTGAAATACCTTGATTAGCTGTTGCATGTTGCTGCATAAATTTGACAGACAAAAACTCTAAGTTAGCTTGTAGTTCCCGTATTTCTTCCCTGCGGCACACAAAAACAACACACAATTAATAATATTCCTTAAATTTTACCTGTGAATCATCAGTTGATATTTGATCCGTGGAATTATTGTGTAAGTGTTTACAAATCAGCCACACCTGACCCAATTTCTCCATCAGTTTGGCGTTTTCTTCTTTGAGCGAATTTTTATCAGTTCTATACAGCATTAAAATGTTTTAAATTTGAATAGTGTGCTATGAAAACAATCATTTAGAGTGAGCTCACAATAAATGAAGACTGACCTGTTTGTTTTTATGTTTGGGGACAACCATAATGTTAATATCAAGTTTAATTGGTTCCTTGCGTTTTGTGAGCGCCGAATGAGAAACGGACTCGCTTTTTCCGCTTGCAAAATCCGCTTCCGATCCTACGACACACAACAACACAAAACAAACTACGTCAGTCAGAAGTCTTCGACAACAACACATACACAGAGCCCACTCTAAACAAAAGAAATAAAAACATAATATTTTTTAATTTTAAATGCAAGCGAATCTAATCTACTTTTGTAATAAAAGTGTGATTATTTCTGGTCTTACTTGTGTCTGTTTGAAGCGTCTTCTAATTTCTGCGTGAGAACGTGACACTCGCCCGTGAGTTTTTCCATGAGTTGATTTTGTGACTGAATCATGCCTTCTAATTCTGCCACGGTAGCGACTGCAACAAATTACACCCCAAAATTAATCAGCAGTCAAATCCCAAAACCAACTCATAGAAAATACGCGAATTTACGGAAATGTGTGAGCGTGAAAAACAAGCCTGTTGGTTTTGTGAAGAATCAACCATAAGATATGGTTGATTCTTTCAGAGTAATGACTGTGTGGCATTTTCAACTCACCATGTTTACTCTCCATATCTTTAATCATCGAAGTTAGCTCTTTTTCGCGGTCTTTAGTAGGGGCTGGAAGTGGCAAAGGAGTTTTTGAAACTGGTTCCATTGGACGGTTCTTTTCTTCTGTCAAAAGCGCATTCATATTCAACTAAAAATTAAATATAATTAATTAAAAATTCTAAATTACAATTATTGTTATTGTACACCTCCTTTTCAAGGGAGGCAACCTGTTCCCCGAGCCGTAAATTCTCCCTCCGGCTGTGTAACAAATCAGCATCAGCCCTATCCAGTCTTTGCCTCAAGCTTTGCACTTCTGCTTGCAATCTTTGAGCTTCTGCTTTTCCATGGCGCTCCGCTCGTTCAACTGCAAGATTCAATGCTGCTACTTGTTGCTCCAGAGCCCCGCGCTCTGCCCCACACGAGGCTAAATCACTCTGCAGGGCGGCTGGCAAAGGGAAAACTTTGAGGAGTTAAAATTAAATTGTTTTTTATTCTTACCCGTTTTAGAATGAATCTCTTTTTTTAATTCGTCGATGTGGGCTTGCTTTTGGGCGACTTCTCGCTTCACGTCGGTGTCTTCTCTTCTCTGTTTGTCTAATTCGAGTTGTAGTTTGCTGGTCGTTTCCCATTGAACACCCAATTCGGCTGTTAATTGCTCGATTTGTTGGGTGTAACGTCGTTCCACCGCAGATCTTTCATCCGCTAATCTTCTGCTCTGTTCATGAATCGATTCCCTCAATTTATCGTGCTGCCGGTCCAATTCATCCTTCAATCGCCGAATTTCGGACTCTAGCTGCGTTTTTTCAAACTGCGCCTGTTCCACCACATCTAAACTTCTTTTAATTTTATGACTGGTGTCGTTATTTCGCTCCTTCAAAGCCGTCAGTTCATATTGTAACTTGGTTACCTGTTCTTGTAGTAAATTCTTTTCCCTAAAAAAAAAAAATTAATTAAAATTTGTTTTCACAATTTTTATTGTATTTGCTTACCGCTGTAAGTTTTCTATCTGCATTTTGAAAGAATCAAAATTAGACAAATCTCCGATTGTCCCATCCGCGATTTTTCTTTTATAATTTTCGTTTTCCTCGTGACATTTCCGCAGCTCAATTTTTGTTTGAGTTAATTGAGCTTCCAGCTCCGAAATTCTTGACTCAAAAACAATACTGGGACCTTCTAAACGTTTTTTTGGACTTTTTCTTGGAGATTTTACGACCTCTAGCTCAGCTTCTGTTTCTGTTTCAGTTTCCAAATGATTAAAGACTGATTTGATTAAATTGGACTTTTGTTTTTCGTGCAAATTTTCGTTTTCTGATATAACTTCTTTTACTTTGCCTAAAAGCCCTGCCAATTCATCCTAAAAAATTTAAATTATTTATTTCTATCTAGGATTTATTTGATAAATTACCCGGCAAAATTGTGCTTCTCGCTCTAATTGTTCAATATAATCCTCTTGTCTATGAATAAATGACACCATTTCCGGGGCGGGCTGCTTATCTTCCCACTTTTCCGGGTTTAAATCTTTCCTTTCCGAATCTACTTTCATTGAAAACGGATATCTTCTGGATAGCAAAGGACTTCCCATTCTATGATGATGATGTGAGTGGCGACTCCTGGAGCTAAGTAGCGATTGATTGTCAGTATCATCTCCGCTATCTACTAGATGTCTCCTAGAACGGCCGACTATTGGGACAGTATAACTTTCAGCTAATAATATTTTTAAACGGCCGACTGCTTCACGATATGCCGTATCAACCGGATTCGGTTTTCTATAAGTTGAGGATAAATCCATTTTTGATGGTGATTTCCTAAAAAAATCATTTTAACATTTAAAATAATTATAAACAAGGGTTGCTACGCGTAGCTAAGCAACTAACAAACAATTCACTCACAAATTTCTTCGTCCGTAAGTACTGTACATTTTATCACATCGAAATTTTGAGTTTATTATTATCTAGCACCGCATTTTTTGATTTTATTTGCTTGCATTTTTGATTAATAAATTGATTTGAATTCTGATTCATCATGCAACTTGTATTAACTTCTCGTTTTGTATGTATTGCTTTTACTTGGTTGTTATGGCAACGGATGTTAAGTCGATGACCTAATTTTCAGTGCGAATATTGCCGGCCAATTTGAAATAAAGATATTGATTGTTAATAAAATTATTATTTTTATTTACAGTAGAAATAAAAACGATTGCAAAACTATTTTAAGTCGCGCATTTGACGAAAATCTCAGAAAATTTGTCAGTAAAAATATTTTTGAATTATTTGTACGTAATACAAAAAAATATACAGAATTTTTTGAATTTGTTCTACAATTCGACGTGAAAATGAGTTAAAATTGTGAATATATTTTAAGATCTGAATTACTTCTTCAAATTAAAAATTAATTTCCAGTAATTAATTGATATTAATATCAAAATCGGGATCCAATTTTGCTCAAAATTCACATTTTATTTTGTTTAAAATAAATTAAAATTGCTTTCTCACCTGTACTTCATCTTCCTGCTGCTTGCCAGCCCACTAAGATATCCTCCAGGTCTAGTGGACAACGGTTTCGTCGAATAAACCCCTTTAACCGTTCCTACTTTGGGTCTGGCTAAATATCCTGTTCCGTGCCCATGTTTCCGTCCTCCATTTGGTAACATGCTAGGATGAAGTTAGTACCTGAAGCCCAAATACAAGAAATCAGAGTCAGAAATAACTTCCGTGTGGTACTGTGAAGAATGAAGGTACAAATGGGTAGATTTCGGAGCGAAATGTTGGAGGAAGTAGTGGGGGAATATCGCGAGATAGACGGTGGAGGGGCTGGAATTATTATTAAGGATTGTTTATAGTGACATTTACAATATCAAGTAGTATTTTAAATTATTTATGAAGTCTAAACTTTAAAATTTAATTTAATTCAATTAAATCAGCTCCCAAAACTTTTTATTACTCGTTACAATTGCATCCTTCTACTTTTTTTAGCAGCGTAATTTGTAAATCACATTTAATATTTCAACCCCGTACAAAGCGGTGCTAAGCGTGCCTAAATCGAGTTATCCCTGAAAACATGAAGCATCCACGCATCGGCTTTTCATTGCAAGACACACGCGATTTTGTGGCATTTATGACATTGTATTAAATCGGACATTTACATTCAAATACAAACGTATTAATATAGTGTGCACGTATTGTGGCTGGCGTAAAAAGAATTCATTAAATTAAATATAAAATACTGACCTGAAAATAGAATAAACAAAAACATTGCATCGTCTTCCAGCATTTATTTCGGGTTCGTTTCTTTAAGCACGCGATCTGCAGTTTGTACCATTCAGTATCTTAGCATTTTTAACGATTTTCTGTTTCTGTGAGAAGCTCTAAATTTTCGGAAGACTGATTGTCGTGTGGTACGACCCAACACGGAATCAAATCTAAATTTGTGGCTTGAGTTTTCCTGGAATAATAAAAAATATTTTTATTCAATTCAATACAGTAAAATTTAAATTACCTAAATTCCATTGCCAGATTAAGATTTCACATTCTTGATCGATTTAATTACTTTCTGCAACACAGATTGTTCTCAAATTTATATATTCCGTATGAAGGAGATAGTATTTCATTGTAATTAATAATATTTATTTGTATTTGAATGTATTTTTAATGCACAAACTTGAGGTTAATATTTTAATGACAGCTGTGTAATTATGCTATCTAACGCATTAGTCTTGAACTATTTTATTAGCAGGTATAATAGTTTAACTTTTACACCATAGGTAGCAGCACCCAGCACGTTTTCAGCCAGGGAGTACCGGGAGAGATCACTCAAATGGAAGAATTTGGCGCATAGCTACTACCATCTTGCGGGAAGGGGCGCAACTATTTTTTAATTTTATTTGAATCTTGAATCTTAGTTACCATTGAAAAAATTTGAGCAAATGTCGATTTAAGTAAATAAAATTGTTTATAATTGTCAATACAGATAATTAAGAGTTTTACTTGCGTTATTGCTATTTATTTTTTATAATTTTGAAATTGTGAATCGATTAAAAAAGGTAAGCTCTCATTTCTATAATTCATACATAAAATTGTGGTGAGTACAATGCAAATTTGATACTATATAATGATAATATAATATAAATGATGTTCATAATTTTTGTAGATGTCAATTTCGAAGAAATGTTGTTGCGTGCCGGATTGTTGTCTTTACGCTGGTCAACCGATGATAAGATTTCCGGCACCAACAAAAAAAGAAATTTTCCAAATTTTCAACTGACAGACGCTAGATTGTGTGACACTTGCACTGGACTTTTACTATCTACTGAGACCTTACCGGAACATGACCTGATACAACGACAAGAACTGACTGTGAACGGACTGACAAGACCTAGAACTATGTTCATGTATTATGTAAAAGTAGTCATGGATAAGACTTTTGGACTTTTACCTCGACTTGGACATGAAAGACGTGTACTGAAACGGACTGTGGACTTCGTGACTTCTAATACTGACTTAACAAGACTAACTTGTGGGATCCACGATATTTCGAGGACGTTTGTTTTGTTCACCGTTAAGTTCTCTATTTTTGTTCGGTGTAAGCGAACAAATAGATACTTAACTGGACAAGACAGCCGTCCTCTAGCTGTTTTGGATCCCATACAACGACTTGCAGTTGAACGTTACAGAAAGACTTTGAAAAGCAAGTACCGCAAGTAAATTGTAAGTCTGTTTAATATTTTTCTGTTAATTTATTATAAATCATAATTATTCTAGGTACGTCTCCACTGGTTCCATTCCGCGGCCTGGAATTTCTATTAGTGCAAATGCATTAATACACGCATGATGTAGTTCGAGCATAATAACAAATATTGGACTAGATGATTTTCTGGACCTCACAAATACCTGGAATTTCGAATAGTAAACAAGAAGCATTTGGGATAGATGAAAATTTTTCAGCTGCAATATTTACACGGTGCTAGAACTGAAAATTATTATTTGTAATGGAACATGCTCCAATATTTCTATATCATATGGAACCAAGAAGTAATATTCTTCAGTCTTGATATTACTTTAGAATTCAGACAGCCGAAGAAGCTTCAATAAGTGGAATGAAGAAAAAACAAATATTTGTGGAGAAACAATCTCAAATACAGTAAAATTGACTCAGTTTAGACAGTAAGATGAATTTATGTTCAGGTGAAGTGAAAACTATGCAAAACGTCACTTTAGCTCAAAGTATATTTGAAGAATTCAGTGATTATTTTATAATAATACTTCTAAAATATTTTTCTATTTTTTCCATTGATTTCTTCAATTAATCACACATCTCAAAATCATTTGAACTAGTCTACAATCTTGGATTAGTGATTTTGGTCCTAATATTTTCAGTTTTGTTATTAAAACTCATTCTAGTTCATATCTACTGCCGTCATATCACCATCATAAGTGATTCAAGATTGAATTAAAATAGAAGAGAATTCACTAATCCAGAATTGTTGGTTAGTATGAACTCCTTTGAGAATATGGCTATTGATTTTGATATTGTGTATTAGAATAACTTTAAATTCTTCTGAACATTTGTATACAGTATTTCTTTAGTCCTGTTCACAATGAAGTTGAAATACTGTAAAAAGTAATTTCAACATGAAGTATGACTTACAGTAATTAAAAAAACATTTTTTGAAAATAGACACTTTAAAGTAATTGATTCATGGCTTTTTAGTTCAAATTACTAATTTACCAAATAACTACAGAGCTGGGTCAAACCTAATGCATGAAATGACTTTATTTAATTTTGAGTTTGGTACCTATTCAATGTATTGCAATACTGTAAAAAGTGATTTTATTTTAAGGTATGATCCACGCAGTTAGTGAAGATATTTTACAAAAATACATTATACAAAGTTATTGATTTGTAACGTTTTTAATAGAAATTTTAAATGAACTTTATAACTGCGAATTTGTTCATTACAATTGGATCACACTTTATGCATAAAGAAACTTTATATCTCAAAACCTGATATTTGTATATATATATATATTGTCAATGAGATTGGTTTACATGTACAAACATTTATAATATATGTATTTATGTTTGAAAAAAATATTGACGTCTTTCAATTTATAGTACTTAACCTCAAAAAATAAATTTAGATTGGGAGCAATGACGTCATTGATTGGGAGCCATGGTAACATAGCTATCAGAGACCTCAGGTAGCAAGGGGCGCAACTATTTACATGCGCATAATTTTTAACATTGAGTGCTCTCTCCCGGTACTCCCTGTTTTCAGCGAAATAAATATTCAAATTAATAAATCATTCACCAAATAACAGAAATAATTACAAAATATTTTCTGTCGTTACTTGAAGTACTAAATTTTGAAACTATCTATATACAACTATAATAGTTTGAATCTTTGATCATAGATGACAACACCTAGCACGTTTTCAGCAAAATAAATATTCAAATCAATAACGTAATTGTTAAAAAAGCCTTATTTTCGTTACTTGTAGTAATAAATTTGTGTTTAAGTGTATTTTTGATGTGCAAATTTGAAGTTAATGTTTAAATGACAGCTGCATAGTTTTGCCCTTGTTGAACTATTTTGACGTTTAGCTTAGGTCATAGGTAGCAGCATCTAGCACGTTTTCAGAGACATAAACATTTAAACAATTTTATACCAAATCATTAACAAAATCCTTGCTTTTTTTACTTTTACTACTAAATATAGTTCAATAAATTATTATAAGTGGTATTATTGTTTATCATATTCATTTTATTGCACATTACATAATAAAACAGTTATTTAAACAATCCATTTAAGTACACGGCATTAATTTTCACATTAAGATGGAAAAATAATTATTGGGCATATTGGATGACCCCATAATCTCCTGTAGTCATCCATTTAGGATCTTTCTTGTCCAAAGCTTCAGCTACACCTTTTTGTAGTCCGCAAATAATATCGGCTTTAACTGTTCTAAAGACGCAAAGTCTTGTAGGCTTAAAATTTTGTAAAGCTTCTGATACGTCAGTAGTTGGCTCCCAATTAATTTCACCGAAGAGTTTACGATAATTTAGGTCACCTATAAATGTATAAAAAAAAAGAAATTAAGTGAATTTCGAGGTTTAAAATATTACCTTTGAATATTAGAATTTTCGATTGAGACAATCTTTGGTATAATTCAGGATCTTCAATTTCCATTTTAGTATAATCAAATGGCAAAGTCCAAAATGGATCGTTTCTGTAAGTCCAAATATTTTCTCTGATGTATTTATTCCAACGAATTCCCAATTTTTTTAATGTAGGGTTTTCATTATTGATTAGAGTTCTTATTATCCATCTAAAATCCTTTGGAGTGACGTCAGAAATAAACCAAGGGATGTTTTTTATATTAAAACAAATTTTTTCGCAGTACTTGAAAGTAATCAAGAAGTCGGCAAGACAAAAATCAGTGAATATTTCATAACCAGAGTTATCGTTGATAAAATCTAATAAAACAACATTTATTTAATTTAAAATTCATGTTTCTATCGCCTTGAAGTACCTATAATTCGATCGGAGTCGTCATATTTTTCCCTTTGAACTTGTTCCCAAATTTTTTCGGTGTGGTCACAAAGAATATAATTTTCGTATTTTTTAATTGTTTCCAGTGGGTCATCTGTTTGTGAATTATCTTCTCCAGCTGATAATGACAAATCGCAACGGTTTCCCCATAAATTTAACTTAAATTAAAGACATTATATTGATTTATTGTCAATTTTGTGGTATTTACCTTCACTAATTTAAAGAATTCTTCTTTAGGGTCTACTTCTTCTGTGCTTTTAAGTTTAAGTAAAATATATTCCGCTAAAGAAATAATGGAAGATAAACTCTGCGTAAAAGCATCTTGTTTTTGCTTTCTAAAATAATCAAATTCCCTCAATTTGGTTCTGAAATTTGTGCTGTTAGTCCAAACCATAAATAAGGCACGATTTCACCCTTACGTATTCTCAAAAAAGTATTTAATTCGTCTATACATCAAACACTCAACGTGCAACCAAATTCCTGTAAAAAATCTCAACTGTCCTTCGTTCTGACTCTGTTCTAGTAAATATTGGTTGTATATTTTAGTATCCAGCTCATCGGAGACAAAATAAGGTATTGGTTTGTTGGTTTGTATTTCATATTTTAATTTAGAAATCTCCCCAATCACTGATTTTAGTTCTTCCTTCGCCTCCTCGCCGAATTCTTCCACAATAGCATTCTTATCTCGGACTAAATGATCTATTAATTTTGTTACAATAACTGGCATACGTTCCTTGACTGTATAAAACGCGAAAGATCTGCAAAATAATATTTTAGTACATGAATTACATTTTGAGGTTAGCTCACCTTTTGTAATATGGTGATAAATGGACTTTTAGAGGTGTTCTCGAATCCATACTGAAAATTCCACACTCACAAGTAGTGGTTCCACAAGCATGCATTTTAAAATAATCATATCATGCCTTACGAACACCTTACGAACTTTTGACATTGACATGAAATGTCAAACATTAATGTGAAGTTGCATCCATTGTGTTGATAAACTGTCATAAATGCTATGAAAAATAATTTGAAATATTGACAGAATGAGAGAATAATAATAAAAATGGAAGCAGAATATTTACAAACTCAATGTGTATTAGCTGACGGTGCTGAGAGATTCGGAATAGCAGCCATAGCTTTCGACCAACATGAAGAACTTTTGTGGATGGGAAATGAAGGGGTTAGTATTACTTTTCCTTTAGATAAATAATCAGTTTGTATTATAAAATAGTTTTTAGGGTCATGTTACCTCCTACTACGGAGGTATCATGCAAAAATACACCTCCTTTCAAGTGCATGCCACACAAGATATCCGTCAAATAACTACAATAGATGAAGGCATTTTAGCTTTAACTGCTACTAATTTACGTTGTCAGATACGTAGAGGAATACCGTTATTCACTTACACGTAAGTTCAATAACTTTTAAACACTGCAGCTTCATTTTTTGAGTTACATTATTGCAGATCCGGTAATATGTTGGATATGCAATGTATGTTGCAATTATCGCCTGAAAGAATTATTATGGGCGGACATCAAGATAAATTAATTGATTTTAATTTAACTCATTGCAAAGAATCACAAATAGTAAGTTTCTTTATTATTTTCCGATATATATTAAAATGATTGCTGCAATAGTTCAGCTACTATCCAATAGCTGGCAGCACGTAGCACGTTTGAAACAATTTTATTAATTATAGCAGGATTTACAAGTAGTAAATGAGAAATTTGAATTGTTTGATGTTATTTCAATACTCGAATTGCATTTTGTTTGTTTTGTCAATAGGTGAGTGTTGGTGAAACTGGTTGTGTAATGCTTCGCGCCCATAGCCGCTTAGTTTGCTGCGGCGATCCACTTGGTCGTATAGATCTCAGGGATCCAAATTCCCTCAATGTTGAGCACACTTTAGATACTCATAGTGGCAGTTTAAGTGATTTTGACGTCCAAGGGAACTTATTAGTCACGTGTGGATTCAGCAACCGCCAAGGAAATTTAAGTGTGGATAGATTTTTAATGGTTTACGATTTAAGAATGATGAGGGCTGTTACTCCAATCCAAGTGGTTTTAGATCCATTATTTTTACGGTTTTTACCGTCAGTTAGTTCCCGATTAGCAGTAGTATCAACTTTAGGTCAAATGCAGCTGGTAGACACGGTTGCTTTATCCGAACCGCGGTTATGTCTTTACCAAGTTGATTCTCCTGGTGCAATGTGCACTAGCTTTGATATTTCCAGTAGCTCTCAAGCTATGGCGTTCGGAGACTCAACTGGAAGTATTCATTTATTTGTCAGCGCGGCTGAACCAATGTTTAATTCATTTTCGAGAATGACTGAACATGCAGATCCTGTAGACGGGTGTCCTAGTTTTGGAATTGATGATTTAAGTACGCCTTATTCTGCGATTCCACTTCCTGTGACGCATGACGCTGCTTTAGCGTCCGATTGGCCCGCCCAATTCATGCAAAATATTTATCGGTATGTAAATTCGAAAATTTATACTTTGTTTTACTTAAATTTATTTTTATTTAGGCGTACGCCTGCTATTGATCCAGATATTTTGCGAACAATGAAAATACAGGGCCCTATTGGTTATGCTCCGAATCCAAAATCCACACGACGAAATCAAGTGAGATTTTCTAGCGTTTTTTATTGTTAAAAATTTATTGATTTGTTAGAAATGGTACTTATTTTGTATTTAAATTTAGAATAAATTTATTTTTGGTTATTTTTGGCTTTTCCGTGACCTAACTTCAGAGAAAATTTTGGTGCGCGTCGCTTAACAACAAACAGACAATTATTATTAATAATTAATTTATATTTTTTCAGGTTGCATACGCTTTAGAAAATCATGGATCAAACATACAAGTAAAACTTTTTGGCTCGGATAAAATGTCAAAATCAAATGACGAAACAGGTTTTGTCGCAATTCCAAAAAGATATCGACGTGTCGACATAAAATACAGTAAATTAGGTAACGAAGATTTTCCATTTGATCAGTATAATAAGACTGGTTTGCCTGGGCTGGAAGCAACTCTACCTAACGCCTACTGTAACGCAATGTTGCAAGTAAATAACTGAATTAAATGTTTAAATAAATATTTAATGATTTTATTGTAGGTTTTATTTTATATTGAACCTTTGAAAGCTTCGTTGCTGTCTCATCTTTGTCCAAAAGAGTTTTGTTTATCGTGTGAGTTAGGATTTCTGTTCCACATGTTGTGTACGTCTCGTGGGGCCCCTTGCCAACCAGGAAATTTTTTGCGAGCTTTTAGAACAGTTCCAGAAGCGTCTGCCCTTGGATTAATCTTGAGTGATCTTCATCCGGAAGCTAAAATGAAAACTGATTTAGGGGCATTAATACAAGTAAGTTTTGTTAAATAATTTTAGGATGTTAATCATTTTTATGGTATTGCAGAGCTGGACTAGATTTATTTTGCACCAAATGCACTGCGAAATGATGGAAACCAGAAAAAGAAAATTGGAAGAAAAAGCGGCCAAAAAAGAAGCAAAACCATTTGTTTATAAAGAAACAGATTTTCCGAGTATTTTGGGCAGTGATGTTGGTGCGAGATTACGAAAAAATCAAAATCAGGATATGGTTGCGGAAGATGCTCCCAATCCGCCTTTAGACACAGAAATATCGTCCCTATTTTCAATGTCTTATCTCCAACAAAATACTTGTTTGAAATGTTCGCATGAAGTGCGAAAAGAATGCATTCAATTAGCTTGTAATTTAATTTATCCGCCCTCTTCAGCATCGCCGGGTGTTCAGGAAATTGAAGAATGGTCTTTTTGTGACCTCTTGTCTTCGAGTTTAACTCCTCAACAGACGACTCCTGCTTGGTGTGATGCCTGCGGAAAATTTAGCCCCACAAGCCAAGCCAAAATTGTGTTAGGGTTGCCCCAAGTTTTAGTGGTTAATACTGGATTACATAATCAACAATATAGAAGATTTTGGCAAGCGCAAATGGATAATACAGTAGCTAAAGCTCAATCTGTATCAACTCCCACAATTATTTCTAATATTACGACAAAACCTTGCCGTTACGGATCAAATTGTTCTCGCCCAGGTTGTAGATTTCGTCATGGACCTCCAGAAACTACAACAGCATGTAGTACACCTGTAAAAAGTCCTGCAAATGTGCAAATATTGACCGGAGTTGCCGCTAATCCGTATTATAATAATTCATGGCTGCCGCATGATATTATCATGAGTTTAAACGAAGGAAATAAGCTCAAAGTTGAAAAACTAGGCGAGGAAAAAGAAGGAAATAGCGAAAAATATTCTTTGTCGGCTGTTGTCTGCTACATAAACGACCAACAAGCCTCAGAAAAACGTAATATAGTCTCTTTAATTAGAATACCATCAAATTATGAATCAAACAAAAATAATAGCGAATCTTTGTGGTATCTTTTCAACGATATTAGCATCTCTGCTGTTTCCGCTCAAGAAGCAGTTTGGTTCAGTTTAGATTGGAAAGTTCCGTGCGTACTTTATTACAGTTCAACTTCAGTAATGTCAGCTTCTAGTAATATTACTCCTGCTATTACATCTGACGTTTTTGGTGAAGATAAATGTTTGGCGCGCAGTGGAGGCACTTCAGGCATTACTTTCACTCCTTTAGGTGCTCAAGAGATGCCTCATCCGGGAGAATTAGTCGCCATGGATGCTGAATTTGTTACTTTGAATCAAGAGGAAGCTGAATTGAGATCGGACGGGAAAATGGCGATGATTAAACCCAGTCATATGAGTGTCGCTAGAATCACTTGTATTAGAGGGTAAAAACATCCACTTATCATTTATATTTAATTAATTATTTGTATATTTGTAGGCAAGGCCCTATGGAAGGAACCCCATTTATTGATGATTATATTTCAACACAAGAGCAAGTCGTAGATTACTTGACAAAATTTTCAGGAATAAAACCAGGCGATTTAGACGCGAATTTTAGCTCAAAACATTTAACAACTTTAAAATCAACCTATCAAAAATTGAGATTCTTACAGGATAGTGGAGTAGTTTTCGTAGGACATGGCTTAAAAAATGATTTCCGGTAAAAACATTAAAACAATCTTTATTAATATTATTAATAAAATTATTTTCAGCGTAATTAATTTAATAGTACCTCCAGAACAAGTCGTAGACACCGTTTTGCTATTTCATCTGCCTCATCATCGAATGGTATCCTTAAGATTCTTAGCATGGCACTTTCTAGGCATGAAAATCCAATCAGAAACGCATGATTCAGTCGAAGATGCTCGAGCGGCCTTACAACTTTACAAAAGATACAACGAATTAAAATCTGAGAATAAATTAACTCAAGCTCTGACTGAATTATACGAAACTGGAAAATTACTGACGTGGCGAGTTCCAGAAGATTGAATTTTTTATTTTTTATTTGTATTTTAAATAATTTTTAATTATTTCAATGTCATTCCAATTTTTATACGTATGTAAATGAAATGTATTTGATTTAGTTGTCAATAAATTATTTGATTTAACTTTGACTGAAGTATATTTTCGTATAGATTTTGATCCTAGAAATTTGAATGTGAAAACTGGATCAAAAAATTCCTTACTGTTTCCGAAAAACTATTTAGGCCCGAGATATCCTCCTCCTAATAAATTTATTTAGTGAATAATAGCTGTGGTAACAATTGTGCAGACAATATCGTTTGAATTATGAAAATAAGTAATTTTAATTATTAAATTATTGTTTATTTTGATGAATAGTTCAAACATTTGCACACGGATGGTGACACAGCCGCCATGTTGATGTCATCTGTCAATCTATATAAATTTTATTATTGATTTTAAAAATTAATTATAACACAATAGAGAACAATCTTGACATGTAATTGTCACATATTTTTTAAAATATGATCTACAGTTCATCTGCAGGTATTGACGTAAAGCCAAATCTGTTTCGATTTTTTTGGTTGTAATGTGTGGTCCTTAATATGATATGTCTATGGGCAACTTGACAACGACAAGCACGTTTCATAACTGTGCTTTCAAATGGCGTCGTTTCTTTTAATTAAGTAGTTCTAAACAACAAGGAACGTGTTTATTACGTTTTATAAGTACATTATTATAAGTGTGAACTATATTTAAGCTTACAACTATTATTCTTATTGCATCTAAAGTTATTGTAAATGTGACATGGCAGTTATTCAAGCTGAAATCTTGAATACAAGTGAGTATGATTCTAATTGAATCCTGATATATCATGACGCTAATAATCTTGTTTGCAGCTCCTAAATCACTCGTACATTCATCAAGAATCCAATGGGATCGTCTACATTATTCGATTAAGATGAAACACATTTGATGGTTTAAGTTGATCTGTGAGATCACAATTAAAATCGTAGTTTTATTCAAGCATCATATTCTAAACAACTCCGTATTACTAAATTCTAACATTTTTGTAAGTCAGAAATTGGTTAAATAGTCTCAAAATTGTAAGAATCTTTCATCGTAATTTTAAATCAATTTGATTAGTAGGAGGCGATATTTAAGAACCATTCAAAATATATTTTTTTCGCACCCCTCATTTTAAAAAAATAATAAGGTACACAACGTTTCAACAGCAAAGTGCTGTCTTTTCCAAATGTAAGTTTGTATATTTTTATACATTTTTGTTGTCTTGATAACTTGTTCATTTATTATAATTTTTTTCCACTTGAAAAGTTTTGTCCTTGAACATATTGTTATTGTTTCTTTAAATTTTTGTTGTTGTCTAGGTGTTGGTAGTCATTAAATGACTTGGGCAAGAACCAAAAGTCTGTTTGAAAGCTGGCCTTTCCGCAAATCTTAAATTTTGGGCTTGATGCAGTCACGCTTGTATTTATTGGAACAACAGTCGAGGAATTCGCTGATTTCAATTCAAGTAAGTTAATTTTTTTAATATAATATTTAAGAATTATTGGCACACGAGAGCTCAATAATTTTTAAAATAATTTAGTTTTGAAATGTGGAGCTGTTGGTCACTATCACCAAAAGGTGATGGCTAAGCCCTGCCACCACGACAAGGTCGCTCCACTTTGGCAGGGGGCCTTATCACAGTTCTTAACTGAGATAAAACCACTTTGCACCCTTTTATCGGGTACAAAGTACCTCTCTATTATAATCTAATCAAATAACTTAGTCTAATAGGAATATAAAAGGGAAAAGGATGTATTGGGAATAATATGGGATTGTAAATATTATGTAATGTAGCTTCTCTTGACGTTGTGAATTTTCCGGACAATTCACAATGAAAAGATTTACTGTATTACTATAATACATTTAAAACAAACTATGCATAGTTTTTCAATAAGTCAACTTGTAAAGCTTTTGAAAAATTAAATTTAAGCCCTACCTAATTTCATTTCACAAAACATAAAAAATCATATTTTTCATATATGAATTAGAGAATAGCACCCCATGTTCTCTCAAAGCGCAACTTTATCATCAAGCACAGAAAGTACCCGACCTTATTTCATTAAAACCTTAAACTATATTGCATCCAACTAATCGCAGAACCACAATTTCAAGATCGCAGAAATAAAACCATATCAAACCATAAACAGCCTAACACCATATTCTATTTAATAATCGCAGAAACTCCTTTTGCAATAACAAAACGCACGACGAACCAAATTCGGACGTAATACCTTTTTTTATTCTGTTCAAGCCTAAGAACTATATTATTATAATATTTGATAAAAATGTTCAAATATATTTAACATAATCTATGCATAGTTTTTTAAGTCAACTTTTAAGATTTATATTTTTTTAATTTGATGAGTCTTGTAGAACTTGGAGAGCTCTCAATGCAGCAGCGAAGTTTTGTAGTCCTACCTAATTTTATTCCACTCAATACTCAAACCATATTTTCAATAATAAATCGGAAAGAAGCATCTCATATGCTTTCAGTCCGTAATTTCAAGTCCTCAAAACCTTAATTACTAATATCAAACCCTACTCATTTCAATCAATCGCAGAGATACTTTATACATCCCCAAGACGCAGAAATAAAACCATATTGAGCCATTTTCTTGTCCATTTAAGTCTAACACCATATTCTGTTTGAGAAATCGCTGAAAATCCTTTTTAATCATTTGCAGAAAAACACCTTATGTGTTTTCATACACAGCACACTCATCAAATCATATAAAATTGTACAGAGAAACACCTTATGTGTTCTCTCAAACGCAATTTTATTACCTTAACATTTATAAAATATGAATAGCAATTAGCAATTGTTCAAGCTGAACTGTAAACTTAATAATTCGCAAGCGTAAGGAGCTCCTTATTATAGTACAAATTATAAATACATGACAATACCATTTTTTTCTGAGAGCTCCATCTTTTCGTTCTGCATTTCAAAATATTGGATCTGCACTCATTTTATCTCACAAACCTAAAACAGAAAAATTAATGCACCCTAATTTATTTAGCTTTTTTGCAATTTAACACTTGAGTCGCACTAAACTTCCACTAACACTTTTTTTTTTAATTCGTTGCATTATTTTTGCATTGAACTGACACAGACACTTGTTTTAAAACCTGTTTTTTTTTAATTATTTATTTAACAAAAATTGAGATCTCAATTTCAAAGCAAAGAACAAGGTGTTGAACGTAATTAAATTGAATATTTCAACTAATGAAAAACCATCCTACAAGAACTCAATTTATGAATTTTCAATGATTTTAAAAATACAATAAGTTGACCAATCTTAAGCTTGTATTTGATGGATTGAAAATTTATTTGAACCTTTTTTCCATGTGAAATCTTTTAATAAAAAACTAGAGAAAAATAATACCGTAACAATTGAAATTATAAATGTAGGTATAGCTGTGCGTTATTAAGCTAAGTGTTTTACTAAAAACAAAAATAAATGAAATATAAAAATTGACATTGATCTGCAACTCGTTGCCAATTTTTTCTTAGCTATTAGCAAAGATCTGCAACTCTTGGCTAATAGTTTCTGTTACCATTACAAAGGTCTGCAGCCCATTTTCAATAGTAACAGTTTAACAATTGATAAAATATTGAAACTTGACCATTTTAAAAATGTACACAGCATGCCCTAAATTCATATTAAATTATAATAATGATCGCGGTTTAGCGTTGAAAAACGGCTCAAATAAATTTCGACGAATTTAATTCTAAAATTAATTTTTAAATTTAATTTGTTCTTCTTTCAAGCAAATTTTATTTTTGTAAAATGGTTTCGAGTTATTGAGAATAAGAGCTCACTACTTGTTCTTTACATTTAAATAGTTATCAGCACGTCTTTATTGTACGAAGCTCAAATACAGACTGAATAGGGCATTGCGTATTGTTTAAATAAATTGAGAGAAATAATTATGTTAGTCAATTTTATTCATTTAATAATAATTACACCCTCTGGCGGCAAAAAACTCAACTAGCGCTTACATCAAAAAAATGAACTTGACCTCACTTTGAAATAGTGGAGAGAATATCAGAACAAATAGTACTTCCTCGAGTAATAATTATATGGCTAGTTTCATTACTATGTACATATTTCACAAATTCAGTGTTGTATCAATTAATTGCATATTTCAAAGTGACAGGTGGCAGTTATATGAAATTCTATGTCCATTTGTCTCGAAAAACCAAACTAGTAAAAAAAATTGACAATTGTTTAAATATCATTTTTGACACTTTTATTAGAAATATCAAAATATAACGAATTTTATAATAATTCAAATTTTGATAATAACAAATGAACCGCTGATAATTTTGAAAAATGTTTTGGGTAAATGTTGTGCTAAATTATTCAAGAGTCAATTTTAGTTATTTCATATTTCATGATAAATATTACTGTTTATGAAATAAACGCAAAAAACTAAAAAGTTCCATCAATAAAGTTTTGGTACCACTGGTTGAAAAAAACTCACGAACTTAAATCTAGCTTTATAATAAAAAACTCAAATATAAAATTTCAGTCAAAAATTCGTACGCGTTTCAAAGTTATTGTGCTTTCCCACATTTCATTAGTTCGTAAATCTGCCACCTGGTGGTCAGCTACTTTGTTTTTTTCACCGATTGCTGGCCAATCTGTCTGATTCATACTTTATGATTTATTTGATGTCATTTCCGGCCTTACTGACAAAATGTTCCTCCTTGGACAAAATAATTATGATAAGTGTTTCTAAATGTGAAATATAAATTTGTTTTGTGTTTTATAATATTCCAAAGCTACTATTTTACGTGGTATTCATCATTTGTCCTTGTAAGTAGCCAAAATTTCAATAATTCATGTAGTAGTTTCATTTCGTGGTAAAACGTACGTGAAACGTTTGTTCATGTTCAAGTTGCTAGGCTATTCAAAAATGGCAGACATTGTTGTTGAAGCTTTGTCACGTGAAATTAGTTATTTTGCAAGGAAATACTACAGTATGAAATAAAAAAGTGTTGAAATATGAATATTTGAAGCAGAAATAATGTGTATT
This sequence comes from Dromius quadrimaculatus, assembly GCA_963989225.1. Lineage (NCBI taxonomy): Eukaryota > Metazoa > Arthropoda > Insecta > Coleoptera > Carabidae > Dromius > Dromius quadrimaculatus. The sequence goes on from OZ022333.1 coordinate 2,970,863, forward strand.
CTAAAAAATTTTACATATTACGGGTTTTATTTATGTAATAGATCTTAAAATTTGGACAATGGACAATTGGAAAAATATCTTTTTTGCAAGCAAGGTACAAAAACTGCTTATTCTATTTTTCTTACAAATGCTGAAATATGGATACAGGATGATTGCATGCAATAAAATGTTTGTAAATCCTTTAACAAATTCCTTAAGTAACTGTGCAATCAATTATTTGTTCTCCGATTAGTCCGTGAAATCAAATAACTCATCAAAAAAACTGTAAGTTATTTGAATTATTTCATAAAAAAATTCCATATGTTTATCATTTTTTGTTACATTTTTATTTAAAAGAGTACTTTACTTGGAAACAATTGTTTCTTCCTTACTATTATAAAGTACATTAGCTTATGACAGTTGCACAGTCTTTGATTGTGGCTCAATAACCTTAGTAACATTTATCCCAACAATCGTTACCAAGGTAATTAAGTTACACTTGACATTTGTTCCAGCAATCGTTACCTAGGTAATTAAGCTACGGTTAGGATAAATCAAAGACTGTTTAATTTCTGTGGTGACGATTATTTCAGCAATTGTAACTACAGTAAATAAGCTTAGATTTATTAAATTGTACATTTATTTGACTTATATAGCTGATTATATTTGGTAATCGAAAACTTGTGCAATGCGGGCTAAGTACGCCTGTTTGGGGGCATAAAGCAAACCGCAATACATAAATGTTTTGCATCTCGGCCGCAAATCCGGCTAGAACGAACAACAGACTTGAAGCTGCACTTGTAAAACGCTTCTTCCGCAGCAAACGACAAATTAAAATAAGGACGAAGGGTGTTGTTAGTCACCTTATACAGTTTATTTTTTTCATAAGACAACCACGTGCTATCTTCCTCAATCATAATTTATTCAAAAATTTGTTTTATAACAATTTTTTGTGCTTTAAATATGAATAAATCATTAAAATTTAACATTTATTGCAAAAAAGAAATAAAATGAGCTAGGTGCTGCCATCTTACAGTAAACCAATGAACTACAAATCGAACTTACCGGCTGTGTACTTGTCAACAAATTCATTTGTTCAATGTTTGCTGACAGTTTTTTTCCGCGTTTGCTAAATCATATTTAATAATAAATATGATAAAAAATTTGTTTTTAAATCGCATCAAATATACATTGTGACTTGTTTTTAATTGAAAGTGATAGTAATTTAAAATAAAAACACTGTTTTTAAGTTTAACAAAAGTGGACCTTCATTGGTAGTATTTTTGATGACACAATTCGCTCGATACAAATTTAAATTTTCAAGCTGCTCAAATTCATTTTTGATGATTGATGCATGACTGACAAATAGCCAAGTAGGTTTTTTGTACTAATGTGAATTTGGTTTGCTTTTAGTTCGATCAGAAGATTTAAATTGTAGTCCTATAAGGGCCATTGAACTGTACCTAATTGGAATAGTATAGAATATGGATATTTTGTAAAAATAAAACATAATTTGAGTAGCCGTTCTACAAATAGTTCAGCAAATACTCAAACGATGGCAGCACTTATCAACATGTTCATTAGATACATAAACAAATTTTGTTTTTCTTATTGTGTAATCGGTTAATTGTGAGTAGAATGAACGTGTTTTTCTAAATCGTAAAATATTTTGATTTGAATAATGCTAAAGTTAAAGTGTGAGTTATTTATTTTATTTGAATTAAATTTCTACAGCATATAACAGTGATATGTTCTAAATAAACTTTGAATTGTAACAAGATAGATTGTAGAAAAAGTATGAAACATTCATATATAAAACAATGACATATAAGCAGCCGAATTAATAATGGCTGCTCCAAAAATACTGTTGAAGATTTATATTACGTTTGAAAATCTTGGTTATAGGTACATGAAAATGGTGTTCAATGGATAATTAGTGATGTCGGATCATATGTATACGATGATGGTGTACATCGGGGATGCTTTCATCTGCTTTGTCAGCGGAGATGCTTCTCTGCCATTTGCAAGTTTTTCCCGTTGCTAGAGGAACCTTCCGGAAGCTGTCATCTTGGCTTTTACTAGATCCTTTGGGGAAAATCAAGTTGAGTATTAAGTAATAATATGTACAAAAGAAACAAATCACTTTTTTAAAATATTTTGGACTTTATGTTTGATATAAAAATTAACTAATTAATTATTGAGGTTAAGTATGCAAATTTCAAACATGCTTTTAATCACTAATTTAATTATTTAAGCTCAGATCGAATATTTTTGTTTTTTAAATAAATATGTTTTATTGGGTATAAGTTCTGTAATTTATTAGAAACACAACGTTTCAACAGCAAAGTGCTGCCTTTTTCAAGTGTTTTTTATTTTGATTGTAATTAACTTTTGTTGATTAAGGATATTTGATCGGCTATCATATGATATCCATAATTAGTGTATTGATTCATGATAAAAAAATTGAAGAGGACATCAATAATCCATGATTTAAAGAAGAATCTCATCTATTATTCAACAGAGAGAATTTCGGAAAATAGGAGGAGGAAAAGCTTTTATCTTTGGGAATATATCAGAAAAATCGCATTGATTGTTTGACTATTGGAAAATACATATTTTAGGATAGCAGAATAAATTAGTTCCCGATCAAATATGCCCTGATTTAAAGTAAAATAACAATTATAAATGGAATAAATGCATGATTAGGGCATTATTCTAATAGCAGGTAAATATGCGTGTACATTGAAACTATTTTCTCTACCCCTCTACCATAAATTTCTACCTTAATCCCCCTTTTTCAGTCTACACGCAATCTGGCTCGTGTGGGGCCCGTACCCAGGAGTTTAAGAGGCACCCTTTGGTGGTGCTGTCCACTGCTACCCGGAAGGGATGTTCCTTCGAATGACATGTGCATTGAGGAATCTCTACGGAGCATGGATTCCCGCCTGTTGTGGCGTAGAACTGTTAAATCAGCGAGGGAACAACGTCTTGATAGTTGTGGAGGATGGGGCGCTGCTGTGGGGGAACTGGCAGCGCCCAGACGACTTCTGTAAGTAAAAAAAAAAAAAAATGAAGGAAAAATCAATTAAAATCGCAATAAATTTTATTTACATATTAAATACAGAATTATTGGTTACAATAATTTTCACACTACAATATTGAAGAATTATTTTGTTGAAGATCAAACAAAAATCTTACTAGGCCATGATATAATAATTCCAGATGAACAAATAATGCTTCTATTCCATAGCGATTTAACTATCGAAAATACAATAAACAAACAAAAGTTTTAGTAAGCTATGAAAAGAAATGCATGTTGCTAGATAATGTTAATATTTCAATGCTTACTTGATTATAGAAGCCTTATTTAATAGAAATAAATGAATTTGTAACCAGATAGTCCTGTATTTGAATTAATTGGTTTATGTTCCCGAAACGCTGTAAAATATTGTGTCAATACTTGAAAAAATATTTTTTCGATAAATTTTACCTGTGTCGGTATAACTCTACTGCAGCTGCTCCTAAGGAAACCATCAAACAAACGACTGCTGTATAAATAACTATAGCCCCTCCTCGTGCTTCAATTTCCTCCTCGTTACATTTAGGCACCTCTGTATAATTACATTTCGATACATCCTCCAACAAATCAATCACCAGTTCATATAGCTCCCCGGAATCATTTCTTTTACAATGCGGAAATTTCGGAATGAATTCTTTAGGTTTTTTGATGATTTTGACGTCCTCAGCGGTCACTACGATCGGAATTTCGTTCTTAATTTCCTCCTTAATTTCTTCCGTAATTGTAATTGTATCACTGCTTGGTTTGAGCTGATAAATAACAGTTGTTAGCACTAGAAAAAAGAAAAGTACTCCGAATATCACAGGAGGCTGATTTTGTTGAGGTTCCATTTCTTTTCACATGACAGTTGACTATTTTAGGCGACTGTTTTGTGTAATATAGAAAGGGAATCGATATTTATGTAGTCCTGGGAGATGGGTGGACCAGTTTGTGGTTGGTCCTTGCGGAATATTGAGCTGGGAGTTCGTTCAGAAATTAGTTGGGCGATTAACGCTCGCGCAGGCGTATATTAATTTTATTAAAATATTAAAATAAAATCGTAGAGTGTTGATAAACGAGATATATAAAAATTTGTAGATAATTTTGTTTATTCATTATTTAATTGATTGACAAAATTAAACTGAAATTGGTCCTTGAATTATTTGGCACAATATTTATCCGAAACATTTTTCAAAATTTGATGAATTACTGTTAAATAATTGAACAAACAACGGAATTATTTAAAAACAATATCTATTGCAACATTACATGCGTGTTTTGTTGGTTGCGTATTTTGATTTTCTTCATAAAATTATTATTTAATATTTTTGAAATATTGTACTTTTCACAACATTAATTTTTGCCATAAAATTTGAAAAAAATATTGTCTTATCTTAAAGAAATTCGTGTCAGGTGCGCATTTTATTATCAAAGTTCGCGTCAGCGACCGTCACTTTTTTCATTCCTGCTAGCAGTATTACAACAGTCAGTTGTTAATTCGCATTCATCGTGTCGCGTTTAAATTCCCCGCGCCACCCAATAATTTTGTTTTAACAAATGTGAACGTCATTTGTTGATAAATGATTGAAATTGTGAATTGTGTTGTGTGAAATGAAACAAAAGGGCCAACATTTCGGATTTGAAAGAGAAATTTAGGTAATTGTTATATATTTTTGGGAAGTGTTTGAATTTTAAGCACCCATATCAGCAAGCTGTATATGCACACACATCGCACACGTATTTAATATCATATTTAGTTACCTTTACGCTTTGTGTGACCTGGTTATTTCCGATAAGGTATCACTATCTTGACACTTTTGTGTGGAACTCAAACGGTTCACTACAAAACATTGCGATTGCTCTTAAAATAGTTTTGGTTTTAACGTCTATTATTGAAGTGTTTATTAATTTCAGTGAAGCATTTGAAATCCATTAAATTTTCTCCAATTTAATTATTAAAAATATTTGTTTTTATTTATCTATAATATTTGGACAGGTAATAAAGTTCAATTTTTGTTGTGACCTTAAGATAAGTAACGTGTGATTGCTTAATCAGCATTAAATATTAAGTAAATTTTGTGGTTACCATCCATCAACTTTCAGGTATTTATATTTATTGTTTTTGGCACTTGTCAGGAACATTGAAACGTACTCTTAATGAGTTTGAAAAAAGTATTTTTATACACCGCGACCTGAGGTGATGAGGTTATTTTGGATGGTACATTTTTAGCTTCGGGGTCAGATCAGGTCAAAAAGTTACGGACATTTCAGTATTTGATGATTTTTACTCATAAAAGCTAATATTAGTCCAAGTTTTTTTTTTTTTTTTATTTGTTAGTTTATAACGTGACAAACAACATATCCCATTTAAAGGCAGCTACATTCTCAAAAATTGTCAAAAACTGTCAAAATCGGTTTTTTGCGTTTTACAAAAAGCCTATGCATCTGACGAAAAAAAATGTTTTGGTATAAAAAATGCACAATATAAAAATATTCAAATTATCAATTATTCTTCTCGGATATGTTAATTCTATTCGGCTATTCATTCCAAGTAAAAATAAGTGTGAGTAATATTTAAAAATGGAACAATTACTGATAAGATTATCCATATTTACCTGTTCAAATCCGGCTCATATTTACGTGTGAACTTTATCACAATTTTTTTCTGTTGATATCAAAGTCTGCCAGACTAAAACACTTGAAATCAAGGCAAATTTCAAACAGTCTGCTAAATTGTGACTGATAAAACAAGTAAAAAACCACCACAAAATATGCAACCCATTAAACACTCGAGGTGTGCTGCACGTATTCTGCCCCTTTTCTTATTTTTTTGAACCCTCTCACTTATTATAATACAACTACTGCTAAACTAGATTTACTGTTGAACATAAAAAACAATCAAATAAAGTGAAGGGTTGAAACTGATTTTATATTATTTTTTAGAAGATCAAGGCTGGAAGCTAGTTTAATAATAAATTGTGTGAAATACATAACATTCAATTTTTCATACATTGATGTATCAATGGTTGCATAATCCCTAATGAAAGCATTTTTAACAATTGTTTTTTTTTTTTTTTGCAGATTGTCACAACGGTGTCAGAGAGCGCCACGTCGGCGGCCAGAGCCTTTTCGTGCTCAAAAATGCGCGCCGCCGACGAAGACGACGACGAAGAAATAACAATCAGAGCTGCAGCAGTTGGTCATCGTCTTAGCTGTATCATCAACAATCTTACCAAGAACAGACAAGAAGGTAAGAATATGTTTATGCATATGAGTGTTTTTTGGGCAGAGCCTCAGGCCCAACCTTAAAATGACACACCTCATAAACTTTCACACATACAAACATGCTTAAGCCGTAAAGCAATGTCAACTTTGAGATAAGTTCATCAAGAAATATTACTACGGATTGAATATGAAATTCTTAAACAATTAGTTTTATTCTTAAGTCCATAATTCACGTTTCCTGTTAGTGGTCACTTCCGGTCTGCGTTTGCGTCGCGTGCACTCCATTCAAAATGAGTACTTTGCTCGAATGACCACTGAAATCATAAACCATGAATGGATTAAAGACGAAAGACGAAGGCTGGTGACTTTTAATATGGGTAGCAAAAGACTTTGAAAAAAATTTAAATGAAAATGTGTTGAATACAATCCTCCCAAGTATTTTATAACCTTTCAACTATATTTATTCATCCGTTGTCTTGAATACTTATTGTCTACATTCAATCATGCATTTACTTATCATAATATGTGTCTAGCATCTTAATTTTAAACTTTCAATTCTTGACATACTCTGTTTTTCAAACACACAACCACACAATTCTTTAATTTTAATTTTAACTGAACTTTGAACATATTCAGTTTGAAGTCAATTTTCTAGAAAAATAAAAATCTGCTGTACCTACTTCCTCGACCATCAATTTCATGGCTAGTTTTATAATCAATTAATTGCATATTTCAAAGTGACAGCTGTCATTGTTAAAAGTAAATAAATAAGTATTTTTGAAAAAGAATGAAATTGAGATGACTACCAAATTAGAATTAATTGATGAACAAATTGGAGCAACATTGGATAAAGTAAGAACATATTATTTGTCGTGCGGAAATGCTAGTTTTTCCGGTTTGTGCCTCCGGCCATAACTCACAATTTTCTTTTCAATCTTTTTCTGTGCAGTCCTCTCCATCCTGTGTCATTTCTTTCTACTAAATTGCTAATAATTTATGTTTATACGTGAATTCATGACAACAAGACACACTCTACGATCACAGTAATGCACGATTTCTATACACGCTATGTTACCACGACAACAAACAAAAATTCATTCATAAAACGACGATGGAGACAATATTACCAGTAAATTAAGTAAAATGTTTAAATGTAAATAGTAAAGTAATTTGAGGTGATACACTCGAGTACTTTGGAAAACTACTCTAATATTTAAACTAATTAAAATAATTAATCAAAGTGACTTTGAGGTCATCGTCCATCAACAATATGATCAAGATAGTTAATTCAACGGGCTTCTTACATATCTACCGATGCTAAGAAGCTCAAAATTGAACAATTGAACATCTGAAGGGAATTTGCCTGATCATGGTGGTTAATAGCAACACTTTTCATTTTTTTTTTTTTTTTATTTTTGTTAGTGACAATCACTACTTCATCAAAGTGTATTTATACTGCAAATCTATCTTCACTGAGGTCATTTAAGGGTCACGACCTGACCTCTAATAATAATAATAATAATCTAATTATCAGCCATAATGATACAGGGTGTTTTAAATGTTAAATACGTTTGGTTTAACATAATGTTAAATTAATTTAATTTGCATTTACACTGTGGAACAATAAGTTTACAAGGTAATTAGCTATTTTAATCGAAAATTGTAAATATTACAACGAATTGAAGAAATTTCCAAATGATTTTGTCTTTTGTTAGTTGGTTGTGAATTCTAAAAGGTCAGATTAAATCATATTAACTAATTAACATGTTATAGTCATTGTTAGAAACTTAGTCACTTGATCGTTGCTAATTATTCATGCGAAAGTTAACACTAAAATTATACGCCTACCTACTTTTTTATTTAAATCATATTTTAATAACTTTAAAGGTAACAAACTGAAATTTGTCTTTTATTTTTTTTTAAATGAATAATGGTATATAATTTATGTGTGTGTGAAAAGAGAAAGATGAATATAATAAGGGAATGGCGCGTGCACCGATCTATTTAAAATAATAATTAGTTTGTATTAAATTAACGAGTTCTTTCACCTCTAGATCTATGTGCTCATGTTTCTTGACTCGTGCCCATTTAATTGAACAAACAGCGCCGTTCACTAACTAACTAGCGGTTAGTTAAATTAGTAAACGACTTAAAGGTAACCGGAAATGAAAGAGGTCAATTTGGAGAATGTCCGGTAGCTGCTTCCGCAGAAATACATTGCAAAATCTAAATTTACATATATAAATAGATACACATATTTTACTTGTCACATTATAAACTAACAAATGAAAAAAAAAAAAAAGAATTTAAAGTTATCAAAATAGTTGAATAAACTTAATATTTGACTTCCTGTTGGTAATTAAGTATTGTGGGTGTGTAAAAGATGCATTGTAGGTGTATTGCATTGTCTTAAAATATTTGTGAGGATGTTGCAAGTTAATGTCATCGGATGTCGTGACTTTTAATCCTCAACCTACATCAAACATGTGACTCATTCAAACAAATATTTGCAAAAAGGATTCTTTCAAAATTTGCTCCGCCATTAAAATTTCGCACCCTTGCTCTGCGATACCATCGTTCAACAACATCCATATATTTTCTTCAGGAGATGTTATCTGAGTCCGACATAGCGTATGACCACGTGCTTCGCCATATTACATAACATACTGTACATAATACAGTATACAATGGACTATTTTGCTTTTGTTTCTAGATTTTTGTTTTTCTTTATAAGGACTTCCTTTTGTGGTCACCGGACAACGAATTTTAAATTGGACACAACAAGGCGGTACTTTGATCACATTTCATTTACATTACAGGGTGGTATTTTATTATTTAATAATTCATGACATTTTGAATAAATATTTAATAATTTTCATCATGTTCTTCGTGACTGCGGCTTTCTTGCAAAATGTCATCCCATTTAAAAGAAGCTAATCATTTGTTGCGAAATAATCTTCCTTAGGAAATCATCCCAAGACAATGTTTTCTAATTTGCATTCGAAATGATTGACTTGATAATTAATTTGTGAAAAAAAAAAAAGAAAAAAAAATCAAAAAACTTGAGGTACCTGTTTTTAGTCCGGTTTGGCTCCAAACCTCTAGTATTTTGTGTGAGTGTGTGTTAGTAAAAGGTGAGAGGTTAGAGCATGGCACGGCACGGCCGTGACCTACGACCTGAAGACCTCGAGCTCAACCTACACACACATACACAAATACAAGTCTTTATTCTTTCTGTACTCTGGCTCTTTCACAGACACATTGCAAACACTGTTAGTGTTAACAGTGATACAGTGAAAAAGGTACCTGGAGCTCATCTTCAGACTGTGAATAATTGTGTAAATTAAGTGAATATGATACAAGTGTTGGAAAATCATTTAGTGCACAAATATTTAAGTATGTATTTTAATTATTTTTCAACTGTATGCGGAAAGCCATAGGTCATTGTTCAGAGGTTACTTGAACTATACTTTGCATTCATAACGAACAATATACAATTTTTTTCACAAATACTTAAATAACAACAAGACTGTAAATTCCTAAAGATAAAAATGATAATCGGCAGATAATTAGAGCCTCCGTTGGTAGCTCACCAACAGCTTTGCGCAAGAGATACCACAACTGATAAGTTGCTATCTATATTGTGATATCTACGCCTTTTGATTGTTCCGCAAGATACAATCTGTCTATAAATTATTTGGAATTGTTCGATTCTACGAGAGGCATGTCAAAAATATAAAATAATTCCTAACATTGTAAACTTACCTTGTAGATTATAAATATCTATGCCTCTTCAAATTCATCTCTACAACACAAATCATTAAACAGAATTCGAATTATTAACAATTATAAAGTAGACATTTTTATTCCTTCAAAACAAACCCCAATTTATAATAAAAAATTATAAGATATCTACTAATATATCACATCAACTCTATAAATTATAAATATGCAAGAAAATTTGAAATCGAGGATGAAAATAAAAACGAACTTGAATTGAAATTATCATTGCAAATATGACAAGGGAGGTATAAAATAAAACTTGAAAATTTTTTTTGATATTAAATTTGAAATGCACTTACAGCGCCTTAAATTTACTGTTGACACGATGCATTTTTCTTTGCATTAAAATGCAGAATTAAATTGTAAAGCAAAATGCAGTATTTAACAAGTTTCTGTATTTTTCTTATAATATAAATAGAAAGAAAATCTAGAATTGATCAATTAGTTCTTGAAAAATGGTTTGAAATCACAATCTTCAATTCAATTATGTGAACTATGAATGATCTAAATTAGAATTTGTGAGATCATAACGTACCTACAGCCTATAACTTTTTAAATAAATCCCTAAAATGCGACTTATTAAATAAAAACAAAAAACTGCGGTGGCCATCACAGTATTCATACATTTCATAGTCAGTTTCATTGCTGTCTAATAAATTTATGCCTAGTATTATAGAAGACAAATAAATTTACTTCCAAAGTAATTAAAATTTACTCTGTAAAATAACAGTCGATTTTTTGACAGCAATGCTTTTATTGTCGTAAAGAATAAATAATTAGACTAGAATTTGTCAAATAAAATGGCTGGTACCACAAGCTCTGTTTTTGGCTATAATATAGTAGTGTTATTTTAAGAAACGTTTTAAGGCAATATAAATATTTCAAGCTATTTTGATGGAAAATATGCAGATAAATTTTGTAGACATATGTATTTTCTGTAATTTATATCTGAAGATTGTTTTCTAAAATATTTGGGAAAATTCTAATTGCGTCAAAACACATCTTGACGCAACGCTCCTAGTACCGCCAAAAACAGAGCTCGTGGTACCAGCCAATGAATTTACTTTGGGAATAAATTCACTTCTTCCTTTATAATAATGGGCATTAGAGTATCACATCAATTAATTGCATATTTCAAATTGACAGCTGTCATTGTCACAAAACAAGTATTTTTCAAATGAAGAATTTTTTTTCAGATTTTTGAGGTCTTTAATTCATGGGAACAACATATAATTTTAACTTTTAATTGCTAAGAACGTAATTTAGAGGTGGTAACTGATTATTTACTTTATATTTTTACTAATCTTATCTCCACGCAAGCTTTGAATTTATACCAAACTAGACTCATTTAAATAACTTGTAGAAAAAACAATTGACAATCGTTTAAATATCCTTTTTGACATTTCTACGAGAATTATTCCCGCAGGAGCTTTAATTTGATATCAAATAAGATACTTATTTAAAAAAAAAAAAAAAACAATTGATGAATGTCCAAATATAAGTAATAAGGGATGGAAGTCAAAATGCAATATGATTTTTACATCTTTTTGTTGTTGTACCAATATAAAACTTATAAATAATATGTTAATCTTTTTCGATTCGTAACAAAGTATTTATTGAAAATAATCGCAATGTATTCAGAGCACGTTTTCATCTAGCTATAAACGTCAAGAAATGATTTAGTTCTTTGCAATATCATTCGTCATAGATCGTAAATGCAGTGTACTGAGAGTTCGGAATGTTTCATGTCCGTTATAATATAGTGTTGATGATCTTTAACAAATAAACACATTATAAACACTAGTACTTGGTTTAGACGCCCACTATCAATAAATATTATAAATTAAAGCTCCATTTACTTATTTGCAAATGCAACTACTCTATTATAAAATACAGATTTTTTTTTTTTTTTTTAAATGAATAGAGCCACAGGTCACGAGTTTTAAACTTCTTTACCCCGCCTATGGTCAGAAATACGTGCTGTTGTATTCGATCGGATGGTCGATGGTGTGTCTTTTCTTTTGTGCTGCCGCTTCGGTTGCTCTTGCTTCTGATTCTCAAGAATTGGCTTCTGTACAAGAATTAAATTACACAAAAAACTCTAATAGTTTTTTTCAAATATTATTTCACCCCCTTCAATACATTTATGTATTGCCAGTGGCCGCCTTCTCTTTGGAGACTCTACCGCCCGAATAAGCGACAAACCTATCAGCAATTCTCATTATTATTGAATATTTCACCTTTCAACTGCCAAACATGTTTTTAAATATATAAAAAAAAAAAAAGAGAAAAAGCATGATTGAATTCTTCCCGCAAAGGTCACTACTTAATGACCGGACGTATAACTCCATCTTCTATCTCTGTCTTCCGTTCCGAATATTTCTTGTCGTCTATTTCTTGTTCTTGTTGGTTTGCATTGACCACTCCGGTTGATCTCAGAGTGACCAGGCGATATCTTATGATGTTCAGTTGTCATCATCGGTTCCCGTGAGAGCCACTGCTTCTACAAGATCCAAAATGCGTGGAATTTCATTGGTTACGCGTTTTTTCTAAAGAGATTTCGATGGAAATTATTAGAGTGGAACATATTTGATAGATTTAGCAAATGCTGAAATATTTTTATTCAAATTTTCTTTAATATTTCTTTGCAAATGCTGGAAATGGTTGTACGTGATCAAAATAAAATCAAATAATCCAGAAATTGCCACGTTCATATGATATCGCGGTCAATAACAGAACAGAGCAATACACAATTATTATAGTTGATTGGTTGCTACAGCAACAACCAAACAAGAACAACCGACAACAGGATGTTGTATTCTCGCCTCCGGTGTTAGCGAGCCTTTACACTTTAGACCTAGACCTCTCCTGTGTAATATACACTGTACTTAATACTAAAAGAAGAAATAGGAAGAAATGTTTCAAAACTTTCACAAACACAAAAAATAAAACATAATAATTATAATTATCAAGGGTTGTTTATTTGCTAAAATTACAAACTTTGGTTGATATTTCTTTGTTGTAGCCAAATGTGTCCATATTTTAAGATTGATGATTAGGTTACAATAATTTTTGTTACATTTTTACATATAGCATTCATTTTAATATGAAGTGAAGCATGAAATTAACATATTTTCTGTTTGTCAGGTCATCTACTTCTATCGGTTAGAAGATACTTCATAATATTATATTTGTAATTTAACCACGAACGACCAGAAGCTGTTTGACTTAAGATCTAAAGAGTGCAAAAAGCACTTCTTGGAGAGTTCGTTTCCATCGGAGATATTGCCCTGTGGTACGTTACAGAAATTCGTCTAATGTGATGACCATTCTCCTTCTCCAATAAGAACAAATCTTACATTATATTATTTCATTTTTGAATTCAATTTGTATTTGTAAGTAACCTAGAAATTAATTTTAATGAGAAGTGCATGAACTATTTTTTCATTCTGATTTATTGAATCATCAGCACTATTACAAACTGTAAACTGTGATATCAATTTAATTATATTTGAAAATGATTTAGTTTAGAAATGTGGAGCTGTTAGTCACCATCACCAAAAGGTGATGGTTAAGCCCTGCCACCACGACAAGGTCGCTCCACTTCGGCAGAGGCCCTATCTCAGTTCTTGACCGAGATAGAGCCACTTTGTACCCTTTTAACGGGTACAAAGTGCCTCCCTATTACAATCTTATCAAAAAAAAAACTTGAGCTAAAAGGAACATGAAAGGAAAAAGGATATATTGGGAATAATATGGTGTTGTAAATATTATGTAATATAGCTCTTCTTAACTTTCTGAATTTTCCGGACAATTCACAATGAAAAGATTTACTGTATTACTATAATACATTTAACACAAACTATGCATAGTTTTTCAATAAGTCAACTTTTAAAGCTTTTGTAAAATTAAATTTAAGTCCTACCTAATTTCATTTCACCAAACATAAAAAATCATATTTTCTATATATAAATTAGAGAGTAGCACCTCATGTGCTCTCAAAGCGCAATTTTTTCATCAAGCCTTAAAAGTACCAGACTTTATTTCACTAAAATCTTAAACGATATTTTTTTCAACTAATCGCAGGACCACAATTTCAAGATCGCAGAAATAAACCATATCAAACCAGAAGCAGTCTAAAACCATATTCTATTTTATAATCGCAGAAACAACTTATGTAATAACAAAACGCACAACGAGCCTAAAATCATATACCAACCAATAAATCGCAGAAACAATTAAACCACAATTCCAAAAATAAAACACAAAAACCGCAATTTCAATACGTTTGAAACTTAATAATCGCAGAAATTTCTTTTGCAATAACAAAACGCAGAACGAACCTAATTCACAAAGTAATACTTTTTTTCCATTCTGTTCAAGCCTAACCATATTCCATTCAATAAATCGCAGATATAATTAAACCACAATAAAACCATAAAAACCATCAAATCCGCAATTCCAAAATCCTTAAGATTAAACCTTATTTCGCTTAAAACTAAAACCATCTTATCTTTAATCAGGTATAGAGAAACACCTTATGTGCTCTCTATTTGCAATTTCAATACCACAATAATGTATAAAGTTGTAATCATTTGTATCAACCCTTATTTTTATTAAATCTAAAAGCATAGAGAAGAGCACCTCATGAGCTCTCTCAAACTGCAATTCTTAAGATTTATAATAATGACATCCTATCATTTATTTGAGTTAGAACATATATGAAATAATTTCCAAGTGCAAAAAATAGACACAATACTTTTATAACCAGGAAGCTCCATCTTTTCATCCTGTTTGTATTTTGAGATTAGTTTAAAATAACTGGACTTGCATTTGATTTGTTTCTCAAACCTGCAACAAAAAAATTAATTAGTGCAATAATCTCAGCTTCTTGGCAGCTCGCTTTTGGACACTTGAGTCGCGCACTAAATTTAACACTTTTCACTACATCCCGCACTAAACACAAACACTTTTAACACTTGTATTAAATCCGCATTTCATTATTTTTTATGGTACTAGAATTGAGATCTCAATTTCTAAGTGAAGAAGAAGTTGTTCAATAAATTATATTGTTTTTATTTTGAATTTTTGGCAGCATCTCACAAGAAATTAATTATTGGATATGTTTTCAATGGAATTTCGCTTATTTTGGAAATATACATCATAAGTTTTTAATATTAATAAAGAAACTGTAAGCTGGCCAAACTTACAGTAATAATTTACTTGATTCAAAGGCAAAAATTTATTTGTATCTTTTTGGTATATTTTAATCAGAATCTAGATCAGTTTACAATAGTCTATAACTGTACATAATAAATCAAAGCATTGTATAAAAAAAAAATGTTATAAGATTAAAAGTATGAAAATGAATAAAACATAAAAATGAACAATGATCTGCAACTCATTGTTAATTTTTCTCATCTATTAGCAAAAATTTGCAGCTTTTTGCCAATAGTTTCTGTTACCATTGCATAGGTCTGCAGCCCAATGTCAGTGGTAACAGTTTAGCTATTAATTAGATATTGGATCTAGCGTTTTGCAAATATCATGTATAGCAATCTCTTATTCAAGTTTTGTTTTTTGCAATATTTACTAAATTGCAATTGCAACAAGTGGTAAGAACGATTCAAATAAATTTCAGCTAGTTTAACACAAATTGTAATATTTGATCACAAAGTGTGATCCATTTAATCTTTAATCTATAGCAAGTATTTAGTTTAATGTTTTCTATTTGGGAACTGATGAAATATATATATATATTTTTTTTATATTTTAATTTATTTTAAATAATTTATGTAGAACTGTATTAGTTTATCATTGGAAATTTTATGCTATGAAAATTGAAATGAATAACTTGTTCACATATCTAAGAATCTATTAGCACGTCTTTACTACACCGGCTTCATACACTGACTGATGGATTCAATGTTAAAATTAAAATTTTAATAAATCGCACTAATCAATCTCAAGCCATATTAAAAGATATTCATTGAATTGTCACTAGATGGTGTTACCTATTATTCAATTGATTATGTTCGATTACATGTATCAATATATTGATTTTAACACGAAATCTATAATCAGTTAGTGTTTGAACTCCATACAGTAAAGATGTATCAATAAATTTTTAGATACGTGAAGAACAAGTATTTATTTTGCATGAATAATTTGAAAAAAAAACATATTCCATCAGTTTCAAAATAGCAATCATTATAAACTAAATTGTAGATTAAATAGATCACATTTTGTGATCAAATATTACAATTTGTGTTAAACCAGCTGAAATTTATTTGAATCGTTCTTACCATTTGTTGCAATTGCAATTTAGGTAATATTGCAAAAAAAAAAAAAAAAACTTAAATGAGAATACTGTACATTATATTTTCAAGACGTTAAATACTAATATCTACTTGATATCTAAACTGTTATCACTGACATCGGGCTGCAGACCTATGCAATGGTAACAGAAACTATTGGCAAAAAGCTGCAAATTTTTGCTAATAGTTGAGAAAAATTAACAATGAGTTGCAGATCATTGTTCATTTTTATGATTTATTCATTTTCATACTTTTAATTTTATAACATTTTTTTTTTTTATACAATGCTTTGATTTATTATGTACAGTTATAGACTATAGTAAACTGATCTAGATTTTGATTAAAATATACCAAAAAGATACAAATAAATTTTTGCCTTTGAATCAAGTAAATTATTACTGTAAGTTTGGCCAGCTTACAGTTTCTTTATTAATATTAGAAACTTATGATGTATATTTCCAAAATATGCGAAATTCCATTAAAAACATATCCAAAAATTAATTTCTTGTGAGATGCTGCCAAAAATTCAAAATAAAAACAATATAATTTATTGAACAACTTGTTCTCCACTTCGAAATTGAGATCTCAATTCTAGTACCATAAAAAATAATGAAATGCGGGTTTAAAACAAGTGTTAAAAGTGTTTGTGTTTAGTGCGGGATGTAGTGAAAAGTGTTAAATTCAGTGCGCGACTCAAGTGTCCAAAAGCAAGCTTTCAAAAAGCTGAAATTATTGCAGTAATTAATTTTTTTGTTGCAGCTATGAGAAACAAATCAAATGCAAGTCCAGTTATTTTAAACCAAGCTCAAAATACAAACAGGATGAAAATATGGAACTTTCTGGTTATAAAGGTATTGTGTCTATTTTTTGCACTTGCAAATTATTTCATATATGTTCTAGCTCAAATAAATGATAGGATGTCATTATTATAAATCTTAAAAATTGCAGTTTGAGAGAGCACATGAGGTGTTCCTCTCTATGCTTTTAGATTTAGTGAAAATAAGGGTTGATGCTTTATAAATTATTGAGGTATTGAAATTGCGAATAGAGAGCACATAAGGTGTTTCTCTATACATGATTAAAAATAAGATAGTTTCAGTTTTAAGCGAAATAAGGTTTAATATAAAGGATGTTGGAATTGCGGATTTGATGGTTTTTATGGTTTTATTTTGGTTTAATTGTATCTGCGATTTATTGAATGGAATATGGTTAGGCTTGAACAGAATGGAAAAAAAGGTATTATTTGTGAATTAGGTTCGTTGTGTGTTTTCTTATTGCAAAAGGAGTTTCTGCGATTATTGAATGAAATATGGTTTTAGTTTTAAGCGTATTGAAATTGCGGTTTTTGTGTTTTATTTTTGGAATCGTGGTTTAATTGTTTCTGCGATTTTATTGGTTGGTATATGGTTTTGAAGCGCGAATGGAATGAATAAAGGTACTACTTATTGATTAAGCTCGTTATGCGTTTTATTACTACGTAAGGTGTTTCTGCGATTATTAAATAGAATATGGGTTTAGGCTGTTTCTGGTTTTATGTGGCTTATTTCTGCGATCTTGAAATTGTGGTCCTGCGATTAGTTGAAAAAAATATCGTTTAAGATTTTAGTGAAATAAAGTCTGGTACTTTTAGAGCTTGATGAGAAAATTGCGCTTTGAGAGCACATGAGGTGCTACTCTCTAATTTATATATAGAAAATATGATTTTTTATGTTTGGTGAAATGAAATTAGGTAGGACTTAAATTTAATTTTACAAAAGCTTTAAAAGTTGACTTATTGAAAAACTATGCATAGTTTGTGTTAAATGTATTATAGTAATACAGTAAATCTTTTCATTGTGAATTGTCCGGAAAATTCAGAAAGTTAAGAAGAGCTATATTACATAATATTTACAACACCATATTATTCCCAATATATCCTTTTTCCTTTCATGTTCCTTTTAGCTCAAGTTTTTTTTTTGATAAGATTGTAATAGGGAGGCACTTTGTACCCGTTAAAAGGGTACAAAGTGGCTCTATCTCGGTCAAGAACTGAGATAGGGCCCCTGCCGAAGTGGAGCGACCTTGTCGTGGTGGCAGGGCTTAACCATCACCTTTTGGTGATGGTGACTAACAGCTCCACATTTCTAAATTAAATCATTTTAAAATATAATTAAATTGATATCACAGTTTAGTTTGTAATAGTGTTGATGATTCAATAAATCAGAATGAAAATAATTTATGTTCTCTAAATAAAATTTTGGTCTAGTACGAGTATTAATTGAAATTAAAAATGAAATAATAAAATGTAAGATTTGTTCTTGTTGGAGAGTAGTCATCACATTGAACGAGTTTTTGTGACGAACCACGGGGCAAGGTCTCGGGGACATATCTCCGAAGGGCGCTGACTCTTCAAGAAGTGCTTCTTGCACTCTTCAGATCTCAAGTCAAATGGCTTCTGGTCGTGGTTAAACGACAAGAAGTACAATATAATGATGGATCGATAAAAGCAGATGACCTGACAACGGGAGATATGTTTATTATTTGCTTCATTCCATACTTAAATGACTGCTTCACTTTAAGCAAAAAATTAAAGGTTATTTCAAGTCTTTTATCTAACGATAATCAAAATGTATGTAACAAAAATTAAAATTAATCAGTATTGTAACCTAACCATCAATCTTAGAAGACGCGCACAGTTGGCTAAAATACTATGTAATTATTTTATTAAGACGGTAGTGAATATTTCATTCAGAGAATGAAATA
The DNA here is from genome assembly GCA_963989225.1 of Dromius quadrimaculatus. Classification (NCBI taxonomy): domain Eukaryota; kingdom Metazoa; phylum Arthropoda; class Insecta; order Coleoptera; family Carabidae; genus Dromius; species Dromius quadrimaculatus. The sequence goes on from OZ022333.1 coordinate 2,989,967, forward strand.
TACATTTCATTATTATCTCCTGTTGGTTATTTGTGATTTGTTTTCAATAGTCATGTCACCTTAGCTAATTAGCACTCATCTTGTGTGACATTCAAACACATACATAGATATTCTGATCGTGGGAACACTGCACGATCAAGACCACCAATGTCCACTCAAGAGTGCACTGTCCACGACTAAAATGCTTTCTGTGTTCCGCACACTCACAAACACACGCACACCCATACTTTTTTTAAACTATAAATAATATAAAAATTTAAATACAAATTTTGAAAAATATTAAGATGCATCCCTAGAAAATGTTTTGAATTAAGACGCAACTATTTCTATGATAATTTATGACGTTGTATTGCTTTTATATCTTAGAAATATGTAAAAACAAATAAGTTATGAATTCTTGTTTTTTTGTTTGTGGTCGACTGATTTGTCATGTTGACAGATTCAGTAGCAGGAATTTTAATAGCGTACTAAACAGCACATAATGAATTGAATACCGTAACTTAGCTATATCCATTTAAAACTTATAAATTATTATTAAAGTAGGCTCAACAAATATCTTTTGGATAGTATAAATTAGAAAATAATGTACTTCCTGGATTCATGACTCAAATGAATTCTTAAAAATGTCAAGGTGTCGTCAGATCTAGGCGCGTCTTAATTAAAAATCATTTACGATCCATAACATTCAATATTATTTTGATATCTTCAAGTGTATCAAGGACATTTAAGTCTGTTGGTGACTGTTGTATGACCTGCGAGAGGTGCGGTAGACAGGTGCTATTCAGGTGACCTCGACTTGATCTGGAGTAGCTTGAATTGAACTGTGGATTCCAAAAAGTTCACAGCAAAAAAATACACCATTTTTAATATTAATATTTATTCTCTATAATTAATTCTATCCTTCTTCAGTATTGTGCAAAATTTTATTATATTTGGGAGAATGGTTTATCGATAAATAAAATAAATGGTAATTTTTATAGTATTAAAGTTTTGAGACCAATGTTTTAGAAAGAGAGGAAGAGTGCTCGGGGCTTGAAAGGTGACAGAATTATGGGTGCAAGGTAGTGATCGAAGTGTGCGTCGAAATAGATGTATGGTTATGGCCAGCGGTCAACTATAAAAGGTGGAGTCTATATTTATGAATATTGTTAGATATACCCGTATGAAAAATTATTATTCGGTAGCGGAATAATGAACAGTTTTTTGAAATTAACAAAAAAATGTAATTGCGCGTAAGAAACTCTGCACTCTTCAGATCTTCTATCTCAGTTATTATCTTAATTTTTCTCTTTCTGGTCACCTGCCCATTGCCCGGTGCTCGCTTACTGACCCCCGACATCTCCGCCGAACGGCTGACCTTCCTTCTATCCATCTTTCTCGGACACCTGTTGCTTGAATACAGACTATTTTCGAGCCATCTTTGTCTTGCTCACGGCTACTGCAGCAGTGGTCTGCTGGATACGTGCCGAGTGCCCGCTCCTGCTCAGGTGAAGCTGATGATGGACACAGGGGCGGAGAACACTATTCTTCACTTTTCTCCTCGCTTTTAAATGTGATTAGGCAACCTGTATTACTGGAGACTCCAATACTCCATTAAGCGACTAACTTCCATGAAAAAAAAAAAAATCGCTACAATTATTCTACCAACACTTTAAATAAATAGTTTAGGGTACTTGCATGCAAATACCGATTTAAATTGACTGAAAAAATCAGATTTAGGCAACCTGCATTGCTAGAGACTGCAGCGCCCAAATAAACGACTAGCTTCCACCAAAATAATATCCGTTTGTTATACGGATATTTGTGATTTTATTCGAATAATATAAAACCAAATTAAAAGTTAGGAGATTTCTGATCCAAATTGTAACGAAATTTGATCCAGAAACTCCTTAAAATTTGGTGTATAACATTGTATTAGTTAATGGAATTGACGTTTTAGGGACAAATATGGACTAATTGCTTGAAAAACTAATATTTTATTAAATTAGACGCGGTTTAATCAGCATGCATTGTAGGAGACTCCAACGCCCGATTAAGAAATGAAACTCAAGAAAATTTTATTTATAGAAATTTGTCAAAAAATCTTTTAAAAACGAATTGAATACAAATACATGTTTAAGATGTATTAGAAATCGTGCAAAAATTTTTTAAATAAATTGGGTGTGCCCTTTTCCGAAATAATTTTTTCTCCAGCTATGCTTCTCCATATACAAACACCGCCACTTAGTCGCGTACTACCTGTTGATCATTTGTAACGTCCGTCCTTGTCTGCCCACTTGTTTTCCACATTCCTGACTCTCTATCCATTTCAGTCTTGCACATTGTACGGTGCACAGTTCGCAAGCGATCGACTTTACCTGGTCGTACTGTTGCTCTTTTACCTGGCCGTGCCAGTGGCGTACTATAGTGGGGGTACACTCACACACATAAACAAAAGTAGTGAATGAATGGCGTTCAGAATTCAGATATTATGATGTATTTGTGTGCCTGCTACAGGTAGCACATAGAGACCAGCATTTTGTTCGCAAACTCACTAACAATTATTTATTTAAACATTCATTACAAAAAAAAAAAAAAACTCTAATATTTCAATCAAAATAGTTATTTATGTATCCAGTCTTTGCCGAGGCGGAAGCTAAGACACAAATCATTTGAAAGCACCATAGAAATTTTGCGCACGAGTTGCATACAAAATTTTATCTACAGACGTCAAAAAATTATTAAAATACAAAAACTTGTAGAGTTGTTTAGCATGCCAATTGGATTTTTATGCCAAGCAGGAAATGAATTTTTTGGAGGCATTTGATGATATTTATGATTACCAGCTGTCAACCTAAAGACTCCTTTAGATATAAATATCAAAAGTAGCAGAATTTCGAGTTCTGATTTGAAAGTGATTTGATTGATTCACTTCTTATAAAATAAATGACAGTCGGCTAGTACCAGCCATCAATTTATAGGTACTATGAATTATAATTCGAGATATGACAGACTCTTTTTTTAATTTTTTTTATGTAAAATTGGCTAATGTTTTCATCAGTTGTCCATCACCTACTAGTTTCTATTCCTCCACCAATGACAGCTCACAGCTCAGTTCGCCAGCGAACCAGAGCACTCAGTGGTCTGCCCACTTCTTCGTTCACTTGTTTAGTACTGAACGGAGTTCAGTCTGCTAAAGAACTGCCGCTAATAAAAATCTAGAGACATTTTCGTCTCAAGTGTGTTGATACTTTTGTGTGTTGTAAAAGTAGAGTGTTCAAGTTGAGAATTGATTGAGTGATGTGGTGAACTGAAAGGTGTGAGATATGAGAGAGATGGATACGGAATCGCCGGTTGTTTGGCCCGCGTGGTGCTATACAGGTCAGAAAAATATATTGAAACAAGATTTTGATAATAAACAATAATGAGGGTTTAATTTGAAATTATTGTAGGAGTAGTTACTTTCCAAGATGCTCCATGATATTAGTTGATAAATCAGTTGAAAATTTGGTCCAATTTAATTTAAATAACTTAAGATAGGCAAAAAGTTGTACTGGAGACTTCAATGTCCGCTTATGCTACTAACAAACAAGAGTGGTTTAAAAAGTACTTATTTTGTGGGGTAAATCATTTTTTCGTATTAAAAAAGTCAAATCCAGCCAAAACGGACATTAATCGCAGAGTAATTAATTAATATTGCTGAAATTTGGTGATTACTTTGAAGAGATGCTGCTGTTTGAAAATTGTTGATACGTACTAATGATGCCACCCTTGTAGTCAGAATAGGCAAAAGTTGTATTAGAGATCCCAATGCGGGTATAAGCTACAAACCTTAATGATTCTAAAAATGGAACTTTGAGGCTTTTTTTCGTAACGTAAGTGCCTGTATTGTCACCCCAAAACCGCTTCAAAGTCGATTTAACTGAATTAAATTGAAGGTATAATCTACTGAAACGATTTGTCTATTGAAAAATTATATTAAATGCAGAGTAATAAATCAATATAGCTGAAATTTAATCAGATTTATTTCCAAGAGATGCTACTGTTTGAAAATAATTGATACGCATCAATGGTGCCACCCTTGTTGTTAGAATAGACAAAAAGTTGTACTGGAGATCCCAATGCGCGTATAAGCTACAAACATCATTTAATAATTCTAAAAATGGAAATTTGAGGTTTGTTTTTGTAATATAAGTTTGGTGAATGTGTTTTGCCTTAGCGTGTTTACTGGGATGTTCATCATCCACGCGCTCAGAGGGCGTCATCATTAACTTCTGATTGACTGAGTGATGTTTGAGGTCGGCCTCACTTAAATCAAGAATACTGTGCACGCTATCGTAGGCACGCGTGCATTTTTCATAACACGCAAACTAACTTGTAATCATTGGAGAAAAGTATTTAAAATACGAGGGAGAGAAGATATTTCGAGACATCTTTGTTTGGAGCTTTTTGGTCGCACAGGTGCAAAGTTCACGGTACCTGTTCGAAAAGAACCCAAAGAGATAAAGAAACGTTCGTTTGTGGGTTATTTGACCTGACACTTAGCCACAAAGGTATAATCTTTTCTCAGGGTCGTGCAGGAATAACAGAAGTTCTCTTGAATTCCTGTACTAAAGTAATTAAAATTCTTCGGGATGTTTTACCCTATTTTTCACCTAAATTGTTTCACATTTATCGCAAATTGCTTCAAGACAAGAGATGGTGAACAGTGAAAAGCACTTTGAAACTGATAACAAGGTTTGTTTACGTATACGAACTGTTGCATAAAATAGGCTATATTCTTACTCTAGCTAAGTTGAAAGAGTAAACGTCCATGCTATTTTTTTTTTCCCTGGTGTTTTGTAAAGTATATCTTTGATTCAACCCCCTAATTTAAAATTACTTATTTAATTCGTCTATTTTATTAGAAGATAGTTTGGAGATACCAACATTTAATCAAGCGACTAAAACTATTTTCTTTTCAACACTTTGATAATTATGTTCAATGTTTTCTAAAACATTTTATTTATTTTTGAGTAAAATATCTATTCTGTTCAGTGGCAGCATCATAATATTATCATTCGAGGACTTAGTGCCACCGTGAGATATCCAACATCATCATTATAATGATTACATTGTATTATATCTCACAGCATCAGTTTAATAACGTAGAATGATGTAGCGATTCATTTGTTTCTATGGTAGTCACATATTGGCTGCTAGTAGATAATGGGCGCAATTTATCTATGATCGGAAGAATTTCACACAACCTCAAACCCAAAATCAACATTTACTCGACGTGTTCTTCTATTTAGTTTTCATGGTGATGAAGCTATTTAAAATGTTGTCAGTTCTTCACTTATTCAAGGTTAGTTGTCCTCTACCTGTACCCAAAATTGCGGGTGGCACGTCAAAAGAACAGTTAGGTTTTTCGGAGAATGTCGTAAAATCAAACAAGTCTCCATTTGAGAAATTTTAAGGGTTTTTTTTACACTCAAAACGGACAGGTAGAATTGAGTTTTTTTTTTTTTTTTAATTGGTCAACTTATTCTCATATGTAAAGCAAATTAAAGTGGAGTGAAAGTAAAAATTAAATGAGCATCTTTGACTTGTGCACAGATATTCAAGAGAATGTTATAAATTTTAGCACGCAGTACGTAAATATGTCAAGCAGTCAAGATTATTTATTAACTGCAAACAGATGTTCTGAATGTTATTTTTATCATAATCAAAATTAAATATAAATATTCAGCACGATACAGGGTGTATAATTAAGACTTTGTTCAAGAATTAAGAAAAATTCAAAATGAATGTTGTAAAGAATTCTGTAAATGACATATGTGTTGTCGTGTTATAATGCCGTTATGACACATTATCCACGCATGCTATGATCTTCTGTGAAGTGAGATGTTAACGTTATTTATATAGATAGTAAACATACTTTTAACCATAGATATGTAGATAAGAGAACATTTTTATGCATTTTATAGTGTTGACTGGATAATAGAAGACTGTTATAATCATGTAAATGTCTCCAAATTTATACACAAGATACTTTCTCAACTTACTATGTCTTTATTAAGTTCATAAAACTGTTTGTGAGATTATAATAATAATATTATTATTATTTGATCCAGTGCTTTCCCGACCATAAATTTCATTGCCAGTTTCATCGTTGTTTTATAAATTAATTGTATATTTCAAAGTGACAGTTGTTATTGTCAAAATGACGGATAGCGGTTATATTTAAGGTCTTACATTAAATGAGTATTTTTGAATGGAATCTTTAAGGATCAATTTTAGTCATTTTATATTTTATGATAAATATTACCGTTTATAAAATAGACGCAAAAAACTTAAAAGTGCCATCAGTAAAGTTTTGGTAGAACTGGTCGAAAAAAGCTAATTAACAAACTTAAACCTAGTATTTTATTGAAAAATTTCAAAAAATATAAATTTCAATCGATAATTTATACGTGTTCTCAAATTGTTTTTTTGGGTTCAGTAGGGTCTAAAATGTGGAAATTCATCAAAATCTCGAGCTGTCAAAGAATCATGATTACAATACTCATTTGAAGGATTACTTTCGAAATTATTGTACACCTACTGAAAATGGACTACTGGCTTGTATAACGTTGATATAGAAAAAAATATTATAAATAAAATTGTCGTGTTTGTTAACAATTATTGGTGAAGTAACCTTGAGGAATAGCATCCAATGTCAAACCTATCCGACATTCATAGTTCAAACGTTCAAAGTATCAAAGTTCACCAACAAAATTGCTATTAAATACATAAATTTATACTACGTTTCAATCAAGAATTTATTGAATTTAATTCAGAAAAAAAATAATGTTTCCTCAATAAAATTCATAACAGTAGACCCCGATATTTTATAAGTTTATAATAAAATGTTGCTCTGAATCGTGAGAAATCCGTGTTTTTAATTTATTCAAATGCTTAATAGAACTGGTTTTCCTGATATAATAAATTTAGTGACAGATATACGATGTCAAATATGTTTTGGGTGCAATTAATTATAGGTTTTTTTTTTAAAAGTCAAGTATTTGATGAATGTACTTAGAAAGTATCAACTTTGACCTATGTATCACGATTTAGACTATCTAGATTTCTAAATTAGGAACATGTACCTGAAAAATTTAATTTCGTAATAAGACAATTTTTGAACTGAAGTTGATGGTTCACCAGAGGTCATAGGACTGTTAAATAAACATACATAAAGGCACACGTGATTTGTAGCTATGCAAATATAAGAACTGAACGCTAATCATCGGTTATTCCTTTCAAGAACTTATGAATTTTAAGTATTGACAGATGGTAGACTTAAGGAATCAAAAAGTAACTTTATGTGTTTTAATAGGCTTCTGCAGTATATTTTAATAATGCAAATTTCGCTTCACAAATAATTGAGAATCTCGTTGCATTTTCTTGTAATAAACAATTCTTTGTGATACGAAGCAGAAAGATCTAATCCTTAATTACTGGGTGGGCACGTGTTGCTCCCAACTCTAAATATTTTATCGTACGCACACAAACAAACCAACACGCACACTTACCTTTAATTACAGGCATTGCTACTAGCTAAAGTTTGTAATTATGTACAATCATTTATATGTAACACAATCATTGAATTTTTATTTTTGTTCAAGGTGACACTGCTTCTCCGGATCCGGAGCTAAAGCCCCGGAAACGACGTGCCATGAATGGTACAATCGAATATAACAACAATCACGCGTTGAACACGAGCTCCAGATCTCCACCGGTTCCGGCACACGCTCCCGGAAGTGTTAAAAATGAAAGATTATCGCCTAGTACTCCCGATACGCTTTCAAGATCAAGGAGTGTTACTCCTGGTTCTGGAGGATATCCGGGTACGCCTCCAGGGCAGGAAATGCCTCGGAATTACAGCGAGTTTATGAGGAGCTTAGCTGCAAAATATAATCATACAAACCCAAATGAGTAAGTATTTAATTTAATTTATTCAATATTTTACATGAAACTTAATCGTTCCTCATGTTTATTTTATATTTGAGTTCAGTATCCTACACAAAAGATGCTAATAAGTATTATTTATTCTCTTTCAGTTACTTCGGAGGTATCCGCAACGGTTATCCACTCTTAAAACCTTCCTTTGACCTTCAAAACTTATCTCCTAAAGTAAAACCCCCTACTCCAAATACTTCCGATATTTCATTGGCTGCTGCCGCACTTCTTAATCCATTTACTACCCCCACTCCGTTTCCCCCACTTATTGATATGTCTTCAACGCATGCGCTGCTTGCAATGGTGCGCTCTGCCAAAGAAGCAGAAGTTCAAGGACTTTTGAAGGGCGGAAAACGACCTCATGAGGATAGCCCAAATGTTTCAACCCTTCCAGTTTCTACACCACTGGACTTATCGGCTGGAAGTGTTATTGCAGGCATGCACAATTCTATTAAAAGGACACGAAAGGATGAAGTCAAAACAATTAAGGAACACGTACATGGACTAGAAAACAATGAAGTTACGAGTTGGACTGTTGATGATGTTTGTAATTTTGTTGGCAGTATTGATATCTGTGCTGAATATGCGCAAGTAAGTTATTTTTATTATGTTTCTTTGCTTTAAGAATGAAACTGAGCAGCTAACAGATTGCTAAAAATGATTTGTTGCGTCTGTACTTGGAAAATCTAGTACATGCAATCTTCCGTGTTACGTTTGAATGATTCTGCTTTCAACAAATTGTTACATACAGCTAGTTCTTTATTAGTATCTTTGAATCAAGGGATCAAGAGATCAACGCACAAATTCAGAAAAATCTTACACAATAAGGTGTTTATTACACTTTGGATTTTCTTCACTGATTTACAAACTACCAATTATTTATTTATTCTTTGAATTTAAAAAATTTGGATGTGATTGTTTCTGTTTTTGGTTTAATACCTTCGGATGAATTGTCAAGAGGCGAATTAACTTGTAGTAATTCCTTTCGGATGAATTATCTCAGTTGTTTTAATTAGGTTAATGTTGGTTACTAATAGAAAGGTACAGTCAATAAATCAATTAAAGAGTACACATGTCCACTGACCAATCACTCACGTATTAATCGCGAGCCTGATTTAGCACAAAATTAAATATATTGTAATTCATTTTATCCAACATTGAAGCGTGCAAGAATTTCCCTTGAGGGTTCAAATTATTTTTAACATTGCTTGAACTTTATGTAAATTTGACTAATCTTAAATTAAGGTCCCTCCTACTAGCCAATTTGCATATTTAAACTGATGCATTTTTGGGATACGTTTTTATGCGCCCACAAAATAAAGGAAGGGACCCAATTTTCAGTAATTTATTGTAGAGATATCAAAACGTTTTGCTAGCTAATATCTTTTATTATACATAGGAAAATTTGTACACTTGTGTAAAAAGAATAAAGAAATCTTGCAATGTTCTTGGTAAAAAATTAAAGAATCATCTTGATGATCAAAGCGCAACAATCACAGCCTAAAATCAAACAGCTTTCGTTTAGTACCAGTTTCAAGTTTGTAAGTGCTGAAATGTCTGCAAACAACTGCCTTTTTGTATATCTGTGTATAAAATAATTTTTTGCAATGGTAGATCTCGTTGCACCTTGCGTACAGGGTCGACTTGGCCCAAATCCCGCGGGCTACGCGTCACACACCGTATTATTACACATCGGCGGCCAAGTTGAAGACCGGGTCCGGCCTAAGGGGACCCAATTAGCTAATTATAGGTTGGGTGGAATGTAGCGTGGTCTGCATCCTGCAGCGTTGACCGGTCACCATCATTTAAATATAAAAAATGCTTCACTAGTTACTGATTTATTAATTATATTTTCTAATTCATATTTCAAATAATAACAAACATAAATTTTCTGTTGGAAACGTATCTTTATAGTAATCTTTATTTGCAATAAAATAACGAGCACTTTACTACTGCTAATCGCACGTTTATAATAATTGAAATGTAGTTTACAGCTGCTGTTGTTTTGTTACAGTTATAGCCAACTAGAAATAGGTGTGTGTATAACTAAATAGATATGATCGGAAAAAATTTACTATGATGTATTACTTTAATCATTTCCTCTCATTTGAGAGCATAAATGAATCATACTTTAAAATAAAAATCGTCAAATAATTATAGCATTATTTAGAAAGTTATATATATTTTTTGTAAAAATATTTTTCGAGCAATCTTCAATACATTGATGTATTGCTGGTGGCCATCTCTGAAGACCCTATTGCCTGAATAAGCGACAAACCTTACCAACAAACAATATTTCTTGAAATTATGATTAGATTGAATTGAAATGTGGCCATTCACCAAGCTGTCAGTTGTATTTGAATTTTAATAAGATTGTAAAAATAAGAGCAGGTGCTTTAATATATTGTCGCAGCCTTTCACTTCTGGTTTGAATGTCGTATATTTTGTGACACGGCCTTGTGGGTCTATTTCATTTGTGAATTCTCTCACACACTTTGTGTGCGATAAGCAACGTCCAGTAAGCAAGCAACCGTTTCCGATAGTCTTTTATGTTGTCGTTACCGCCTGCAAACACAATAGAAGTAAAGTCACGAGCAAACGTCCGCTGTTCACTCTAGAATAGATAGCCATGGATAGATTTGTTAAGCATTTTATTCAATGCGACAGACGTACCGTGTATTATAAATGTTATAAATACTGTTGTAGCAGCACGGAAGTGACCTCACAGTAACTGTAACACTTTTGATTAGTTGGAAATATGAGTGTATTTGAAATGTTTGCTCTGTATCTAATAGGAAATAATATATTTGGAACCGCAAAACAAGAAATTGATGGTAGCGCGTGCCAACACGTAACAGCAACCGATACGCACGGAGAAGATTTGTCTGACCTCTACGTGATCTAGAGCGTTCAAATTGCAACTTACCACGTGTGTGGTACACACATATCAACTAAAACTTCCTACAAACATTCAATCACATTGTTAAGTCTTAAAATTAGTAGTTGATTTACAATTGTGTGGGTTGATCTCATCGTCCTGTGTTATACATTGCTTCAGTTTTATCTTGGTGGATCACCAAATACATGCATATATTGTGTTAGTATATATAGTAATGCATGTATGTATTGGTAGAAAGCGGTTGTTAATATGCAAGCTAGGAACGTGTGTTCACATCTGTGCTAAAAGATATAAATCTACCACAGATGCTGAGGAACTAAATTTAAATTGTATCTCGAGAAATACAGAGCTGTATTCACAGTATTAAAATACATTATGATGCCCATTAAAAAAATCTGACGAGTTACGAACGAATGCACAATGTAACATTTGTCGATTTCACAATACTTTTATTTTGTACAAGTAAAAATTATTGGTAGGCTTGTCGCTTATTCGGACGATGGGGTCTCCGAATACAACCACCAGCAGTACATGATTTGTTAATTGATATTTATTATCTCAAAAACTATTTGACATATTAAATTCAATTACAGGATATGGACTAAATTTAATTTTTAGCGCATTTTTGCAAAAAACAAATACGCTATTGTATTCACTTCAGCTGAATTCTCAGCAACTACAGCACTTACAGACTTGAAACTGGTGAGGAATGAAAGCTGCTTGATTTTAAGCTCAGTGATTGTGGAAGATAGTAATTTGCGAAAAATGCGCTTTGATCATCAAAATTCTTTAATTTTTTAGAGTAATTGTAATCTTACCGAATTTTAGACATATTAATGTATTATTTTATTATTAGCTTGACTTTTTGATGTCTGCTTCTTAGGTATATAAATAAAAATAATTAAAAAAATGGAGATCACCGTTTTAGATTCCTATGTAATATATTTCTTTTCGATACTACCGGAATTATCTCGATCGAGTTATTAGCGTCTCGGTTGGTCGAACCACGTGACCTGCAAGTGACCGCTGCATTGCTCCGGTTGACCAGATACCGGATCGGTCATTGCTGCGACAGATGTCCGATTACACTCGACAATTGTTACATTTTTAGGAACTCTCAAAGTGCTCCGTTTCCGGTAATTACTTCATCCATAATTCTTTAATAAAACTTGAACCAGAACTGAACGTGCTCTATAAAAACAACTGAGGTGAGCGCCAAAGCCTACCCGTTGCCCTGACAACCGGACGCTATTTATTTTATATATATGGCTGCCGATAGCCAAGCGTTTTTATCAAACCAATGGATGGTGTTAGTCACATCGGCTTCTAACTTCACTTTAACTTTGCATCAATTCGAACGTGGATTAATAGGCTTTTGGGTGGAGTAACAGGTGTGGCGGAGCAAAGTACAAGAATTTTTCTATAATTATCACCTACTTTACTATTGTTTAAAAGTATTTGAGGTTAGTCGCTTATTCAAGCATTGGAGTCTCTTGCAGACTAAAAATATATTTCTTCCTTGATGGATTTTGTTGAAAGTTTGTCGCTTATTTAAACATTGAAGTTGGCTATTTTACATTTGAATAGTGTGTTAGGGGTAAATTGACTTGTTCAGTGGTTTCCTTTTATGATAACACCATCCTAGCCGGTGGTCAGCACAAGGCTTGGTGGATGTCGGCATGGTATGGCGGACAGGTTATTTAGATCTGATCTGGTTCAGGCGCTGTGACTCTTGGAGTGTTGACCTCGTGCTAGGGCGCGGCTACATAGCCGCAGCCTCACATACGGCTACAGGTCACACTGCCACACCCTGACATATGAACGACTGTCACACATACATTCATATATATGCACAAGGACAACCAAGGTTGCGCACACACTCTCCTAATAAATATAACAACTTACTTTATTACCGAACAAGACTTTTACGATCCGTTCACTTAATAGACAAATCAATATTTTTGAGGATGCATTAAATTAATTATGTCCTGTCCATTTACTCCTGTTTAGCCCTTGTGGTCATTAAATTCAATTAAATCTGTTATACATCGTGTAACATCTACTTTAATTGTATCTATAACAACGGTTACTGTTTAGCATCAAACAATAACAATTACAATTGCTTGGCAACGGTTAAATAAATTGATAGCTTCACTGCAAAACAGTACTGTACAATCCGATTAATTATCTTTAATTACTATTTATATAAGTTGAATAATTGTTGTGTGACCGGTTTAAGCTACCGATTAGAGCATTTTCAAGAAGTTTAAGTAAAAAATTATTTATTGATTTTCCAGGGGAGGGCATTGCCCTTCGTACGCCAATGCACTTTCCATAACTATAAATTGAATCAGTCTTTTTATTCAAAGTTATAATTTATTAACTGGAGGGTATATGAACAAGTTAAAGCTACCTTGTTCCGCTTGGGGCGTCCAGAGCTTACTGAATCCTCCGACTCGGTTATAAAATAGCAACCACAGAATTATCGCAAAATAAATAATAGTCTGAGATAGAAGTGACAGCATAAATAATGTTTTTTTTTTTTTTTGAGGCTATGCAACTTAACTACCACGTATGTACTGTTGGTGGTATTTACTAATTTGAATGAAATAAATGAATATAACATTTGCAATAATCTGCAACGTGTGCCTAAGGAGCGGCTAAGAATCACAAGAGCTATTACTTGGTGAGTGGCACGCGAACTCAGCCAGCAAGATACAAGAACAACATCTGCTGTAGCTCCTGAGGTAGCGAAAGCAAGGTCCGCCCCATACAACCGCTGCTTCTACTCTTACTTGATGGACACTACACGCCAACATCCACAAACAAAAAATACCCAAAGAATTTTAATTATTAACAATAAACACCAATTTATAGAAAAATATATTAAAATGTATTATTTTCAACCAATAACAGCAATAGCAATGAAACAACACCATGGTTAATGGTTAAAAAAATAAATCGTTTATCATTGGCTAAATATGAATAGCATAGAAAGCAATATAAATAAATCATGTAGGTAGACAAATTAGTACAGCATCTATTTATGTAAAGAAGTAATATAAAATAATAATTTGTTTGTAAGAATGCCATTACAAAAGATATGGATGTCTAACAGCCGTTGAATGTACAACATTAGCATAGCGCAGTTTGTCTTTTTGAGCTGCGACATACAACAGTATGGTACGGCACAGGCACACGACAAACAACATTTATCTACTACACCATCAACTACAACATACATTAGTGCATCTTTAAACGATTTTAAACAATCGTCAATTTATAATAATTTCCTCAAATTACAATTTTAATTACTTTTATTTATGAAATTGGTAGGAAAAGCAAAACAATTTTCATTATACCACTGAGATTATGAATTGATATGTCAAACTGTTCAAAGTATTGACGTATTTCAAGTAAATTACTTAGGCCCGGTTATCGGTTGTACAGTCTCTTGTTTATCCTAAGCGTAGCTCAATTATTTAGGTAACGATTGTTGAAATAATTGAACTGAATTACTATATTGTTGCTAAAAATTAATCTAGTTTTCATAATCTGAACACTAAAATATCAGCGTTTCTTTTTTCTTGTACGATTATTATTAATTTATTTATGATTTATATTAGATGATGATTGTTTTCAGAAATTTCGAGACCAGCGAATAGACGGTTCCGCCCTCCCTTTACTAACAGAAGACCACCTAACAACCACCATGGGATTAAAATTAGGCCCCGCATTAAAACTCCGATCAATTTTAGCCAAAAAAACAGGCTCTTGTTCTGTTTGCCTGCATTGTGTTCATTGTCACACCTCACCCAGTCCTGGAACTGTGTCTTCACCTAGTGGTGATATTGATGAGGGGAGTGGAAGTAGTGCTCCCACGTAGCATCAAAAATAGTAAGTGTCTTTTAAAAATGTGATTTGAAAAGTGCCTTGTCGGGGGTTAAATCGGGTTCGTGCATTATACAACGAATTTTGTGGGATGTAAACAACGAATAAATATAATTAAGGGAGAATTTGGAATAATCAGCAAATGAAACCACATTTATAAATAAATTTTAAATTGTGGTGATTTGATGATTATTTAAACTTGTTTTGTTATCCGTTCCTCTTTTGTCTGTCCGGCATGTGTAAACAACTGACTGTTGGGTGTATAATAATAATTTGTTTTAAGTGAATTATATAATGTTGTAAATGAATAATTTTAAATATTTCAATCGTATTTTTATATTTCTTTAGTGAATATTTGCTCAATAATGTGAAATATATTTATAATCTTTTTTGTGTCTGTGTGTGTGAAATGTTGCGTACTTAATTTTAAGTATTTGTATATATCAGAATAAATTACCTGATTTTGATGTTTCTGTTTTAACGAAGAATTGAGAGGGTCCCAGATACAAGACTGACTAACTGACAACCCCTCCCTATAGACAATAAGAATCCTAAATAATGAAAATTAAATAGCAGAACACAGTTGATGGATAATGGAGGCGTCAAAATGTAAGTGATATTATTTATTAACATATAATTACATGGGGAAATTAGTACAATTCAAGGGTAAAGCGTCTAATTTTTTATACTAAGCGAGATATGTAGAATTCGGAGGTATGATACATGGGAAGGAAATAAATACATTAATGTCTTGAATTTTTATTAATTAAAAAATAAAATTCTCCTTCCGTTTTCTTCCATTTACTTGCGGAAACAAGAAATGGGATTAAAATAACATTGACGGTAACGCTGTTGACGTTTAGAAAGGACAAATCTGTCCGATAATCCAGCACCAGGACCTAAAGGTTGTAGGGCGTTGTATTCAGCCAATTGTTGAGCCAAAAGTTGCATTTTGAGGGCTGTTAAATCGTCAGAATCGAGTAATTGACGCGAGGGAAGGTCCTCGGGATTCACACCAGCTGCCTATAAATTAATATAATTAGAAATTATAATTAACAATTGTTCAGCACAATTGAATTATTATTTCAAACAAATAAGCATCTATTCTTAATCCCAACTTTAATTTTAATTATTTTTGTGATACAATCTGTTCATTATTATTTCGCCAGTGCCGGATTAAGACTGTAAAGATCCATAGAAAAAAGAGAAGATGCTCTACGCATCTTTTTTTAGCACTGAATTTTGCAATAAAAATAATAAATATTGTAGTACCTGTGTAGCCTGTTCGCTGAAACCTTGAGGAGGCCGTGCAGTACAAAAAGATGAGATACTTATGATTAAAAGGGTGCAACAAATCGTTTCTAAAGCCCTGTTGCTCATTTTGAAGCGAAAATTGGAATCTAGACACAAAAAAAAATTATTACAAAAAACTTATAAATTAACATATTAAAAAGTTGGAACATAATTAAAATATTAATATTTACAGTTGGATAGGGTGTTCTTTAAGATGCTCATCTATCGATATCTTGAGAACTGAAAATGTTCTCAAATTTTGAAGCCACTTTATACGAACCCTGTATAATATTTATGAAAGTCATGGACATCATGAAAAAACTTATTTCATTTTGAGCACGTATACATCAAATCATTTTTTTTCAACCACGGGAATTCGAGATATTCGTTTTTTAGTAGCTGCATGCTGCATGCAGCTGTCAAAAAAAAATTGAAATGCAATTATTTCAAATACTAATTGAAATAAATCCATAGTTGCTTTAATAAAGTCGCATTAAAAAATAGAGGAGAATTCAAAAATGTAATAAAATATAGAGTATTTAAAATAAGGAAGTTGATGTCGACTTCTGGTATAACCGAAAGAGTCGCTATTTTGAAGATATTTTAGATTAACTCGGCTTTATCATTAGGAGACAAAGTTTCAGATTTCTAACTATGTCAGTTCTCAAGATATCGATATATAAGCATCTCAAAAAAAATACTCTGTTTAGTTATATAGTCTAGTTGCCAGCAATACATGTCTGTATGTCTGGTTGCATATATTGAGCAGAAATGAATAAAAAATAATAAAGGCAGAAATCAGTTTTAGTTATTTGTTATTAGAACAAAACAGTAAACAAATGTTTAATCTTTAATTATTTTTTTTTTATTCACTTTTACTTTCGTCTGCGTACGCGTGTATGTTTCATCGCGTGTTAATCTGATTTCCGGTTGAATTTAAAGCATTTCCGCCACGTGCCAAACCGGAAATAAAAATTACAGTCATCGTAACTCAACCACAAATGTTTTATTGTACAAAGAAAAGTTTGTAAGAGTGTAGCACGTCAGTAAGTAATTCGATAAAAATTTTCTCTTGTTAAAAAAGTTGTCTTTGGCGTCATTCTTTTTTCTTACAAACTTTATCAAGTTATTGTATAAAGCAGTTTATGCGTTTTTAATTAATATTGATTTGTTATGTATTAATTTGTGCATCACTCGTACGGCGAAAAGTCAACCCCTTTTGTTCATCATCAATGAACTTGCTGGAAAAACAATTTTCTCATCGATCATACAAGATGACCGATAGCGTTTGTTTTTTGTACATTTATTGAACATTAATCTACTTTAAGAGCATGTCAAGACGTCCTTATATCTTTCTTTGTTAACAGTGACAAAACCAGACGCAGATACTTTGTATACATTAAGACAAAATGAATTTTTCATCAAGTCAATCTACCGCCTTGTTAATGTAAACGAAATAGACTATCTAAATTCAAGACAAGATTTATTTAGATCATTAATTCGAAATAAATGTGAAAATGCAATAAGTTTTCGGGCTCTATACCTATCAGGTGTCAACTCTATCAAGGCTTGGTTACATGTCTGTATCTATGTAATGGTTACCTTAGAACTTGGTTGAGATCATGTTACCACCCTGATTCACCCCCAAGTTATCTAACGACTTTTGCGCGATAGTTTTTCGATAATTATTGTGAAACATAATATTTTTTAGAAAATAATTGATAAAAGTGTTGGAAACTCTTTGAAAATATACATCAAAGGTAGATTAAAACATCTTTTCTAATGTGTGAATTTATGTATGTATATGACAGCTGCGGTTATATTTATAACACTGAAAAACAGATAATGAAATCTCTTGAAAAATAACATGTGTTTTCAACGGCAACAAGTGACTGCACACGGAAATTATTTTATTCTAATCAATAAGTGAAGACACACGGCTTGGGCAACAATTGGTGGCAGCGCACGATAATATTAAAACAATGTTACTACTATCTATTGTTGCTATTGTTATAATAATAGTTAAAAAATATATTCAAGTAAATTAAAGTCATTCCACATTATTATTTTTGCTAATAAGTTTAACTGCTTCAGAATTTACCGTGCTATTATTTTGCAGTGTAAATGCAGTAATTCATATTTTATATACGTACGGTATTTTCGCTACGTTAACGTTATGTCATGAACAGAGCTTTCAAATTAGAAATTTATTTACTGTTTTACCGAATATTACTGAAAATATTGTTGTAAATTTTAATTGTGAGAACTTTTTACGAAATCACACAGATGTATATTTGGCTGCATGAATTTATACTGTTTTTTACTTATGCAAAGTAAACTTTACTTGAGTCTTTTCAAATTTTTCGCCTAAATTCGAAACGAACGGCCGTAAAGTATTGAAACTAAGTATTTTAGTCTACTGTACCATTGGAATAATTGCCTACTATTCTTATAACAGTTGATTGAACCGGATGTGCACTTTATAATAGAATTTTTTTGAATATTGTAGCATATAAGTATGATGATTTGCTATTTGCATAGCAATCGATTGGGCCGAAGTGTACTTTACTTGACAAATTCTTAGAATTTTTTGGATAAATCCAAAACTATTTAGATTTTGTGTTTGATTATCGTATATATTCAATGATGTACAAGTAAGTCACGTGATGTCCACGTCAGTTTTTTTATTTTAATTATCTTAGGAATAACTTTGACAGAAAGCTTATCTCATGAATTTCTAAATCTACTTTTTCGTGTATTTATTCTGCGAAAAAGGCAAAAAAAAATTAGGACGTGTAAAAAAACATGTGTATCTTGTATTTTCTTTCAGAAACACATGGAACGTAATTACAAATCAAGTTGACTGAAACGTTGGATAAAATGAGATTTTATTTTCCTAATTATCTACAAAAATAGTATTGTGTTACAATTACGATTTGTTTATCACTCAATAACCAAAGTTGCAATTACTAGATTTGGTTATAAATGATAAATACTCTTTGTAACCAAAAAATAAAATTTTATGACCATCTATTTTTATTATTCTTTGTTTTTTTTTTAATATCACGGAGTAGAATTGAAATAAATTACAACAATTTTGAAGCCGCATTTTCATCTTCATAATATTACAATTTGGTGAAGGAGCTGTTCATATTTCCGGTAAAGTTTCGTACATTTATTAGCTGAAAACTGGATAGATGTTTCCGTAGTTTGTAATACAGGATTTGTCGCAGTTCATCATTTAAACTATGCTTTATATCCTCGTCTGTGTAAACTACTAAAGTGCAAGCCTGTGTGCACGTCTTGTATATTGTGTCGACTTAAATTAAGATATTATCGAAAGTGGCTATAAATCACTACATACGTCTTTCTCTCTCACATGTATTTACAATTTACTAATTACTTTGCCAAGTATCTAATTTCAATATTCAAAACGACAATTCGATTTTTTTCCAATAATTTTTGTGTAGTACATACAAAATTTCGCGTTCATTCAAACCTGTACATTACAAAAATATTTTTTTAAAATATATTGTATTAGAGAATATTGGCAAACTTTGAGTAATGAAGATAATCAAAATTTATTTAAAAAATTGAATGTAGCATAGACAAGTGTGCTATGTACAAAATTTTATTCCAATTGCTTTGATTTCAAATATTTTATGGGGTATAGAAGTCGAACCTTTTTTTGTGTAATTAATATTTGGATTAAACATAGTTTATTCAATTTTAGTATAAATTTTCATTGCGATTCGTTTTTTATTATCATAGACTGTTCTATCAATAATCTTTTGGAACAATTTGTAAATTTTTTGCGCTGTCAGAACCTAAATGTATTTTTTATCAGAAGCTTCAGTCCTTAACTAGCACTGATGTATACGAAATTGGGGTAAATAAGTGCTTTCATCCCCCTCCACTAATATTAGAGCGACGTCCAGGCCATTACCACTAATAGCAAAATATGATTTTGGTGATTTCAGAACCAAAATTAAGGAAAGCTTTTATTGTTTTGATGAATTGGGCTGCTCACAAGTCTAGTGACTTTCATACACATCACCATTAATCTAAACGTATTTTAAAATATAGTCTAGTAAAATATGATACTTGTAATAGTGCGAGAGATAACAACATAAGCTCCATAAAATGATGGATTGGTCTATTATTAACTATTATTCTCAATATCAAGCGATAAAGATTATTATTAAAATAAATATCGCTCACCTTTGTTGCAGCGTAAGTTCTCTGCCCTCTTTGCAGTGGTGTCTCGTTGGTTGCCAGCGATACAGTGACTCAAATTTTGCGCGCTCTCCTGTTTTATATATATAAGTACCAGCCAATCGCGTGACGACACTCAAAAGGGCCAATTAAGGGTGAGAGGATCTATATGATTGCAAATATCTTCTATAACATTTAATATTCGATACTGTTTCGCATTTTTTGCGCCGAAAATGACATGACATGTAAAAATTGTGTTTTCGACAGATTTAATTAGATTTTTATTCTGTTTTCCGATCGATTTGTGCCCATCAAGACATCCTGACATACACTTTTATATTCAAAATATTGTTAGAGAACAAATGTTTAAAAAATATTGTCAATTTTAAATCCAAAACGCGTCCTTTCACTAAAAAGTGACTTCTTTTTTTTTTTTGTTTCTTTTGCTTGATAAGAATTTTAAAATATTAACATATTAATGAAACTATATTATAAGAATTTTAATTAATTTTATTTCCAGAAATTTATTTAAAATCAAAACTTCAAGTTTACAACTGAAAATCGTACGTGCCCTGGAAATTAACAAACTATACAAAATCGTTCTTTGTTTAGATTCAGTAACAAAGCAACCACTCTAAAAATAATAGAACTGCGTCTTTGAAAAGTTGTTTTTCTGTTGAGAATCTTGTAATATTTATTCGAAAAAGTTTATATAAATAAGAAATTGAAAGAAGTTTGAGTTTGTAAAGCTAATCAGACGTGAATTTATGTTAATTCAAATCACAAATTGGGATGGAAATTTATTTGAAGAAAAATTTATATCTTCAATTTAATGTGAACTAGAATTAGACAATTACAGAGCAGTAGTAATTACAATCTTGTGATGTTGTAAAATACAAATTACCATTGCGGGTACAATTGACACTTTGTTGTTTTACCAGCCTCGTCAGATGTCAAACGACATTTAATTAATAACAGAAACTTAATAGACGAAATATAGCAATTATTATGACAAATGAACGTCAAATCATTTTTATAGTTTTATTGATTTTATTACCGATGTTAAATGATATTTACTGTCTTTATATTAAAGTAATATACTGTAGAAAAATTCCCTTACACTGTCTATTACGTCGCATTTAGTAACTTTGAAAGTTATAAATTTGTTAATTGGCAATTAGATAACATATTAATTGAGTCTTCTCCCAAAAGATTTCCGGAAAGATCAAACGACTAACGTAGCCAACTAAATCCAACTGAATTCACCCTCATATCAATGAGACACAAATGGTTTTTTTTTCAAACAAAATTTGATTAATTTATTATTTTCCGAACTCTAAATCATTTGGATTATCAAGAATTGTGTTTATTCTAGTATTTTTTCAAGTTTTGTGAGGTATACGTCTCTGTATTTCCCCTCTCAGTGAAAACTAATCCGTACATGATGTTTATTCAGAAAACTCATGGGAAATTCGAATCTTTACAAATCAATTTTATTTGAAATATCAAAACTTGGAGCACATGCATCACTTACCCTGTACCAGTGGTACTAAAAAATTTAATAAACATTATGTTGCAGATACATTCCTGATGACAATTGTTTATCAGTATCAGTAGTTTTTCGGGTGACAATATGATGTTCAATTGAATGGATGAAAAATATTTCCATTGAAATCAAGAAAATTGGTAAGTTATTTTCTTAATAATCTATACATTTTTCAGAATTTTATTTAATAAAAACGACTTTTTATTTTGAATTCTGTATATTTATTTGAAATCAAAAGTCGTTTTTATTTTTTAGTTAGTTTCTTTTTTTCTATTTGTAAGTTTATAATGTGGCAAATAACAAATCCCATTTGAACGCATCTAAGTTGTTAAAAATTGTCAAAAACTGCCAAAAAAAGGTTTTTTGCGTTTTTCAAAAAAACCATGCATCTGACGAAAAACAGTGTTCCGATATAGGTAAAAAATGCGCATTAAAAAGACAAATCAAATGAGGTTTTTAAGCCCCAATCGGTCTACTAGCTTTTGAGTAAACTGCAAAAAACCGTAATTTTTGGCCATTTTTTCGAAAAGTTATAACTTATATAACTATAAGACTTAAAATTTTAATAAAATGTGAGTTGCAGATTTGAGGTTCACCGAAACCAGTAAAATTTGAAAGTGGTTTAAAAAAAAGGTTTAGGAGCCTCTCTTGTACAGTAACACAACGCTCAAAAAGTGCGGATTGGGCGTAGCCTTCCGAGCGTTTGAATAGGATGTTATTTGTCATGTTATGTATTAACAAATTAAAAAAAAAATAGTAATCAGATTTCTTGATTTTAGTCTGTCTGCGCTAATTCCATCTAACTTATATTAGAAAGCTGTTCGCAAGATTGGTCCCTCGATTGCTGCTAGTTAACCAAAAGTAGAAGTTTCAGCGGAATTTATAAAACACCACAAAACATCTTTAAAAATGTACAGCGAAAATTGGTACTAAAAAATTAAGGACCGTCTTTTCATCCAGATTAGGATTTGTAAGGAATAATCTGTTGATTTATCGTTGTTTGAAAAGCGAGAAAAACGACAAGGATTGGACCATTCAGCACAACAACGCATCAACATATTTATCTGGAAGTTGAAAATCTACAGGACTTTAAATATGGATTCATTATACTATTTTGATAGCAAGAAATTTAAGAGCTAAAAATCAGCAATCAAGAAAGGACGAAAACGGTTATTATGATTGTCTTTTGGGGTAAGAAACAATTCTTGCTAATTATTTGGTACAAAAAAAATGCACCAGCTCACTCTTTCAGAGTTGTAATACCCAGATTTGGCTTTAATATTAAAAAAAATCACTGTGATTGCGAAAACAATTGCTTATTTTGCGAAGGAGGTACTTTTGAATCATTAATATTCAATAAATTTACATTTAAACTGATTTTCCAACAATTTTCGCTTTAAAAAGTAAAATGAAGAAAAAGTTTTAGAAGAAAAATTGGATTAACACATTTTTCATTGAATTAATTAAATAACAAGTCAATCAAATTCCAATTCTGCTTGAAGGATATTACACATCTAATTGTTTCCCTTTAAATTACGACATCATCTCCTTAATATCACCTACGTAGTTATTAAGCTTAGAATATCAAGATTGAATTTTAAAGTTTTGAAATCCATTTCGAAAGAATTCAGAATATGTTAGCGTCTGTAGTTTGATAGGTTGACGGATGGAAAACGAATTTTCCAGGGGAGAAATGATAGGAATAGATAAATGGAGAGATGATGGAATTTTTTCATGTTTTATTTAGGGCATATCTAAAATTACTGATAAGAATTAAGCTTAGCTTAAATTGATTGACAGTATTATTACTTCATGAATATTAATAATATTATCTGGATTAACAGTGTTGTTTAATATATTTGCTACAAATCTTGTTATAAATGAAATTCAACACTTTCTTATAACACCTCGTAACCTTCAGGGGTCAAACGGTAATACTTCAAGGTGTTAGGTGACCATATTAATTGGAAAAAGTAACGTAGCAACGCTTCTGGCTACTTATTACGCCCTTAGCAACCTATTTAAATTAGTACAATCACAAACCTATTCTATTTCATATTATAATCTTTATTCTTAGACAAACAGAACGAAAAAAGGGTAAATTCGTTTTCAAATCGAATATTTTAAAATCAATAATTCCTTTCATAAAAACGTAAATTAATGACAAATTTCCAGTTTTAATTTTAAAATCCATTGAACTGACAAAAAAATTGAATCATAATTCATCTTTTATCAGACAAAAATTCTAATAATCGGTTCGATTATTTTGTAAAAGAGTTATCAATGCAAATTTTCATTTAAATTGTGTTGATTTTGTCTTAAGATATACAGTGCTATTTAAATTATAATTTAAAATATAATTTATTCTCAAATTCGCTGTATTGAAAATTACATTATAAGACATAAAGTTATAGCACTTATTATTATGTTAATATCTTTATAATATCATTTTAAGCTTCTAATAATTTACGAAACTTTGCAATTTAATTGCATTACGAGGGTGGTTTTAAAAGTACGTGCAATATTTTGAGTATTGTTTATTTAATAATTAAATAATGCATATAATAATAATAATATTAACATATTTGATAAATATTCCAGTCTGTTTTATGTTGAAATAATTTTGAACTTAAAGTACGAATTACGAAATTACTTCCGCCGGAAGCAAGTCACTGCATTAAAATAGCATCTCCAATAAACACGGCCCTTGTGCTGACCTCCAATTGACCCGTGGCCTCGACGTTGCATTCCCATCTATAAAAAAATTCACAAATTATTCGAATTTTCAAGTAAAATTATATGGAAAATTTTAATTAAATTATGTCTCACACGTTACATGAATGTGCAACAGGTTGCATAATTACAGTAGAGATTCATATGAACGGTCAAGAAAGTAGCCGCAAAAATTTATTATTAATGACAGAAAAAATTCGAGAAATTCCTTTATTTTTTTTTTTATTAAATCGTAAACATTTAAGCTCACGCTTGGTAACATTAGACAAATGCAAAAAATGTAAACAAGTTGTGCAAATACTCCCGAACTCATACAAATACACGTGTATATTCACTTATACATACGCACACTATAAGCTTTTGTAATTAACAGTTAAATTAGTGTACACCCCTATAAGTATGACAAAGACAAAAAGTAAACAGGGTGGTATTAAGTAAATTTAATAGAAGACAAAGTTTTTTTCGTGATTTAATACTGACTGTATCTTCTTGGCTGGTGGCTGGCAGCGAACGAGGTTTAGGATTAGCACGGCTTCCTCTTTCGCCGGAAATTCCCCCAGGTCCACTCGTTTTAGAATCTTCTTCTTCCATTGCATTCTTTAAAGCTACCATCAATCGGTCTAAGAGAAGAGCTGCCCTCTTTGGTACGACAACCTACAAAAAAATTAATCATTTAAAAAATAGTCTCGCTGTTTAATTTTGACCTAGAACCACTAATAAATTAATAATCGTAAAATGATTAATCAAACTAGAACGGAATTCTAATGTAGTGACAGAGTTTGTTGTGACATTCTGCTCGCAATATATATAAGTCATTGAGTATATCCTGGGCAGACTGGACTACTGCAATTAATAATTGGAACACTTCACACTAGCTCCACTGGTGTTGAGTAGTAAAATCAATTGTTGTATATGATTACTAACTAAGGCTGCGAGTCCGTAAATTAGATCTATCTATGGATATTTTGACATTTAATGTCTGAATGGGCTGTAAATTTAATTGTACACTGCTTTATAAGTTTATTTACGTTAAAAACGATTATGGCTGGCCGTAATACAAATTAATTGTATTATTATAAGTAAATTCGAGGAATTTGAATGTTAAAATTTGTGTATATCAATTTTAATTGATTCAGTAAGTAGAGAGTGAAAGAAAGAAATAAAAATAGAATTGATGCATAGAAAATATCTTCAAATAACTTAACGTCAATAAATATCGATTATCGATCTTTAAATTTTCACGGATTTATGTGTTTTTAATTTATTTATTGTAATTGATAATGTTTTTTTTTCTAGATTTCGATGCATGAACAATGTCTTCAAGAAATAGAAAATCAATTGGATCGGTTAACCTAAAAATGAAACAGAAAAAATATCGATAGCATAGATCTACTGTGGGCAGACTTTGGAGTTTACTATATTTCTAAGTAAAAGTCAATTTGATCAAACAACAAAAAATATTGATAGTACAGAGCTGCCAGACTGCGCTTCTCCCGGATGCTGCATGTAATACTTTTCATTGATTACAAAAAGCTCAAATATATGCGAGCGAAGCCGCGGGTAACTATTAGTTTTTATATAATAAAATATTTAAAGTCTGAAATATTAAAAAATCATTATTAATTCTGAATGAGTAAATCAGTAAGAAGACTTTATGTAATAAAAAGTCGCACAAGCAATGCAATTTTTGGATTGGTTTTCAGACACGGAAATCATTTGTGCGGTTTTATTTGATTTGTATACAACACAGAGACGTATTCAGTACAGTTTATAAACGCCCACGCGAAATTAAAGCACGAAACTTTGTTTACGCTGTCTTCGCAGCATTGACATCTATTTATCAGTGTCAGAATGCACCCCTGTCAAAGATATTAACGTAGAGTAATCGCAATGTTTCCTTCAATTCATTCATCATTTTGCAATTTGTAATATCCTTAAATTTATGACGCAATACATCCGCCCAATGTAAAATTGATTGTTTATCGTTTGTAAAACGTACTAAATATACCTCTCAGCTTTTCGAGAGCGTACTAACCACTGAGTGCTTCACGCAAAGTGCTAAATTCTATTAAGCACCTAATTGTATTCGTGCATCTTTATCGCGTAACCGGAGATCCATATTTCTACTCCTGTTTTTTAAAAGCTTTTTTTCGTTTTATTTTCTCAACAAAATATTTTACTAACAAAGTTTGCTTTTCATATAAGTTTACACGTCATTTTCTCTGTAAATTGCGCTCAATAGGAAACGTTTCTTGCATATTAAGCATCAACTTTAAATTAACAAACTTTAAAACTTGATGAATTTGCTCAATAAATTCGAATTTTCATACAAAAATAATGATGAAAATTTAAGTGATTGAAAGTTAACAGTGTAACCAATAGGTGGTTAATGGAATTTCCTACACTGTGACTTTACATGACCACCCGGTGTTGGCTTTTAGTCTACATAATGTATTTTTATGTAATATTTACTCTCGTAGGCTATGGAGAACAATATCCGAGGTCATGAACTATTAAAGCTGACGAAAAACTCCTTTAAAAAAATTGTGTTCGAATTAGCACCATTTTAAATAATTAGAAAGTAGAGTGGTGTTGCATTTAAATGTTAGTAGAATTTGAAGCGATAACAAAGTCCCCGATTTGTCAAAGTGTCTCAACTCTACCTAATTAGAATTTATCTTTCCGTCTAGGGACTTTCTAAACTTATGAACAGTTCACAATTTACAACAAAGTGTTTTGTTTCTGGACACGTGGATATGGCGAATAGTACGCACCTAAAATCTAATTTAACGTAGCAAATCTCATCAATAATTCATTGGTATTAAATTACTGTTTCTCCATCATTATTTCCAAAAGACAAATATTATATTTCATGCGACGGAGCAGAATATTCAATAAAAAACCAATTTGATTCTTGTGTTTTCTTAACCGACAAAAATAAATGCTCGCAGAACAATTTGCAATAAATTATTCACATCACACAATATTTTAGTGAAAGAAATTTTCTAGCTGAAGCAACCCGCCCGACAGTCATGATTTACTGGTTGCATTTTAAAAAATAAATAAATATGTAGTTTGGCATAAAGCTGTTTAATTCACATCCAAATTTCTATCTTTAATGTTCATTTTCAAGGTAAACATGTCAGAATCCTGCCACTTGTTGCATATCAAGTTTTCAACATATTACAATTTCATCCCTAGATTACTTTATACACTTTTACCCACAAAAGCTTTTACAAAGTCACACGGAATTATTTATCAGTGTAGTGTAACGTCAGAGCCTACTTCAAAAGTAACTTTTTAATTTATTTTATATGTTAATATTTTATAAAGTTTAAAACGTCTTAAAAGTTGGAAATTTCTATTAAAGTGTGGGACGGTGATTTAATAAATTGATTTCAATAAGTGTAATTCCGCCAACGAAGCATAAAATAACTCATTATTAAATTTTCGTTAACCAGACTGAAATAACTTTTCATTTCTATTTGTAACTGCACATCTTAGGCAGCATAGAAACAGCTGAAATGCTATCTTACATCAGGATCAAAGTTGGCTGCGAAACAAACAACTGTCAGTGCTTTTGTTATACCTGACAACTTGATTTTAGATTTTAGATTTCGGTTATAAATAATTTACAATAGTTTATTATTGGAAATTATTCTGCTTGTTTATAAAAATAATCAAGCAAGCACTGAATAATGCAACGAAAACTTGTCACACTTCGAAAGCTTATATCTCTTGAAATACATATTAATCGTACAATAACGAATCAAATGATTTATCATAATCGTAGAATAATGTACGAAACGTTGATACAAAAGTTTCAATTCTTTAGTTTCCAACTCCTGGATATGCGGTAGCATCAAAAACAAAAATTAATGTAGTCCACTTATCAATTGGTTGTTTATTAATTTGAATTTTCAAGTCCAAACTTCATTAAATAATTAAATATAATTTAAAATATTATAAAAATTGTTTTAATTATTTTAAGTTTTACAAGATTTCTCATATGATATAAAATAATGAATTTCTAGCAGCAAACTGTATAAATTTTTAATGCTTTTGACATTTAATCTAAATTATCTTGACACATCTCAACATATTTTCTACGATATAAAAGAATAGACAATACAAATAAGTATTTTCCTTTCTTGTTAAGTGAAATTTATAGCTTTTTATTTTCCATTGCGAAAAACAAATGAAAGCGAACCAATTGAAAATTCAATTAATTATAAGATTCAATTACCTGTAATAATTGCTATAAAGGCGTCATTCATATTTCAACGCTGGGACTGTAGAAAACAATAAAGATTTGTAATATACAGCAGCCATATTGTAAATGACGTATTTCCGGGTAAATTTACTGACTTTTACGAGTTAATCCCGATTATAAAACGGAAATACAATGTAAGACTCATGTAATATATTTAGTTTCTTACCGGATACTCATCATATCTGGCCCCCATCGAATAATCCTGATAGTCCTGCCCCCCCTCCTCTCGTGAGGATGAGCAAACGCCAGTTGCCACTAAAAATACCACCACAATCCAAGAACAGGTCATCCTCAACATTTTGAGCGTTTTGAATCGCGAGATTTCAACGCACAACTGTCAAATTTTGGTGTCGACTTTTTGTGGAGTATGCGTGTGCTTTTCGGCTTCTTTGGAAGATTGTTTTTAGCACATTGTGAACTGTACTAAATGTCGCATTGTAGCGCGCCGTAGCATGAAGATTTGATACAAGCAGGAATGGAGCTGGAGTTTATATAGTAAGGATAAGAGGGTGCACAGGCGCGTCGACGCCTACCCACTGAAAATACTCTACTATATAAAAAACATATTTATCACATTGTTAAAAATTATTTATTTATTATATTTTAGGTACATTATCAAATTAATCAATTTAAAAAAGTAAAATCATTTTACATTACATACATATATAGAAAACAGGTTGCGGTTCAAGTTCTTATTATATTAAGGGTCGTGAAACATATAAGTAAATGTATCATAAAATTGACGCTATAATCTAAAACTATAAAATGTAGAAAAAATTATATTGAAAACTAGTTTACACTATGTTTACACTTTTCACATAACTTTCTTTACTTAAAAAAGATAAAATATGTACAATGTATTTTTGCAGTTTTTCTGTAAAATGAACAACTTCCGGCCTGCACATTCTCCCGGGAATTAAAAAATATTGACACTTGTCTGCCATCATTAATCTTTAAGAAAAATGATTATTTTCAAAAAAAAAATATACGGTACACTGTTAAAAATTTAAAAATAAAAACGGAATTATGAGTTTGAGACTAGGTAATTTTTATTCAACTTTCTTTATTGTGGTTTTTGTAAAACAAATTTTGTTTGAAGTACTAAAGTACTTATAGAAGGCTTGCAAAGTAATAAAAAACAAAATAATTTTATGAGCAAGAAATACAAAGCACAGATTAATCAATTTTTGAGTGAAATGCTTAAAATCTGTTTATTAAAAAAAGTTGCTGTTATTGTTTAACTCTCAAGAGTAAGACTTCAATTTTCTGTTTAATAAAAAGATACATTTTTATTATTGATTTAAAGTTCAAAACGGGGCGTAGTTTATTGAAAATATTTATTAGTAATGACAAATAGGGTCAACACCCCGTAAGAAGTCACGTAAAAAGGTGCGATAATTTCATCAAAACAGAATTGCTTCTAATTAGAATAAAACTTGTCGTCCATTCAAGCATAAAATAACACCCTTTATTTTTCATGTATATTTATTCGTTAGTCTAATTAGTCTCTGCGAAGTTTGAAGCGATACAAATTAAATTTGCCGCATTTCTAATATATATTTAAAAAATAAATAAATTGCACAGTTTATTACAAAATATTGTAAATAAAAATAGTCGAAAGAAATTAGCGCAGACAGGCTAAAATCAAGAAAATTGATAACTTGATTTTTTTCATTTGTTGTTTATAACAGACTGTCAGAAAATTGTCAAAAACTGCAATATAAAAAATGCGCAGTAAAAAGACAAATCAAATGAGTTTTTTGAATTAAATAATTATTATATTCTATATTAATTACTACTGTATTTAATTGACATCAATAAAAATAATGGTTTTTGGTCATTTCCCATCAGTAAAACTGTTATTTTATCGGTAATAAAAGCGATCATAAATAGTAAGTGTCATAATAACAATTTAATTAAGATCAGTTATTAAGAAATTACAAATATTTCAGTATTATCTTTGGTTTTATAAAATATAAGTAAACTGTACTTCCGGTTCAGCCGACCGCAATCATAATGCGAGATACACAACTAGATGTTATAGAAGTACTTAATACGAAATTTCAATATTCTACGGCTAATTATTTTGAATTTATGCTAAAAATTCGAAAAAAAACTTATATAAAGTGCACTTCCGGCTCAGCCGATTGGTACAAAAATAAGAGATAACCATTAAAACGCTACAATTTCAAATACTAAATTTCAATATCCCCCGGCTAATAATTTTGGACTTATGCGAAAAATTCAAAAAATGTTTCAAGTAAATGCTCTTCCGGTGCAGACAATTACAATTATATTTAAATAAAATGAATCATCGTATTATTGATGACTAATACTTTCTTTGTTTAGTTTAAGTAATGAAATAAATGCGCTTATTTCTGTTCTAGAAAACCGATAATTATCAGCATACTTTTAAAGAAAAGTAACATGTCGTGTAACACAACAGGGGATGTGAATATCAATTATTTGAGGGAATATCGTTTATTACATTCATCCAATCGACAATTTACTCAAGATTCTAACTGATATTTGGATGAAAGTAGCGAATTTCAGGGTTTGGTCAAATTTGACGTTTAGATTTTAGGTTATGTGAGTCTTATTCGAATTTTAATTACAGAATGAATCTCTAAATTTTTTTTTTACTTGCAGTATTTTATACTTGTTTCAAATTAAAAATGAATCAAACAGAACAAACGAATCGGCTGATATCAGAGGCACTAGAAGCATCACATCGTGCTGTAGCGTTCGATGAAACCGGAAATAAAGAACCAGCAGCTTCATATTATTACAAATTAGCCGCACAATTATTAGAAGAAGCCTCATTGCTCAATGATTCTAATATAAATGTACCTTGGTTGCGCAAAGCGAGCGATTTCCGAAAACGCGCTACTGAGCTTGATTCCATCGCACAAAATCAACAAAAACGAGATGTTATTAAAGCTGGAACAGAACAGCAATTAGAAAGATGTTATTTTTTATTTCAACAAGGTTTAGATGCGGATGAAGCTGGAATTAAAGATACAGCAATCGATTTATACACACAGGCTGTGGAAATTGCAATACAACATAAATCAGATGATAAGGAGATACAAAATAAGTTGGAAAAGGTGGCTTTGAAGGCGCTTGAACGAGCCGAAGAATTAAAAGGAATTAATAAAGTTGTAACTCCTGTTAAAAATATGGCTTCTACTTCTTCGTCATGTCCTCCGCTTCATCGAGGCTTTAGCGCACATTTAAAAGTCACAGGTGATGTAAATTCTTATACACCGGAAGAGAAAAAAGTACTTTTACATACTTCCAAAATAAATAAAAACGAATTCGTTCCTTTTATGAGTATAGATCTATCGGAAAGATTCCAATACGCTATACCATTTACTGACAGAGATGGTTTATTGAAATTATCCCCAAAACAAACGCGAGAATTTGATAGATGGGTCCGTCCGGAAGATATTTGCCAAGAACCGCGCATAATATTAGGAAACAATCCAGATTGTTTCAGTATTAAACAGACAATCGTTTCCGATTGTTCATTTGTTGCGTCCTTAGCTGTAAGTGCCTTATACGAGAAAAGATTTGGGAAGCAATTAGTCACATCTATTATTTACCCTCGAAATAGAGACAAAAAACCAATGTATAATCCTTTTGGTAAATACATGATCAAATTGCACATCAATGGTATTACTAGAAAAGTAATTATTGATGATCAACTGCCTTTAAGTCGCTTTGGACAACTTTTATGCTCCTATTCAAATAACCGAAACGAATTTTGGGTGTCTTTACTGGAAAAGGCGTACATGAAAGTCATGGGCGGATACGATTTTCCCGGATCTAATAGCGTAAATATTCTGCAATATTTAACACCCCCAAAAAGGTTTTTAATTTTTTCAATTTAAATATTACAGAATATTGATCTGCACGCCCTAACAGGTTGGATTCCTGAACGTCAGGCCATTTCTTCCGACGCTACTTTTAATAGAAATGCCTTATTCACTACGTTGGAGTCGCGGATGCGAGCCGGAGATGTTTTAGTAACAGTAGCAACTGGAAATATGAACGATAGTGAGGCTGACCGCACGGGGTTAGTTTCCACACATGCTTATGCTGTTTTGGACGTCAGGACGGTCAATAATGGAATCAAATTACTGCAGTTGAAAAATCCTTGGAGCCATCTAAGATGGCGGGGTAATTATTCCGAATTAGATGTGGCGCATTGGACACAAGAATTAAAAAAGGAATTGAATTATGATCCCAGTTCGGCGGCTGGATTTGATAATGGAGTATTTTGGATTGATTACGATAGTATTTGTAAATTTTTTGATGTTTTTTATTTGAATTGGAACCCGGGGTTGTTTGAGTACACATATTGTATTCACCAGTAAGTTTTTAGGGCATACAGACATTAATAAATATTTATTTATGAACTTATTTGTTAGGGAATGGAGTTCAGGTGCAGGACCAGTTAAAGATGTTTATAATATTGGTTCAAATCCTCAATTTTTACTTGATATTAATGAATCTGTTACTTCCGAGGCTGTTTGGATACTTTTAACCCGACATATTACTGATATCGCAGATTTTAAGGACAACAAAGAATATATTACCGTCCTGGTATATAAAGGAAACGGAAAAAGAATATATTACCCAAGTAAAATTAATAAATTTTAAGTAATACACCAAATAATTTACAATAATTTTAGATGATCCGCCGCCGTATATAGATGGCGTAAGAATAAATAGCCCGCATTATTTATGCAAAATAATTTTATCTCCAGGCTCTACAAAACGTTACACCCTCGTTGTATCCCAATATGAAAAAACCCAAACCATTTATTACACTTTAAGGGCGTACGCAACTTGCCCCTTTAAACTAAGCAAGGTCTCCAACCCATACTTATATACAAAAACGGTAAAAATAAATAAAATATAATCGAACTATTCTTAAATAATTTTTTTTTTTAAGATTTCAAGTACTTGGACGGCTCAAAGTGCAGGCGGATGTGGAAATTACTCTGCATCTTACCACAAAAATCCAAAATACCGTCTTATTATCAACGACGGCAACAAAAATTACATTTTCATTGAATTGAAAGGCCCCAAACAATACCAAATCGGGTTTGAAGTCACTATTACATCAGTTAATGATACGGAAGTGACTGCTCCGTTTCGAACACAAGTTACACAGCCTTATAGGTCCGTTAAAAAAATTTAAATGATTTATTAACTAATTATTTATTTGCAGGTCTGGTTTTATTTATATGGAATTAGAAAACATTCCGGCAGGAGAAATTATGATTACTCCATCCACTTTCGTACCAGGACAGGAGGGGCCTTTTATCCTAACGGTGAAATCCTCATCAATGATTCAGTTGCAGCAATTATAAGGTACATACGCTTAAATATATATATTTTTATGCAGAAAAATGTATCACAATAAAATTAAATATTACGAAGCTTCGATTGCCACCTTCTCCTTCTGTTTCTTTTCTTTGGATTGAGTTGGCTCTGAAAAATATTATTGTATTACTGTTTTCCTGTTATTATTTTGTTACCTGGCAACTGTAGCTCAACGTCACTCGGAACTTCTGGCAATTGTTCCATCAAAATTTGTTCCAATTCATTATCAACAGCCTCTTCATCTTCAATTGTTAATGCACCGCTTAGCAACGCGTCTATTTCCTATCGAAAAAACAATTTTTGTATTTGTATTACAAGCATCAAAACTTATTTACTTGTTGTTTTTCAACGCCCTCTCGAGTTTCATCCATTATTTTTTCAATTTCATCTACGTTAAATAACTCATTCATCTTTTTCAAAGCCACATTTCCTGATTTTAATCCTTCAAGCACTTGCATTTCAACTTGAGCAAACTCTATATCATGTACCATGCGATCTAGATGATCTAATTGTGCGTCTGTGTTTTGTAACAGTTGTTCTTGATAGCGTTTCTTTCTTAAAATTAATTTCGCCCGGCTGAAATCATCAAATAAGCATTAATCAACACACGAAAAAAAAAAACAAAAAAATACATACTCCTTTTTATTGTCTTTTAAAAGTTTCCTGGCCATTTCTCTGTCCTTTGCTAAATTTAATTCGATACGTTTTTGATATTGTTTCAATTTATCTCGTTGCGTTTTCAATTGCTACAAATTTAATGGAATTATTATTAAATTATTTACAATATAACCTAGAACATACCAAAACAGCTTTATCTTGTTCAGTTACCCTAGAAGGCGGCTTTTTCTTGCCAAAAATTGCACCCATTTTACCGTAACACTAAATATCATTTAATATTACACTACTTATCAATAAATTTAATTATTAAACGTCAAATTATCAAATGTCACACACGTATAAATTATTCAGGACAATTATTGTAAATACAAGCATGAAGTTAGGCGTAAGCAGTATTTATTGTAACGGAAGAGCTATAATTTATTGTAACGGTGAAACTGTACAAGACACAAAACAGTTCAGCCACTTCATAGTAGATGGCGTCACCTGACAAGTTTTGAAATGTCAAACATTTATGCATATATTTCACTGTAAAACTACTTAAATTAGTGATATTGTTCTAAATATCTTAAAATAATATTATTAATAATTGTTTAAATGAGATATAGGTGAGCTGTGTTCATATATATTGCATTATAAGTACAAAAATAAGATACATTACTGAAAATAATTATATATAAAACAAAATTATGTTTTAATAAAATATCAAGCTTTGTAAGGGGCATTATCTGCGAAATGTGTGTTCACATGTGTGGTTAATTTACAGTGCCTTGTGAATGTTTTGTCACAAACAAAACATTGCAAATTATTGCTTCCTTTAATATTATTCTTGACAAAGCCGTTCTCTAGCTTATCTTTTTCTTCCTTATGAACAATTTTCTTTAATCCACCTCGCAGATCTATAATTTCGTCCTCATCTAAAATTATTACAACATCAGAAGTAGTAGAAATGTTTGAAATGTTGCTTTCGTCGTCAGTTAGATCAATGAAATTATCCACACTTAAATTAAGTTTGGTATTATTCGTAATATTGGGAGATGAATTCAAATTGTTCTCTTTATCAGCGTGAAATTTAATAAAATGTCGTTTCATGTTATATTTGTGTGCAATTTTTTTAAGGCAAATACCGCATTCGTAACTTTCTTCTTCAGCTTTCTGCTTTTTTATAGACAATTTATTATTTAGTTTGTCATGTACTCGTTCATGGGCTTTCATAGTATCTTTTCGCGTGAATTTCTTCTGGCAAATACAACATTCAAATTTAGGCGCACTATGAATTGCCGCATGTCTCGTTAATTTACTTTTCACGAAAAATTGTTTTGGGCATTCTTCGCACTGAAACATTCCGGTGGTTTTATTCATTTTAGATGTTTCAGATTTTAAATTTTTCATTTTATGCGTTAAAGATTTGTTCAAGTCAGCAGATTTTTGTTTCAACGGAAACGAAATTTGATCCTTTATAGCTTCAATTGAAACTGATAAGTCACGGAATGAGATTTTTGCAAAATGCATCTGTTTTAGGGAGTCCATGAAGTTGCGGATTTTTCGATTGTTTCTGAAACACTTTTGTTTGAAACTGTAGAACATGTCGACTAGATCCAGACATTCTTTGCACAGGTAACCTGGAAACTCGTGGCCAGAACTCACCTATTAAAATTTAAAAATTTAAGCTTTTATTGAACTGCCAATTAGTTTAAAACAATTACCAACTCAAAAACACAGTAATCCAGTTTTTCTTCAATTGAAACTCCATTCGAATCTTTATTTTCCACGTTTCGGAAGCTCCCATCATCTTCTTTTAAACACAACAAACAAAATTTTGTAATATAATACATTTTACAAGAGCAATAATATTATGGAACACTTCTTAACAGGACAGGAAACCAAATACAAATGCTGATACTGTAGTGAGATAACAGCAGAAATTGCGCGCTAAAATGACCAACATTACAAATATATACCTGCGTTGTTTGAAAATTGAAATCTGGAAGAGCTTATTCTTTATTAGGGGTACAAAGCAGTGACGTTACAGGCACATATTATTACGGGGAGCACATTTCCATTGAATATTGAATAATTATTTAAATTAATTCAAATCCCCAGTACTGTTTCTGATGTTTAAAGTAATTCAGAGCTGTTTCATATAATTAATTAATCAATAATTATGTTTTTCACTTATTATTTATATTAGGAAATTTGAATAGTACAGCACTGATAGGTAAAAATGTGGCTTTAGCCTTGACAGTTTTCTAAGAAACTTATAAAGATTTATATTTTACGAATTATTAAGAACTAATTGAGTCTGCGGTATATTTTAATATATTTCACACTTTTTGGATGCACTTAACTGAACTAATTACATCCAAAATGATTTACTTTCTAAATTGTGGGATATATAAGAAAAAAATGGTCCCAAATCGTCAGTAAAAAAATTCTCCTCATTCAATGAACTCCAAAATGCAATATTTAGTGATTTTTGTTGTTTCCCTTATCCTTCCTGCCTTAAAGGCCCAAAACTGGAGTCCTTATCATCAATATTCGCAACCTCAAACTGAAATTGATAGTAAGTATGAACAATTTGGTGAAGAACATATTTATGATCATGAACAAAGTGAATCTAGTCATCTTGTAGATGCCCAGGCAGAGGTAATTTAAAATAATTTGTTTTGAATCATTAAATACTTATAATTATTTTTTTAGATCACAAAAATAATAAAAATTCCGGTTATAAAGCAAAAAACAGTGCCTGTACCTTATTCAGTGCCTGTTCCGATGCCTAAACCGGTTGTTATACATGTGGCGAAGCCCTATCCGGTTCAGGTAATATTTAAAATAATTTTGTACAATTTGTTCCAATTAACAAGTGTTTTTTAGATCCTGGTGCCCCATGGAATTCCAATTCCAGTTATTAAAACCATCAATATACCGGTAGAAAAACAAATTCCGTTTCCGGTTATAAAAGAAATTCCGTATCACTACGATAAACCAGTTCCCGTTCACGTCGAAGTAGAAAAAAAGTATCCAGTTTATGTTCCTGTTTACAAACATATTTTTGTTCCTTCTAAAACAGAATCAAACGATATTCAAGCCGAACACAAAGGCAAAAAAGAAAAGAAGTACATTCAAATCAAATATTAATACTGTTGACTAATTTTTAATATTTATTTCAGTTACTGTTTGTTTAAAATATGTAAAATACAAAAATAAATACAGCATATTAATCCTAATGCTATTTAATATATTTGGCGCCATACTCTCAATTTAAAATAACTGATTTATCACAAAATGTCATTAAAACCAAGCATGAAGTTAGGCTTGATCAGTATTTATTGTAACGGAAGAGTTATAATTTATTGTAATGATAGAACTTTGAGAAACATAACAAATTGTTGCTTCTTTTAATAAGATACTTGACAAATCCGTTTATTTTTCATTTTTAATAATTTATCTTGTGGTAAATAGTTTGAGAGTCATTAGGTGACAACGACAACATATGCAGCAACTAGGCGCATGCGTGCACTAGAAACATTAACCAATAATAAATATATTTGAATGATTATTTATTATATTGCGATAAACAATGAGAATTGCATTATATTGTCTTGAATTCAATTTAAATTTGTCGATAGTTGCCAATTCAAAACAATTTTTGAAATTTATTTGTGAGTGACTGAATGTAGCCTGCACATGCGCCCACGTATCTACGCAATTTTGTTGTTTTAATATTTGAACATAACATAATTTAGTTATTAAAATGTCGCAAAGAAGTCGTAGAAACAGAAAAAGTGGTGCATCACAAGCTTCAAATTCATCTCAAATGCAAAATATATCACAATTAACAAAACCATCTCAAAAAGGACTTGCACCAAATGAACTTGTGCAAAAATGTGTGCGATTCTTTCTTATAAAAATGGTTACAAATGTACCTATAAAACGAGCACAACTTGTACAAGCAATATTCAAAGAAAGGCCAGGAAGAATGTTTGATTTTGTGCTTGAAGGAGCAAGCGAAATTTTAAAAGAGGTTAGAATTCATATCATTAAGAAATGTCATTTCTCATATATTTATTTTACAGATTTACGGATTAAATATTAAAGTAATTGATGGTGATACAGCAAACAAGAAGTATATTGTAACTAACGAACTAAAAAACAGTGATTTAGTATGTAATTCAGAGGAAGAAAACTTCAAAACTGTCATAAGGTTTTTAGTGCTAACTCATATATTTATGAGTAAAAATTCGGCTACAGAAAGTATAAATAAAGCACAATTTCAGATAAATAAGTTTTAATAAAATATTTTTAGCATCTATATGGGAATTTCTGAAAACAGCAAATATTCATCCAGAAAAAAAACTAAGTGACGTGGGAGATACTTATAGATTTGTTCTAAAACAGTTGATCAAAGAACAATTCGTACAATATGAAACAGGTTTAAATGACGAAGGAGAATCTTGTAAAAAATACATGTGGGCTGTCCGAGCTGAAGAATGCGTATCTAAAATGGAGATACTAAAATTTGTAGCTAAAGTAATTCCTATAAAAATAATTATTAGGGACTGTTGTTTATTCTATAATTAATTTCAGATGTACGGTAATGCAAACGTCAAACACTGGTGGTCACGGTACGAAAATGCGTTAAATCAGCCTAGTTTTGCCCAGCCGGTAAATGATGAAGCTATGTTAATTGATGAATGAAATATTTTTTATAAACTTTTGTAATAAACTACTTGAAAATTGTAAATTAATTTATTATAGACTCATCCTTGATTGTTGGCTTGGCAATTTCACAATTGTTATTGAAAATAAAATCGTAGTTATCAGTTTATTAACTGAAACTATTTTTCTCTAACACTACTCTGCAATTTGCATATTCAATAATCAAAAATTATGTGGGAACAAGTAACTTATCAACTCAATATTTTCAATGAATGAGAAGCTGTTAGTTTGGTTACTTCCTAACAATTCTATTAATTTTTCACTTTACGTTTGACGTTTCATAATTTAAAAAGTTTCTTCTGCAATATTTGTGAGTTTCCAAAATCTTTCCAATACTCGTTGTAGAATATACTATATTATTAAACAGTTTTGCTTTAAATTGTTAAAAATATCAATTTGTAAGTACTTTGTTTCAGTTCTTAATCGATTTGCCAAAAAAATGTTTTATGAATTTTATTTTTCGGAAAACTTATTCAATCAAATAATATTTCTAATTTCATATTTTCAAATATGGTAGCTTTTTGAATTGAAATTGTGACGCGCTAAAATTCTTATTGTTTATTGGTAATAATAATTTAATTAGATTATGATTGGTTTGCAGTTGTGAGGTGATGTATCCGGTGGGGATCTCAATTTAATATTCTCATTGAATCGTTCACTTACAAGTCAGGAGTCGAACAAATTGCAAGTTTAAATATTAACATCAGAGTGCTGCTTAATTAATACTTAATTAGTTGGCGTCCCCTAATGGCTTACCTTGAAGAAAAGGATTGTTTTTTGGAAACGTAGCTTGAATGAAATCAACAAATTCGTTTGAAGTAAGTGCATTTGTGCTAGAAATTAATTTTATTCAATAAATAATACAATACAAAATTTTTGAAAAGTCAATTTTAATTTTTTAAATTTTATTAGAAGCTAAATTCTTTAGTTTTACAAATATATGTTATGTATTGTATTATTTATAGTAAAATATCTTATTTCATCTAATTATTATATTTTCAATATGAAATTGATGCAAATTTAAAACCCAAAATTCACATTTTGAATTAAAATACATTATTTAAAGAATTATTTGAGCTGTATTTTACATTAAAATCGAATATTTGGGCTTTTGAATATATGGCGTGATGTGTTACGTAATGAATTCTCCTTCTTTCTTGTCTATTGCGTGGACTAATTGGTTAAAGAATGTTTAATAAATAAAATTTTAATTGATTTTGTACGTTGTAGTAGAAGTTTTAAAAGAAGTTTTAAATGTTTTATTCCATTTTAAATATTTTAAATTTTGTTTTAGAAAATCCGAGGGGCTGAAGAAATAATCGAAAGGAGTTGCAGTGTCCAATTAGATGACAACTCGAGTTCAAATTGGTTCAGGATGATAACCACAGTCTGGATAAATAATTCAAATGAGTTGCAGTCCAATTAGATGACACCCAAGATCCAATTGGTGCAGGATGATGACCACAATCTGGATAAATAATTTCAAGGAGTTGCAGTCCAATTAGATGACACCCGAGTTCAAATTCGTGCAGGATGGATGGGCGCAGTCTGGATTTATTTTCTGTTTCAGGTTTCCAATGGATCATCAAATCCTTTCTCTTATTCCTAAACCTAATTAGATGTGTGTTTGAATGATTCTTTATGTGAATTGTGTTTGATATTGGGATGAATGCACATACACACAAACAAATTATGGAAGAGGAATACTGGAAGGAAGTAGCAGTCCATTCCAGAGGGGGTAGCAGTCCAGGGGATTGAAACAGTGTATTCAATCCGAATGCACTTACCTTGTTTGCTCGTTGCGGATAGGCGTGCTCTTGAGCCTGTGTCGAATCTTTCATACATAATAGCGGTTGCATGGAGTGGCTTTGCAAACCACTTTGAGGTGATCACTGGCGTATGATTGGTAGAGTCACAGGAATGCGTGTCGAGGGCCCCGACACAAGTTCTGAGACTTGCATGATACAGGCAAGAGGGCATGGTACTTTTCTAGTAGCTACTATAATTAGTAGTTCTGTCCCGTTAATACGGTAGCAATGAGCAAACGAGGGTCGTTGGGGCGATCTTTTGATCGGAGACGATTGTGCAATGGGGAACGCTTTATCGGTAGATTTTTACGAAACTGGTTGAACTGGTGTATTTTTACGAAAC
Source organism: Dromius quadrimaculatus (assembly GCA_963989225.1). Lineage (NCBI taxonomy): Eukaryota > Metazoa > Arthropoda > Insecta > Coleoptera > Carabidae > Dromius > Dromius quadrimaculatus. Next base: position 3,031,661 of record OZ022333.1, read on the forward strand.
CGTTATTGCAGTATCGCAATGTGGGGCGGATCAGATTGTGTAGTGAGAGCCGCTATTTGGTTCATTCCAAATGATTGCGGGTTTGGTCCATTCCAAACTAGGCTTTTATTGTCTAGTCGTTCTAAACCACACTGTGAGAGTACTCATTGTACAGTTCATCTGGCAATTGTTGAGCCCTAACGTGAAGTTGATGAGCCAAGCAGTTCCGCCAAGCAGTCCCGCCAAGCAGCTGAGCCCAGCAGTTCCAAGTCACAAGTCAGGGGGTTTAGTAGGCGGTCAGATAGAGGCTTCCTTTAGTTTCACTGGCAAGTTATTATAAATATTTTTATTTTAAAATATTAAAAATTAAATATAATAAAAATAATTTGCTTCAAGATCAAAAATTAATGCATGACTTTCTTTTGCAAATTGCGCTACTTTATGAATTAATTTTGAATGTTATTATTTGATTTTACAGGAGGACGTTACTTTCTGGCCGATATCTAAGTCCGGAGAAGAGTGCGGAGACTCAAGCCCGGAGGAGAACGAAGCCAAGACAGACAGAGGTACTGCAGTTCTGTAACAGTAAGTCGAACTTATTCATTTTACTAGTTACTCCCTTTACTTATTTACAAAAAAAGAATAATTTTTCAAATAAATCGATTAAAATAACTGCCCCAAATATTTTTGAATTTTTTTTATGATTTATTAACTTCAAATTTTGAATTAAGTAACAATAAATAAACTTGAGGTTGAATACAGTAACAATTAACAAATTATTAAATTGAACTTGAATTTATTTTAAAATTGTCACAAACTTTAGAATAATTAATAAATAGATTACGAACAATATTCTCAGGAAATTTTATTGATTTTAGAATTATTTTGAATTGAAAAATGATTTAAAATTTATTTTCTTTTTCGTTCAATATTTATGAATAAAATTATTGGTTGATACCACGAATTCCATTTTTAGTTCAAGAAGCGTTGTTTTAAAGTAATGAAAATGTTCCAATTATTTAAATGAAAATATTTTAAAATATAGTTCTTTTTATTGCCTTAATATTTCCCAAGAAAATGTTTTTAAAACAGTCATGGTATGAGCCATTTATTTTTATACCTGAGACCAGTGATTCTTAACAGAGTGTCCGCGGCCCCTGGGGGGCTGCGGATGGTATTTAGGTGGGCCGCGAAGATCCTAAAATTTCCACGTTTTTATATATTGACAAATATTTTTTTTTAATGGTTTTTGTAAGTGATACATATATAAGTAGCAGATGAATTTTCGATATATTTGAGGTTTTTTTTTGTACGTGTAATAACGAGTTTGTTAGCTAATGGTGGGCCGCGAATATAATTTTGGATTTTATGGGGGCCGCGACTAATAAAAAGTTAAGAATCACTACCTTAGACCATATAAACAATTATTTTTAATAAATAATTAAAACCATTTTCTATTTAAGCATTATTTATTTTCCTGAAAATATTGTTCGGAAAATGACTATTAAATATTGTATTATATTGATATTGAGATTAATTTTGGTTTATTGTTTCTTTTCAGGAGCTGAGAGTGCCAGCGTCGCGCCGGTGTGTGTATGTGTAGTATGAAAGGTGGCCACCTGAATGTTTGAGTGTGTGCTTTAATTATTTTTGTTTTTCAGCGTATGATAGAATTTTAGTTCCTTTCCACCCTTTTCCGCCTGCGCAGGCCCCCCCCTATCGAGTGGAGACACCTTGTCGAGGTGATAGGGCTTAATCAACTCCCCTAATTCAAAGTTGAGAACCAAGAGCTCCACAATCATTTATTTATGTGTAATATTTCTTTCAGGCGTTTAATATTCAATTTTTTTTTGTTTTTATAGCTAAATAGTATTTCGGAGATTTATTAGTAAGCCTACTTTCCAAGAGAAAGGGAGGTTAATTAATAAATCTCCCGGAGACGGGGAACCTATGTCCAATTTTTTTTCGGGCAATTGCCGATTTTGTATTTCTGTATCTAATAAGGCAATACAGTAGATACATTTTATTTACCCTGGAATTAATAAAACCGGACATGAGTAATATTAATTTCAAAAGTAAGATCGAAAATTATTAAACTATTTTTTCTGTACAAAGAGCTTCCATATTAAATTGACCTTCTTTTTTAAAAATATTGAATGTTAAATTGATTTTTTGATAATATTTACTGAAGAAACTGTTAAATATTCACAGAAAATTACGGGGAGGACTACTGGACCATTTTCCAAGCGATAAGATTCTTCTCCCAGTTCCAATCACGACCGGAAGTAAGATTTAAACACATTTAGAAGTTGAAAATTGTTTTAATATTATTTTTGAAATACCACTTATATTTAAGAAAATATAAAAAATTGAGTATAAATGTTATTTTTATTATTGTTTTATCCTTATATTATTCAAATGGAAACTGTGCCTGTGTCGCGCTTTGAATTCGCCGAAACGTTGAAATATATTAAGAATTAGTCTTATAGATGATACAGGCTGCATTATAAATAAATATTTGTAGAAATTAGATCTTTTCATGGTGCGCTGATTAGCGTGCCAGCTTCGAGCTTTGACGACATCATTCGGATAATTTAAAAAAATAATATTGAATACTTTCCTCCACAAAATAAAAGCATTTAAAAATTTTCTTGAATACTTATTGACATAAATTTGTCTAAAAAATTACATACATTTTTTCCGTTTTTTGTTTGAACCGATTCCGGCAATTTCTTTTTTAATCAGTTGAATAGCTATTCGAATAGAACCCTATTGACTTTTGTTAGGATTTGATTAATAGTTTTATTTTTATTGTGATTGGCAATCATAAAGTACCCCTATTGATTTTTATCATAATTTATTTGTCAATTTAATCTCATGTATCCGAATCTGCAATGTAAATCTAAATATAGAGGCTCTAGTTCTTGCATAATTTGCATTAAATTCGGATCTTGGAAGCTGTATACCGAATTTGAGAAAATCTGAAAGAGAAGCTCCTTTTCACTTAAAAGAACATCACTTTTTCAAAATATATAATATTCTACATGATTGGATATGATGTAATAAGAGATTTTGTCTTTAATATCTTAGACAAAATAAACTCTACAGACTGATAATCCAAAATTTTGATCCATTTTCCCAGTAGCAAATTATTTACAATTATAACTTCCAAAGAAAACAAGATAATTTAGTTTCATTAAAATAAATGCAATAAATCAACCCCTAGTAGAAAGCTTTTACTGTTTTATTCATTTGAAAGCCAGATCCAACCGTTTTAATTCGAATGAGAGTCAAATATTGCAAGATCTGTCAACTATCATACATTATTGTTTTTAAGTCAAGCCCCCAATTCCCTTTTTTCTTTTACTCCACCAAAACAGGGAGCCAAATAATATAAGAATTTGTCATTACACATACTTTATATTCGCTCTACAAATAACTTGCTAGTTTATCTATTTATTTGAAGATGGCAGCACCTAGCACGTTTTAGAAACATTTTTATGACTTAAAAAATTGCGACTATTAGGCATATTTATTCATATTAAAACCTTAATTTTGATGAAATTTGATATTTTTGAACGATTTAAATGACGAATAATCTTTAATTATTCAAATACTTCTTTGGAAGTATTTATTGACCTGCAGAGAATTTTCTAACTTTACTCCTGACTTGGGAAAAGTTATTAAACTTTTTAAGCCCCTGTATACATAAAATTACGTATTTAGCATTACGTCAAGATTTTAATTATATTTGGTTATCTAACTTTAATTAATATTTTAGGTGGTGTGATCTTCCAGTACTAATCAAAAAAGCAGCTATAATCATTATGATCGTATTTAGAATCAGCCGTATTAAATTTTACTCTTAACACTAAAATTTTAAAGTGTGCATTTTCCAAAAAATATAGATCAATTTAAACATAAAATCTTTATATTTTTGTGCTGGTTTATTCAGTATTAATAATTTTCAATAAATAAATCCCGTCTGAACAGGCGCGCTGTGATGTAGAATGTGTGCCTTTACCATGTTAGATTTGGATAGAAATTCAAAGGAAGCGGACATTTTAATGGTACTTCTTGAGGAAATAGTGTTCAAAGTGCGGTAATATTATAGTGTGTAAACTGAAAAAGACTTTCATGTGATCCAGATTGCTGCAGAGCTGTACTGAGGCCTAAAATTCGCCTTCTAAAGGTATGCACAACTTTTAAGAAAATTATTTCTGTATATTAATTGTTTTTTTTTTTTGTTATAGGACGAGGACCTGGACAGAGAATTACAGAAGGCTAAGGTTCAGTATAAAAACATGTGCCCTTCTTCTCTATCCTTTTTTTTGCCTGTTTTATATATTTTTAGATCTAGATTCTATTAGCTTTCTTTGAAATATGATTTAAGATGTTATGTAATATTTCAGGAAGAATCATATTTCTACTATATATTTTTCATGTGGCACATGCAACGTCTTCTAGTAGTTAGATAAATGGGGCGCGCGCCGGTTACAAACTAAAAATATAAATCCGTATTCGAATTATTAATTTTTTAAAAATAAATTTGTAATTTCGTCCGTTTGAAATAAAATAAAATTATCGGGGAAGATTACAATGCCCTTGGCTGTATTTATTTAAATAAGTTTAGTTATGCCATGTAGTTTCGATCAGATTCCAGCAGAAGAATCAGCAAGCCTTATAGGGCCTCATGGAGCCTCCCAAGGGCTCCAAAAGATACAAATAACAAAATACATTAATACATTTTGCAAACACTTTAGATTCAATTTTACAATCGGGAAGAAGATTTCATTCTTTGAACATTTGCTTATTATAATTTAAAAACATTTATTTTAAATTTAATTTCATTAAGAACAATTTTTTTGCTATTAAAGTTTGTGAATTATTTCGGGTTCGGCTCGGGTTGCGTGATAATTTTTGTAAGGGTAGTTTGCTTATTAAGTGGAGAATTGAGCACTTTTATCAATATCTTTTTTAAATTACCATTTATTTGTCTGAATTGAGTTTACAAGATAAAAGCAATTTTTTTGCTTCTTCTACATTCATAATATTATTGAGTCATGTTCGAACACTCTTCTCACCCGCAAACTCGTTCACACAACTAACAAACACACATATCTTGCTTCCAACATAGCATACATTGATAAATAAACACATTCCGCACAAACATCTCTAAATCTTACATTTTTCAATTTGAAGAATACTTAATTTACTACGCCAATAAGTCCACCATATAAACCATTCAATCATAATAATTATTATAAGTACAAATTGAACAACCATTTGTTTCACACCCACTCAAACAGCAGCAACACTTCTCTTTTCGGTAGTTGAATATCCGACTAATCTATTGTTCAAAAATAGTTTTAAAACATTGTTTATCATTGTAAAAAGTACAAGAAAATGATCTAATATTAAATGTACATTGTATATTTTCATTGCTTACTAAAAAATATATTATATTATAAAAGGGTAGTTTTTTGGTTGAAATTCTTGTAAACTCAATCAGGAGCCATGAATTCAATAAAAAAGGTGACTTGAGTTGATTTATCCTCGTTAAAGTTTAAGGAACTTTTAGCAGATACTACACTTTAATCCTTTGCACATTTTTGGCTCTAAATTTATCCCCATTTTTACCTTAAAAATTGATAAAAAAAAAAATAAAGTACATAAACGTTCAATGGTTCATTCTACTTTCAATAAATTTTATTGGGATCATAATTGTGGTTCTTCTCTCCACTTATAGATCAAACTAAGCAACAATAATGGGAATATTGATTTATTAGGAACCTTCCGTTCTTTGGCTCACCCTTCTCCTAAAAAAGGTGCCTTAGTGAAAAGAAAAGAACAGATAAAAAGACTTACTACACATCAATATTCCCATTTTTTTTCTGTTTGAACTCAAAAAAATTAGTACACAATTTATTAGCTTTCATTTCGTCTCCGCGGTTCCGTCGTGGGGGGCTAGCCTAACGTGCAGCCTATTTGCATGCTTGTGAGTCACCCAGTAATGGATTTAAGGCCGGAGGGTGCAATATTGTTGATCCAATGACGATGACTTGCATCAGAGGGTTTATTTTTCGGGGGTGATCCGTCCTAGTAGGCGGAGCCTCCACTGTATAGAACTACTAAAATTGAATTATTAAAAATGTATCCATATTTCAATAGTTGAACAAATATGTTTGAATTTTTAAAAACCGCGCTTTATCCGGATGAAGTACCCATAGATTAAATTAGGAATGTCAAAAAGAATTAAGAGTGATGAATTAAAATAATTAGCTTATTACACAGAATAATTTGATACATAAAAGTATAAAATACATTCTATTTATTAATTTAAATAAAAGACACAAAAATTGACATAACCTAGCGATCATTGGTTTTCTTGCCCGACTGTGTATTTCTATTCGACAAACAAAAATAATAATATTACTTGAAGACAATGGTCAAAAATGTACTAATAGTTGAACCTTATTATGGAGGCTCTCATAAACAATTAATTGATACGATACAAATAGGTAATTTTAACCATAAATTCACTGTCTTGAATTAGTGATTTCTATCCTAATTTTGATAATTATTCATCTGAACATTAGAACATTAATCGTTAATCCAAATAGATAGTACTTTTTTAAAGAATCTAACTGTTGATGTGTGTAATCAATTTTTAGCTTTATCCGATTTTTGTGAAATCGTAACGCTTCCTGCTAAAAAATGGCCCTGGAGAGCTCGATGTAGTGCTTTAAAATTGAGTCAGATTATTTCGTACGATCATAAATATAATGTTTTGTTTTGTAGTAGTGTTTTAAATCTGACAGAGCTTATAGGGCTTCGTCCAGATTTGCAGAAATTGAAGAAAATTGTTTATTTTCATGAAAATCAGTTAGCTTACCCTAAACAACAAATAAAAGAAAGAGACGTACAGTATGGTTATAATCAAATAACAACATGGTATAATAAATAATTGATTTCTTTTAAATGTTTTTATTGACATTACACTTTTTTCAGCCTAGTAGCTGATACAATAATATTCAACTCGAATTACAACATGAATAGCTTTCTAATTAATATAAATAAATTTGTAAAACTAATGCCTGATTGTCGTCCAAATAATTTGCACGATCAAATAGCCAAAAAATGTACAGTTTTATATTTTCCAATTAATTTTTCACAAATACCTTGTAGTAACAATAAAAATAACAATTCATTACACATAATATGGCCTCATAGATGGGAATTTGACAAAAATCCGGACGAATTATTCGAAATACTGTTGAAATTGAAAGAATTTGATGTAAATTTTTGCGTGTCAATCTTAGGAGAGACTTTTACTGATGTGCCTGCAATTTTTGTGCAGGCGAAAGAGGTTCTAAAAGATAATATTGTTAATTGGGGGTATTTAGAATCAAAAGAAAAGTATTATGATGTTTTAAATACTGGCCATGTTGTACTATCAACTGCAAAGCATGAATTTTATGGCGTGGCAATGTAAGTTGTGATAATACTTGAATGATTAGAAATATATAATTTTTTTATTATAGTATGGAAGCAGTATATTGCGGATGTGTACCAGTATTGCCTAATAGATTAGTATATCCAGAAATCTATCCTAAATCTTGCTTATATAATACAATTATCGATGCAGTAAATATTTTAAAAAATATGGCCGACAATATCTCACAAATCGATATAAAATCAATAAACTTGGAACAATATTCAACTGTTCATCTACTACCAAAATATATACAACTATTAAAAAATTATTCAATTGTTATTATTTCTACATCATCTTTCTTTTTTTCGTCCTTTTTATTGTAGTTAAGAGGCAAATTAATTTTAGAATCGCTGGGTTTATAGTTTGGTGTTACAGTAATATCACTGCCTAATTTTCTGTGCCCTAATTTAACTTTAGGAGCGCTACTAGACGGTTTCCTAAAATCTGTCGTATCTTTTTTGAATAAAGAGTTTGTGTTTGAAATTTGACTGATCGAAATTCCAGAATCTTGTAACGGAAAACTTTGGGATGGCGATTTAGTGATAGTGAGGCTTGGGGGTATACTTTTAGGTTTATAAATTTTAGATGAATGGGGTACTGGGGGTAACGGTACTGAAGGTTTTGTGAATAAACTTTTTTGGGTAAAATTCTGGTATTGATTGTAGAAATCTAACGCTGAGCTTTCATGTTTGCTGGAACTTTTCGGTTTTTGTTGAGCAGCGGGGTTCTGTTTCTGACGTTCAGCCAATTTTTGTTGTAAAGTTTTAGTTGAAATAGCAGGTTTTGGGAGATTTTGATGGATTGGGGTTATGGAAATGCCAGGACGGTCTTTAAAAATTGATATTTCGCTCATATTTGGATCAGAATAATACGCTTTGCTACTTTCTTTTGAATATCGAATATTATTGACTTCCGGTTTATCTTTTTTATCGGTTTTTATTTTAGTTTTTTCTTTATCGCTACTTGAATGCGCCATCAAATTAAAAGGGTTTGATAATAACGGATTTGATCCCATTTGGGTATATTGTCGAAATAATTGTTTTTGATACTCGCCCATCATGTAATTTAACGCAATTTTTGGATCAATGTTAGTGTTAGAATACGGAGGGAAAGGTAATAAATTTTGCCAAGATGTGAATGGATTTGGAGCGTTATAAAATGACGATGGATTTGATTTGGTTTTTGAGCCGGAAATTAAATGTTTGTTGATGTTGGGCGGGCGGCCGCGGGGACGACCAGGAAAACCTTTTTGAGCTTTTTTTAAGGGGTGAATGACGGTTGATGACGTTGGAGTCTGAAAATAGTTAATTTCATATATTTAAATTTAAAAATAGTAATTGATAAAATAATTACCTGAGGCGTAGTATTTTGTGGCGTGCTAGATAGTTTAGTAATTGACAAGTTCGTTGGAATTTGGGGTGTAATAACCATTCGACTAGCTATTTTACGTTGTTGACAAAATTTAGTCGCGTTTTCCAATACATTTGCTCCTTCGGGTAACTAAAAATCAAAATCAAATCAATTTCCTGTCACACAACATCGGAATTAGAGTTTTTTGTACCTTATTTTGCATGTAATGTTTATAAATCTCAATTAATAAATCTGAAAAGATTTTTTCTTTGTGCTGTAAATGTTTTTGTACTTTTTGGTATGATCTATATACGTCCATAATCAATTTTATATTAGAGTCAGTATCAGTAGCTTCAATTTCGGTATGTATTTTTTTACCAGCAATACATTTTTTAATCAAACCTCTCAAACTTTGAATACAAATTAATAAAGCTTGATCCGAAAGTTGTTGACGTTCCGAATCGCGAATATAAATTCTGTAATAAATTAATAATTAATATTTGATAACACTTGTAGCTATGAATACTTACTTATCAGGATCCGGTGTTCTTCTAAGTAGCAGACACAAATCTAAAAGTGTTTTGTGATCATCGCTATCTCTTAATACTTTCATTAAAAGCTCTACGCATCGGCTCATATGCGAAGCGAAGCTTCCTGGCCTATCAATCTCACTAGTTGGGATTCTCCAAATACCCTAAAAAATTTTACTCAACTCTAAATAATATTTTTTTTTGAAACACTTACATTGAAAAAATTGTTGCTTTTTTTATCGCTGAAAAGTCCTGTCACTACCGAAGAATCGGCGCAAATATATTCGGTCAACATAAGTTGACGACATTTAATTAAATTTTTGTAATGTTTATTGGTGAGATAAAAATGTGTTAGTCTGTAAATGGCTTTATAATTTTGCGGGAAACGGCTTATACATTGCTCAAGACTTAATAGGCATTGATCAATTAGCTTCCGGGTTTCATCATCGCTCAAACAATTATCTATAAATTAATGAATTACAAAAAAAATCGAGTAACTTTCAAAAATCGATTACTTTTTTCAGTTTCACTAGAATCAGAATCACTAGACGAACTATCACTGTCATCGCTACTAGAACTATCACTAGAATCGCTAGTTGACGTTGTAGTTGTAGTTGTAGCAACAGTTGAAGTAGTACTTCCTCTACGACTTGGGGACGCAACAGATTCATTTTTTACAGCAACCTCAATTTCCTCTTTATAATCCGGCTGATTATCCATACATTTCTTCATCATATCATCCAAGATTTCTTCTGCGTTCTTCATTTTTTTATTTTCCACGCTTGCATCGATACCTTTTTGCTTCATTTCTTCATCAGAATCAATAATCATTACGACATCTTCCGATGATTGAGATTCACGCTCGACTTGCACTAAAATTTCCTCCAAAATATTTATAATCTCCGTTTCAATTTCATCAATAGTGCGACGTCTTTTTGGAACAAGTTGATCTTCGTTAGAAGAACGCTTTAAATTTTCTGCAGGTTTTGATTTTGAAAATAATCCATTGTCTGATTCTATTAAATACTTTTGGAACACTTTTCCGATAGATCTATTAATTGGTTTATCTTCATGAAGCTCTAAATACTTCAAAATAGAAGCGTGAATTCGGTAATGAATTTCTAAGGCCTCCATCGATAAATGTTGGGGGTTACTGTAGTTAATTTTTAGCGGATAAGTTGCTTTATTTTCAAATAATAATTTAGCCGCCTAAAAAACTATTGAGAGTATTTTTTTTCATTGAAATTACTGCATAAATACCTTGCTGTAATGTTCAAGATACACAGAAGGATCCTGTTTCTGTTTTTCCGCAATTTTTCCCATCATATAATGATGTAACCAGCGTTCGTCATGTTCTCCGGGGTCTAGAATCCAAGCTGTGCTTGCAGCACTAAAACACTCCATTGCTGTGTCTAATAAAGCTTCTTTCTGGGATTCTAAAGTTTCGAATCTGTAATAAATTTCAAATAATTGATAAATTAAATAAGGTTAGTAGCAAAATCTCACTTCTCCATACTAAACATATCAGTATCTCCTTTTAATAACCGTGAACAAAAAGAATGGGCCATATAAACAAAGTTTCCATATTCAATCCACAGCATTGAGTGCCCGTTAGAGATGTGCAAACTTTGTTTGAAACATATTTGGGCCGATTTTACTTTATCCAGAAATTCTGACTCATTTCTGCAAGAAAAAAAACAAAAACGTGAAAAATTGGAGTAACGAACATTCCAATAGTAAATTACTTGAATGCTTCGCAATGATTTAATTTGGTTTCCAATTGGCTAGCCATTCCCAGCGCCATATCCGCCCAAGTGTCTAACCTAGTCGGATTAATACATAAATCGAATAAAAAGTATTTCAAAGCTTTTGCCGGATCGTGGAGCTTCAAATAATAATCGCCTAGTAAATAATAAATTGCTGAAACCTACAAGAAAAATGCATATTTTAATTTATGTCAGTTAATTTGCTATATTTTTACCTTATGCGGGAATGCAATAGTTTCTGGCATGTGATCTTTATTCCCAGTAATAAAATCATTCACGTTTGGCACTAAAGTTTGAGGATCAAAGTCGGAAGGTACTAAAGCCAAAATTCTTAATAATAATTGTTCCATTTCGTTGGAAATCGAGCTAAATCTATAAGAATCAAATTCTGGTAGAGCTTTGGGTTGATAAAATTCGTATAATTGTTGGGCGTGCTCCCACGTCAGCGGAAGGGGATCAACGTTGTGATCAGCCAAATGGCGAGACACCTAAATACAAATTATTATTATACAATCACGAGATAATTGGCAGAGATTACTTTATTTTTTTTGCTGGGATGTTGATACAAACAAAAAAACGCTTGCTCAATATGTATTTCTATTTTTTCGCGAATTGTTTCAAATATTGGGGCATTTAACCGGTACAGTATAACTTCTACTAGGAATAGTAATAATTCTCCGTTATTTTCGAGGCACCAGCCTCGCCTGAAATCACCATAAAATATATAATTTTTAAAAATTTCTATTGATTGTAAATACCTTCCCAAAAATTCGTGTGCTGTAAATAAAATTTGAATACTAGCCGGGACATCTTCTCCATCATCCTCATCACTATCTGATTTTGCTATTACTGGAACCTCTTCTTCATCAGATTCATCCGAATTTTTGCAATGTCGGATTGATTTCTTGGCTTGAACTCTGTGCTCCTCCCTGTTTACAAATTTAATCATTTATTAATGAGTGCAGGAGGGAATACTGAAATAAAGGTAGCTTTAAAAAAATAAATTACCTCTGCAAAATATAGTGCAGTAAGATCCAAGGTTTTACGGTTTCCATCGGCATTTTGGTTGCTGTATCTATTGATTTTGTGTTCAATTGGTGGCAAATTATGCTGGTCAAGTTTTCTACTATTCTAGTCTGGTTATTTTTAATAGCATCCACTAAAAATTGAATTAATCAAGTAAAAGCGTAAATGATTTAATTAAAACGTACAGATTATAACACTTTCCTCTTTTATGCAAGCTTCCATCAAAACTAAACACTTTATCACGACCATACACCAACGTTTATGCTCAAAAGAATCTGGCTGGGCGTACGTTTTAAAATACATCGGTAAAGATTCATTTAAACAAACATCTGTCCAAATTAAACATTCCTAAAACCGTTTTTTAATAAATAATTAATTTTATAACATTTTTTTAAACTTACAGTTTTATTTGTGAGCCACAAAGCATGCAGCAACATAACGATTTGAACAGGGCGATCTATTTTAGTTTTAAATTTGGAAATATGTTTTAAATCAAACGTTTCCGTCAATATTTTAATAACTTCTTCATAATTTTTATTTTCGTATAAATTTTCAACGTGACCTAACTTTTGTACCATTTCTAATGACTGTAATAACTTTTCTGTGTTCTTTTTAGTTATTAACGAATTAAAAACACAATTTGGTATATTTAAATAATAATTCTCATCGGGCGCAATTTTTGTAAAGTAATAAATAATTGCGTTTAGGGCTCTTATGGCCTGCTCATTTCTACTTTCAGTCATGTAAATATTAGCTTTCAACCAATTTAATCTCAAATTTATATTTAAAAACTCATCGCCCCAAGCTGTTTTTCTCGTACAAATCAATTCCATTGTGTTTAAAGACGTACTAGGTAACGTTTTAATATTATCAAGTGATGAATTATTGGCGATACGTTCTTGTACGTCATCAAAAATTAGTTCACTGTATAATAGTGTTATCAAAGTATCGTTTTTTAATATTTCGAAAGGTGTTTCGTCGCAGAAAATTTGTGGATGATCGAAAAATTCTCGATACATTTCATAAACATCAATATAAGTGCTTTTTAAAGCTGACGGCCATTTGAAATGCCATTTGGTGCTTAAAGTATGAACATATTTTTCTATAATTGAAATAATGTCACATCTTTCGTGTTTATAGCTCCAAAATTGCTCTACGTCACTTTTTTCTTCAGTCGAATTGAAATATTTTTCAGATTCGCTCAAATCTATATTTGACGGCTGTAAATCACCAATTTCTTGTTCTTGAATGAATAATTTATATAAATCCATCGTATTTATTGAATCATCTTGTTGAAGAATACCCATTTCATTATATTTATCGCTTTTAAGTCCATTTTGCCTGAAAATTAATTATTTATACTAAATTACAGAATAAAGTAATAAAATTTAATCTTACAAGATGTTATTGGGTATAATTCGACGTAAAGCACCCTCTATTGTATCATCTTTATCATTTTTACCCATTTTCCTATTGGATTTCCGTTTGCTATGCCACGCCCACGGTTGAAGAAACGATAGAGAATTTCTTCGCCTTCTGTTAGGTGTTTTCGATTTTACAATTTCCGGTTTATTTAATTTTTCATCTTTTTTATCCTCTTCCTGTTCCTCATTACTTTTCGAATTATCTTCATTATCCGCCTCTGTTTCATTCTGTTTTTCCTCCTTTTCCACTTCTGTTTCAGTATCATCTGATGTCATTTCCGGTACTTCCGAAACTAAATCGCTTTCTGGTTCAACTATTTCCATTGGCTCTACTGGTGAATTTTCTTGATTTACATCAATTTCTTGACTAGTTTTATCACTTTCTATTTCAATATCGGTTTTTACGCTTTCATTTAAATTTATTCGACTGATGAAACTTAATTTATTTTCGGCAATATAACGATGCATATGAATAATAGATTGTCCCAAAGATAGCCACGTGAACTCTTTTAATGGTTTACTTAACAATAAAATAGGAAGCGGTTTTGGTTCTAATTCAATTTCTAATTTTCTGATTCGATCAAAAATAGCTTTGGATTCTTTTTCAAGTTCTTTTCCTTCCGATTCGTCGAATTTTACATCTAAAGGGGGATCGTATATGCTTAAAAATAAATATATTTCATCAATATCCATATTGATAAGTGTAGTAAACTTAGATCTCTTAATACTCACTAATCAGGATTGAACTGCTGGTAATAATCTTTAGTAGCTGGATTATTTTCATAAATTCTTTTTCGTAACCACAGACCCCTAATATAATCGGGATCTAGTTGCAAACCTCTACTAATATAAAACAAACACGATACAGAATCACGCAATGCGTATAACAATGTTATTAATTTATCTAACGATGGCCAGTGATTTTTATTATTCTCCAAACCCTAGAAAAACAAAAAATGTTCTGTAATAAAATAATAAAGAACATTTATTACAACATACATTAGATAAAGCAAATGTGGCTTGTTTGAAATGATCTAATTCCATGGCAAGCGATCCGATTTTAAACCACAAAGTTACATCGGTTTTATCTAACTCAGAAGCCTGGAAAAATTCTAATTATTAAAAACATCAATTATTTAATAGAACAATTACTTTAAAATAATAGTCTAAAGCATCTTGTTTCCTCCCTAAAGTCACAAAGATTGATCCCATATTCAAAAAACAAGAATATTTCAAAGTGGACATAGTTTTCGGCAATCCACCCCTGTTCTCTATTTCTGGAATATCTACATTTATCAAGCTATGAAGCAGTCTTTCTGCTTCCTCTAAATTACCGCTACATTGTTGTTTCAAAGCCTTGTTGTATTTTGCTAAAGCATTTTCTTCCTGTAATTCATACAACGATTATTTAATGTTATACAAATGAAATATTACCAGAAATATACTTGTGCTTCTTTGCGAATAGCCGGAATATCATCATCAGATATTGAATCACGATTTAAGGATTTAATTTTTAACATTTTTTATTAAAATAAAATATTTGTAGCATCATATCGTTAATAAGCAGTTTGACATTTGTCGCGCATGCGCGGCATGCACAATCAATTAGGAACCAAGTCATTAGTCCGAAAAACTGTCCGAATCTGTTTATTTCCAAACTGAAAAGCATTTTAATTAAAATTTAGAGATTATATTACTTAACAAATATCAATAAAGTAGTTTTACGTATAAATATGCGTGAAATAAATGTTTTGATAAATATATTTAGGGATTTTTTTTCTGTGCTGTTATATGCTCTGTCAAGTGCTTTGTTTTATTGATTTGTGAAATGGCGTTGTCAAATGTATTGCAAACTGTCAGAGAGGACGATTTCGTTGAATATTATTTATTTCCCGCAATTAATACTGAAAACGAAGAAACTGATTTAAATAATTACGTATCAAGAATAAATAACATTGTTGATAAATACAGTAATGGTTATTTATGGCACAAAGATAAGTTTAATATAATTGCGAGACCTCATTCGTGTAATATATTATCTAGCGAAGAATTTGCAATAAATGGTATGTAATTTACTGTATTAAATATTATGAAACGTAACTAATAAATTATTATAGATCGATTGCCACCTCATATTTACGGAATTTTGCACTACGCCGATAATATTGAAGACGAATGGTTTACTGTATTTCTTTTACAACAATTAACTAAAGAAATAGATAATCTAGTGGTTCGTGTTATTGATAGCGATGGAGAATTTCTACTTATTGAAGCAGCAAATTTTTTACCCTCTTGGGCTAACCCAGACACGTGCGAAAAAAGAGTACGTTACTTATTCGCTATTTATAAACTGATTCTAATTATTATATTGTTATAGGTTTATTTATTTAAAGGTCAAATACACATGATTCCATTAAATCAGCATAATAATCAAGAAATATGTGTACAAGATGCAATTAATATTATTTATAGAGAGCCGCTATTAACGGAAGCGTCAACAAATATCCAAAGCGCCATATTTAATAGAATAAGTAAATTTCCTGAGAAAATTGACGAATTATTCCATAACGTAAAAGTATATCTCCCAATTGGTGTAGCCACAATTCTAAGTCATAAACCGGAGCTTATTTCATCTGCCGTTTTAGCTTTTTGCAATCGCGATACTATAGACTTAAAATACTGTCGTGCTATGAAGTTTTTCCCTCCGGAAAATCGTGTTTACACCTCCGTTAAATTCACCAAATGTTTATATGCCATGTTAATGCACAGTAAATATTTACCGGATCGTAAAACAGGATGGAATCTACCGGAACCTAACAGTCCACAATATAAATCACACATTTTAGGGGTTAAAATCGCATGTGGGTTCGAAATTCTAGCTGCAGGCTCAAAAAATAATGACTTTGAAAAAGAAAAGACTTGGAAAATATATTTGGATAGCTTAAAAGATAAAAATTATTTCCAAAATTACTTAGAACACTCACAAGAGTACAATAATTTATTGAATAGTGCTAAAAAGTTTTATAAAGAGCAAAAAATATTTTCCATTAATTCATTGGACATGGGCCGCGAAATTTTGGAATTCAATCGTAAATTGGATCACAATGTCGACGAATTCAAGCTTAAAGAAGCAAATATTCCTGAAGATGATGATGAATCATGGCTAGAAATTTCTGCCCAAGAATTGGATCAAATGTTGGAAGAAAGATATGGCCAAAATAATTTTATAAGCTTTAATAATCAGTCGGACGCTTCAAATTTCACTGGAAAAATAAATACGTTTCTCAATAATGTTTCGACTCTAGAAGGGGCCGAATTCCCCGATAAAAATCCGCCAATTCGTCCAAAACGTGGCGTAAAATGCCAAAAAAATAAAGTACAATTTGCGCCAGATAGTAAACCATCTGCTCAAAGCAGTGATACTAAAGTAAACTTTGATCCAATAAATTTTTCATGTGCAGTCCAAAATATCTTAGATCTCGTTATTCCCGACGACAGTTGGGACTTAGAATCCGGTTCGGAAATGAGCGAATACGGCTCTGAATCTGAAAGCGAGTTAGATAAAATTGATTCGAAAAAGATTAATTCGAAAATTAAGCAATATATGGAAGAAATGGATCGAGAATTGGCTGGTACTACTATTGGCAAGAGTTTTGAAACTAAAAATGTTGAAATTGATAATTTTGATGACATTGAGTCGTTTAAACCGGTTGATATTGATATGACTGCATTGAAAAATATTTTGGAAAGTTATCAGAGTCAAATGGGTGAATCTGGTCCTGCTAGTAATATGTTGGGTCCAATGGGCGTCCATTTAGAACCCTCTACTAGCCAAAAATAAGTTATTTATTATAAATTTAAAGCTGCCAACATGCAATTTATGTATTTTCATTTTGAATAAAATTGTTTTTTACTTTTTTTTATAAACTTTTTCTTTTATTAGTTCTTAAAACGCTCAATTTAATGTGTAACGTATTTTTAATGATTTATTCAATAATATTCACTTTTACAATCTTATAAATCTCAACAGAAATATTGTAAAATAAAATAAATGAAAATAGAGATACATTAAGTAGGTTTAAACCACTTGGGAATTTTTCCTTGTTCATTATACATAGGCCCTGGTGTGGAATCAGGTGCATTTGATGTACTTGCTCCAACATTTACGTCGTCAACGTCCATTGGCATTGCAAAATTAGTGTTATAATCAGAAATATCAATTTCTTCATGCTCTTCACTTTCATCTTTATTTATATCTGAACCTCTAAAATATTACAAAATATTAATTTTCGATGAAATAATTATCACATTGATTATTTATACTAAGATAGTCATGATAAACAATTGAAAAAACTTACTTTCCATGGAATTTATCATTACCATATTTACTTTTAGGTAGCCATGATAAATAAATTGAAAACTTTTATTTTTCATGGCTAACTTTGTTGTACACTCACCGACTTTTGACAGCCGCTAAAGTGGCAACACTAGGTGAAATAAATTGGTTAAATAATGCTTGTTTCAAAAATTTGTAATCATCTTGAACCGGAGAATCAATTCCAAAATGAATTAGGGCACTTGGTACGCAATCAGCGTCTAATAAAGTTGTTTCCGAATTTAAAATTGATTTTGGAGGTGTTGTATCTATAAAAAAATTAAGAAATTACTATTTTGAGTTGAAAAATTAGCTTATATTCACATAAATGGAATTTGCAGTTGGAGTCCTGCAAAAATTCGCAAACAAACTCTTTAACGTTTTGTATTGTTTCTAAAGGTTTAAAAGTTCCCTGCAAAACCGTCCTATCAGGAAACTGAATTCGGATAACAGATCTTTTGTACTGGTTTAAATGCCTGAGAGTTTTTTTATTTTGTTCCAAGTTTCTAATAGCCGCAGTTTGAAAGGGCGTTTCTTCTAACTCAATTCGTTTCTGCTTCAGATCTTTTAATAATTTTTTAGCATCACGTATTGTTAAATCAAAAAATTCGTCGGGTAATTCGGTAGGAACTGTTTGGGCCGTATCCAGGGAAAATGCTAGAGCATTACGTTCGCCTAACTAAAACATAATAATTTTAGAACGTTCGATAACTTCAATAAAACAAACTTACAAATACGATTTCGTCCAGTTCTGAGCTCTCTTCGATTTCCTTCGCTGAATTCTCAATTTTCTGTGGATCTACTGTCTTTTTTGATTTTTTTACAAAATCTGTTATGAAATTATTCGCTTTCTTATTGTCCTTTATAGACGAAGGACTGTGAGATCTCACATCTTTTATTGTTTTATTTCCAGATAAATTTGGATCGTTTTTAATTTCACAATTTTCACTTTGAGCTGGTTTTGTTTTTATTACGTTCGTATCTGGCTCTAATTTTTGTAATTTTCTGATGTAAGGCTTCTCTTCAACTGGTTTATAAGGTAAAGGACGTGAAATATTTGCTTGTGTGCGTAACTGTTCAGGTTTTCTATAAAACAAATAAATATTATATCTGCGATGTGCTCATTTCTATGGCAAATATACCTATGTATTAATCTAAGCATAGCTCGTCCACCTGTCAACCCCAAACTCTTTAAAGTAGTTTTTTTCAAAGGCTCAACACCATAAATTTCTTGTCTCATGTAAATAACTACAGGATTTTCTTCAACTTTAACCTCATCGGGACAAATTTTTAATAAAATATCCCACAAATTCTCATCTGGAAAGTACTTCCCCATTAACCTATCCCCATTTTCAAGTTGTAAACCCAACGTGACCGGGTTTTCAGTTCGAATTCTTTGAATAGGACACATTTCCAACTGTGCATTATTCGGTAATCCTGTAAAACGAATTATAGACGACACATCGAGAACATTATTGTGATGTTTCAAATCATATTCTTCTGGTTTTAAACCTTGTTTCTTGCACACTTCTTCTAGAACCTGAAATAGTTAGGTTAGAATATTATTATCAGTAAAACTGTTCAATAAAATAGAAATACCTGTAAAATAGTACTATTAGGCGTTACTTTAACACTTTGTCGTCGTCCATTTGGAGCTAGTACAGTTAAAGTTTTATTTGTTGCAGCCATTTGACTATGACAAACAATATTCAATATTATTTTGACATTTCAATATGAATCATCACAAATCATTAAACTTCAAAATATTAAAAATTTAACAGGGAAATATATTAATATTATTTATATATTAATTATTTTATTGGAAGAACAAGTAGCACAATTATAAATTAAATTAATTATTTGGACATAACAGTGTTCATAGACATATATACAGTACAGGCTATCAATTGAAGTTTGTAGAGTGTACAAAAATCTAATTATAATTTTGACCACTAGCTCCAATTCTGCTACAATTATTCACTTTTATCACTCAGTCTGTCATATATATATTCAATGACTTATTTGATGCGATTTCGAATATTTTAATTTACGTTGTTTGACATCTTTATCGATTTATGTCTGTAAATAAACGATCCCTAACTTATCAATTCTATATATTCTATACAGATTGAGCATCAAAGATGGCGAAACTTGTCTCTTGATAGTTCATATACTAAAACATAGATGGCAGGATCTAGCACAAATCGAGTGATATGAAATATATTAATGAACCATGGAGAAATCTTTTTCCAAAATGTTTGTTAATGAAAAAAAAAAAAGTAATGCTATAATTGATTTAATCGAAGAAGCGTACCTTTAAATGTGTCATGTAAGATTTTCTTAAAGTATTGAAAGTTAGAAGTGATTTGAAACAAATTGGATTGAATATATTAAGTGACAACAAAAAGTTGACAGTCTTTATAAATAAAAAACCAAGAATTGACGTATTCACTATTTTATTATTAGTGATGTGGAATTAATCGATCGTCCCATTTAAAGCGGAAACGTGAGAGGAAGGACGCAAGAAGCAAGTGGCCTGATGCTTCAAAGGGGCGTTGCTTTTATCGTTCATTCATATACTACGCGCACCGATATCACTTTTTGGAAAATTTAAATAGTTTGTAACGCGAAATTGAGAGTTAGTTTTCGTGTTGGTGTGCTATGAGCAACGGCAATATGAAGATACCAAACGGAGATTCAAATTCAACAGTTCGTGTGTGGTGTGATGGATGGTGAGTGACAAATAACCTAACAAAATTGACAACCGGTAGAAAATTACTTCTATAACATCTCGAGAATTCTAAATTGTTGGATCTTATGATCTGCAGCGTAAGATTAACAATTACAATTTTATAATTACAAGATAATATCATCCCTTGAAATTCTCGAGATATTAAGTAAAAGTAATTGAATAATGAAGTAAAGAGCCTCGTTTTTCTAACAGCTACGATATGGTTCACTTTGGGCATGCTAACTCTTTACGGCAGGCCAAAGCTCTGGGCGATAAATTAATTGTTGGAATTCATACTGACGAAGAAATCGCAAAACATAAAGGACCTCCTGTTTTTACGCAAGAAGAACGCTATAAAATGGTTAGAGGAATCAAATGGGTTGATGAAGTGGTAGAAGGAGCCCCATACGTAACTACATTGGAAACATTAGATAAATACAAGTGTGATTTTTGTGTACATGGAGATGATATTACTATGACGGCCGATGGTGTGGATACTTACCATTTTGTTAAAGCTGCAGGACGATATAAGTAAGATTTTATTGATAGATAAATTTGACAATCTTTAACTAACCGAACCATTTGTCAATGTCAATCAGAGAAGTCCAAAGAACGGCTGGCGTCTCAACAACCGATCTAGTGGGACGTATGCTTCTCCTAACACGGCAACATTTTCGCCGTGGTGCTTTAGAATACTCAGTCGAGAAAGAACACTCATCTAATCTTGGTCAAGATTCCTCCGCACGTTCACCATGGACCGGGTGCTCGCAATTTTTACCCACCACCCAGAAAATCATTCAATTTAGCGACGGAAAGTTGCCCCAACCGGGCGACCGGGTAGTATATGTTGCAGGATTGTTTGATTTGTTCCATGTGGGACATTTGGACTTTTTAGAACAGGCCAGCAAACATGGAGATTATTTAATTGTTGGACTGCACACAGATACCATCGGTAATAGATATAAAGGGAGTAATTACCCTATTATGAATCTACATGAACGGGTACTTAGCGTTTTGGCCTGTAAGGTAATTAAAAATATATTGAATTTAATAATTTCCATCGTGACACAAAATTTAAATAAAGATAAGCTAAATATAAAAGAATTATTTTTTTAGTACGTATCGGAAGTGGTAATCGGTGCTCCATACTCCGTCACATCCGATCTAATGTCGCATTTCCATGTGGATTTAGTCATTCACGGTCACACGTCGATAATGCCAGACGTAGATGGTTCTGACCCTTATCTTGAACCCAAAAAACAAGGCAAATTCCTTCTCGTTAACTCACACAACGATATGACAACTGATAAAATTGTTGAACGAATTATCCGAAACAGACTTGAATTTGAGGAACGGAATTTGAAAAAGGAAAAGAAAGAAATGGCTGTTATTGAAGCACAGGAACGAAGAAAAAAAGGAATTTTAACGTGAAATAAAAAACTAGTCTGAATTTTATTTTGATCTGTATTTATATATGTATTTTATTTGTAAATAATCCTTATATTGTTGACTACATTGCATTTATATTTAAAAATCATGTTTTAAATTTTATTCCACATATTTGCGGGCTTTGTTATTTATTAATAAAGCGTTTTTTTTACCTAATATCTATTATTTATTTAGTCTACAGGTACAATACAAAAATACGTCTAATATAATTTAAAAACGCCACCTCAAGTACAACTACATCTGATGTAAAATTTTTATATACAAATTAATTATAAATTCACATCAGTTATAGAACCCAATTGTAAATCCAGCTACACTTTTAATAAATAAATATTTACAAATATCGAAGCGAATACTGAAAATAAATTAAATCACACAATACATTATTTTTACGCAGAATATTGTTTTTTCATTGTCAAATGACGCAATAAAATAAAAAACATTTCCAATGTTTGTATAGTCTGATTTGGTTACTATGATACATCAATTATTGCGTTGTTGCTCTTCCTGTGTATCCACAGCTATCTCTTCCGGTAGAATATCTTCTGGAATGTTCTCTAACTAAATGATCTATTGTTTTTTCGCCCGTGTTGCCAACGACAGCCGAATGAAGTCGCGTTGCCAACCAACACATTAAAAATGCAGATAAAAATAGTAGACAGCCTAGAATAGCAGCGATTGTTAGAAAAGTGTTGCAGGAGCTTTCCATTACCGCCGTACGGTGATAAAACTCTAAAAACAAATTTAACGCGTGATAATAAATACTATGAAGTTGGTAATTTTAAATTTAAACTCTTACCTCCTGGCATGAGGACAGTATATTCAATATTTTCTTTGAATTTAGTAAATTGTGTCGAATCATTGTACTTATGAGTAAGCGCTTGTTTCATTGGTCTATCATTTATGGCCAATTCTCTTTTTTTCCTTCCATGTCCTGAGGGCTCAAATAAATCTAAGCAGAAATCTGGTTGACAATCAGCGGCATCCATACAAGCCTTGATTTGACTATGAATCCATAAAGTTGACCTTTCTTTCATTGTGGAAAGAAGGAAGGCCTCAAAATCAAGAAAAACTTCATTTTGTCTATCGCGGTATCGCGCTGGTTGATGAGGAATTATTGACGCGAAATCCCGATTTCGACAGCTGAAAAAAAAACCAGAAATGATTACCGGAAATCCTTGTAATTTTTTACAATTTATTAATCATAAATATTTGAATGACGCTTAATCACAAAAAAAAAAGCATAATTAATTTTAAAATGTATTCACTATCAAATTATATTATGATAATGGCGCCGTTTTGTCGGCAATAATTGTTATGTAACGATAGTAACGCTGTAAAAATTAATATTAATGCACAAATCAGCGCAATGCCAGAAAATGAGCCTACAAACGTGAATATATGAAAATTTTTAATAAAATTCGAAAACTATATGGTATTTTGACTGGATATTTTTGTTATCTTGAGAGGTCAATAATTATATTTAACTTCAGATAAAATTATTAATTTGTTAACCTTCCAAAAAAGATTATCTATCAGTATTCTATCTTATCTTATCTTTAAATTTTATTTAGTTTTATTATAAAATGTATACATTTTTTCCTACCCATCTTTGACAAGCGCCACACTTCCGATCATATGAGGATCGTCCGGATCAGGACTGACAGTTACTTCCATAAGTTTGACATATTTCCAAGCAGAATCTGGATTAATCCGTGCACGTAATTGTAGTTTGGTGCCAATTGGAACTGCTTGATCTACTGGTAGCTCGCTTCCGGAAGTGTTACTTATTCTGGCAGCAGGAGCTTCCTTGTACAGAGCCACTTCGTATTCCAGGCGACCAGGGGTTTCTTCTACTACCCCTGATACACGAGCGCCATGTGGGCTAACGAAAAATAGTACTTTCAAGAATTCAATCGTACTATATACTTAATATTGACGTAAAATTGATAATATATTAAAATTTATTCACAATTTCTTCATAATTAGAATTCTTTTAATATTTTTCACGTCCAAACAAGAAAAAATAATCTATTATACATACATGCAAAAATGGTCATTGTATCAAAAAACGCTTATTTTATGCGTCATTTGCGGTACTCACAAACTTCCTGCGAATCCAGCAGCCTTATTTTCAATTATAGTAGGCTCCGGTGGTTTGCACATTATTATTAATTCCTGATCCGACTGCATTACTACTCCCGGAAATTGAGGGAACCAAATTCGGACATGAACAAATCCCTAGAATCACAAACCAAATATAATTCCAACTTTTCTAACATTTTGAATCTATTTTACTTACATTTCTTTTTAAAACACCGCACCGACTAAAATCTATGATTTTTAAATTATAAAATAATCCAGTTTGGTCCATTCTATCGGGACGAATTTGACACGAAGGATCTGATTCGGGTTCAACTCCACGATCGTCTGCGAAAAGCGGGGATCCTTTAAAACCTTCCGGTTTTTTCAAACGTGCGATAATCGAGTCTCGGGATATTGATGATGTTAAAGGGATTCCATTTACACCGTTTGAAGCGAATGTGCATTGAATATCCGTTACTAAAAAAGTAAAAACAACTTATTAAAATATATCCTAAACTTCTTAAAATTCAAACCTACAATGTTTCTATTCTAATTTATAGCGACAAGTCCTAACATAGTTACATTTACAGAGATTTGAATATTATGTTGGTAACTAGCAAGGACGATACTTGAAATCAAATTCTATTTATGATAAATCATTTTTCTAATTCATTAGTTATCATGGTAATTAAATTTCATTGACATGTTTATGTCTCTTACTTCTGGTATAAAAAAACTGTCCTCAACGATGACGATATTGAATCACTTCGCTGATTGTCTGTTTGATGGTACATTTATCGTATATATCTATAATGTCAAGAAACTGTCTATATAAATTAATATTGAAACAAAATGTCAACCACATTATTATATTATAGCTATTCGCCACCAGGCTTGCTGTTTCCGGCAATAAATCAAATGAATATTTAATTTCCTATACAAATAAAAGTCAAAGTAATGGTAGCACAAGCCAAGCACTGATTACAGGAATTGTATTAATAGTGTATTTTTTGTCCTTGTTAAGTTGTTTATTAGAAATAACGGTGTGTGAGTTATTTATTTATTGTGTTCTGCATTTTTTAGACTTTAGGCTATAGGTTTGCAGTATATCTATTATCTAGAGCATAAATTGCTGATCAGCAGCAGCAGAAGTGATTGCACTTGAGGTGGAATGCAATAATAGGAAATTTTTGTGAATGGGAAAGAGAATGTGCGTTTTGAGGGTAATGGCGCTGTTTACAGCATCTGTTTGACTTGAACTACTTCATTTTATTGTTACGTGTTTGTTACTTAAGCCACAGTTTTAAAGATTAATTAAATGATTTTTAAGTATCTTCTGTTAACCTAAATATTTTTACTATAGTTATTTTTTATAAATTAGATTTAACTTACCATCGTAATCTTGACCATTTATGGATATCTATAACAAAAAATATTAGCAATTAATATGCTACAAAGTAACTGATTTGAATTTAAAGCAGTTAGGAATCAGTTATTTTCTCTTTATGTACTTAAAAATAACTTCTACTAATAAAATTATAAATATTATTATATACTACAATAACGGTTTAAACTCAATGAGTCTTCATCCTGCGTTTCTGTGTTAATAAAATCAGAACATTTACAAGTGGAATTACTTTAAACTGGGCCAAGAAGTTTGTTATTGTTCATTGGAAAAAAAAAATTATAAATGACGAAAATATTGTTATTTTTAGTATTGCAAGTTGGTACACTTGGTCATACATGAACAGCACATTTTACAGCGAGTATTGGAATGGTCTTTATTTTAAACGAGCGAAAAGTTTGTACGGTTCGCGAGTATGGAATACGCCATTTCAAACATGTTGTACACTATAATTTCTATAACAAGATTTTGGAAACTCATCGATATTTCAGGAGAAACTGAAAATTATGAAACATCAAACGTAAAACC
Organism: Dromius quadrimaculatus; assembly: GCA_963989225.1. NCBI lineage: Eukaryota > Metazoa > Arthropoda > Insecta > Coleoptera > Carabidae > Dromius > Dromius quadrimaculatus. Next base: position 3,057,807 of record OZ022333.1, read on the forward strand.
AGAAATGAATACCTGAATGATAACCAAACTCTAACAGCTTCTGATTCGTCGAAAATTAAGATTGATTGATTCTAAACGTCATACTGAATTATTTTAAATGCTGTGTTAAAAATATCACTTGTTCCAACACAATTTTTGATTATGGAATATGCAAATTTAAAAATTGTGTTGGAGAAAAATGACTGTGTGTGAGCTGAAGTTTGAGTGACAAGATGTTGTAATTTCAATATTTCTTTTTAATGAGTCTACAATGAAGTTGACCACAATACAAAATTTGTCATTTAATTGACAACACTGAGTCTCATCTTCGCTACTTAAAAAGTTTTACTAGAATATCATAGATAAAGACAAATGTATGTTAGAATAATTAAATGAGAAAAAGATACAAGATATTGTCATGGTGACTAGTGACTAGTGAAGCTTCTTTGATTAATTGAGGGAGCTCCATTCAATAGCTAAAGAAGCTTCACTAATTACCATGGAAATATCTTCTTTATTTTTCTTATTCATTTATTCAAACATAAATTCGTCTTTATGATATTTTGATCAAGTTTCACTTGCAGCAGGACTAGCAGTAAAGAGAGCTGAATTCGATCCACTGTGTTTATTTGTAAAGGGTGAGGGCCATGTAAAAAATCGAAATGATAATTTTCTGTTTTCAAAAATCCTACCCGTAAATGGTAGTATTATGTACACAGGTATTTGAATTATATTCAAATATTTTTCTATATTTTTAAATGGAATAATTTAAATTTAATTCTAAATTTTGTGTAGTGATAGATAGATTATTGGTCCAACCGCAGATGCGGTCAAAATTCGATCTCAATTAAATTTTGTGGTCAATTATCTATATTATGAGAAAAGAATTTAACTTTTATATCAAATATTTTTGTAAATAATCTCCCAATAGAAGTGTTTCGAGCAGTTACTTCTGAAAATAATTCTAGTTTATTTTTTTCAGCAATGTTTTGGTTGTTTTGTGCGTGATGTAGCAGTAACATTTATATATTATGGTTTAATCTCCAAATCTGCTTAATTTTGCATAGAAGATTGTCCGTAACGTTTTTCACAGTCTACTTGCTGGAAAGCTCAGTTTTCCTGTTAAGTCTTTTGCACTTACATGGACCGAGACGGGACGACAACAAGATTCCTTACATGATTCACAATTACATCTGAATTTCGTTTTTGGCAACCAAAAGGTTATCAACGCTTGAATCACTAACAAAAGTACGTTTAATTTATTGAAATTGATGCTAAAATAGACTGGAAATTCAAGTTAAATTATTATTTACAATTGAAACTAAAATAATTATGCGGGCACCGGTGCTTTAGCCTTAGGTTCAAATCCCGCCAATAAAAAAATCTTACCAAATGAAATGTGAATAAAATGAGAATAATCCAGATCTTCATTTCCCAAAATTTGCTATTATAACACATAATAAATAAATCACTTGATTCAGCTTTTAGCACATGATACAATTTATCTCTCCACTCTAATTCAACTGTTCACTGTATCAATGAGGAGGAAGCACTGATTCTTCAGCTTAGCTCTTCAGATGTAGAAGACTCGTGTTCAAACCCCGCTACTCCGCACTTGAAGCATATCTCGGTACTGTTACATTTGTTTCGTACTCGTTACGCTAGACGTAAAGAAGCAGCCAATATACGACAAGTTGAGATGTCATTGTATACAACTGTTATTGCCTATAAAATTTTCATTAGGTTGACACTATACGGGAATAGTTGCGGTCAGAATACTTCTTTGGGGATTTTATTTATGTATCATTCGGTTAATGGGGCAATTAAAAATTTAAATTATTATGATTTCAAAAGGAAGAAAAAGTGTTTATTCTCAAGTTGAACAATCTTCAAACGGTTTAATACATCTTCAACCCTCCTACACAAAACAATAAATGTCACTATAACATTGAAAAAAAAAATTATATCTTTGTTCTTAAGGAATAATAAATGGGTTAATGTTGAAAGTCTACCTTTTACGAGACATTTGAAACCATAAAATTAATTTGAATGATTTTATTTATTATTATTAGGTTTCGTCTTTACTGGCTTTAAATTTATTTTTAAAATACTAATCTTGAATCTATAAAATTTTCATTTCATTATTAAAATGAACAACAGTTACATAAAAAGACAGTTTTGCTCTGGTGCATTTTTGAATTCAGTGACCAGTGCGCTTAAAACCGTTTTTCCGTTTTGTCATCTATTAAAAACAATGTGCTAACTTCACTGTCTGCCAACAACCGTAAAATTACTATAATATTTATCTGATATAACATTATTTGCATTACGTTTATATTTCTGCATTGACTTTATTAAAATTTTATATTTCTTCTTCAGTTGACATCATGACACAGAATCACCATTTTGGGTTAATTTTTCTCAAACGTAATGAAATTTTAAATATTTAACTGTAAAATTTGGTGTCGCGAAGATAAAGACTATTGTAGCGTTAAAAAAAGTAGAACAATTTTAATATTGCTCCAAATTATATATTCTGCAGCTGAAGAAAAGATTTTTTTGTGCTCCTTTCAAACTCACAAACTTTTTCACGGCCGGGAATAATTCATTCTAATTCTATTTACTTTAATAAAAGTGATTTCAAGGATGATTTTTGCGATTATCCGAAATGATCATTAGCTGCAAGCGAGGATTTGTCGTGACAGCTGTTATTGTCAAAGTGACAGATGATGGTTATATTTAAGGCCCTACATAAGTCCTTTTCCAGATTTTTGTGGTCTTCATTCATTAACATACAGTTTTGATATTTAATCGCCGGAAGCAGTGTAATTTAAAGATGCTAACTGATTATTTACTTTATGTTTTTACTAATAATAAGCTTGTCTCCTTGAGAGCTTTAAATTTATACCAAACTAGACATCATTTAAATAACTTGTAAAAAAAGCAATTGACAATTGTTCAAATATCCTTTTTCTACTAGAATTATTCCCGCAGGAACTTTAATTTTATATCAAACACGATACTTATTTTGGAGAAACAATTGACGAACGTTTGCATGTGATGTCCAAATATGAATAATAATTATGTATATATAATTTCATATCATCATTATCATTTTTTCTTTGCTTCAGAAATATATAACGAACTTTGTTATAATTCAAATTTCAATAATAACAAATGAAGTGCTAATAATTTTAGAAAATGTTTTGGGTGAATGTTGTTGTAAATTATTTGAGGAACAATTCAAGTTATTTTATGATAAATATTACTATTTATAAAATAAATGCAAAAAACTAGACCCTGGTTGAAAAAAAACTCATTCACGAAAATTTCACTTGAAAATTCGTACTCATCAAAATTTCGAACTGTCAAAAAAACACGATTACAGTACTTTGCCTATTATATAATCGGGGAAGTAGAAAAGACCAGAGTGTATATCAAACCTGGAAATGTCAGGGAATTTAGATAAACTGGAAATATCATGGAATCGTCAGGGAATTTCCGATATTTGTCTGAAAAAAAAAAATTATAGGAAATTTTCATTCTGTCGTATGAACCACAGTGACTGATCTATGTTGCAATTCTGTGCAAATCCATAAGTCTTACAGATCTATAAATCCATAAAAAAATATATTAAAGCGCAGCTATTTTTATTGAACAATATAAATTCGTTGATAAGGACATCAAGTTCATTGCTATTTTTGTCGTAATGTACAGATTTATAAGGTTCACACAGAATTGCAACATTATTCTGTTTTTGTTTTTTTACTGTCTGGAATTTTATTGAAAATAACCTGGAAAACCTGAAAAGGTTAGGAAATTTTCATTTATTTTTTTGGTATACATCCTGAAAGACTGACTGTTATAAATGATATCATTATAACTGCGTTTGTCGCTAAGGCTTGTTAAAATCCACGGTACTTAAATTCATTTAGTTATTTGTAATTGTCAAAAACTCATTTGACTCACAATTTTTTATTGATGCTGTTTTTTCCCGCCAAAAGTATTTGCTAATTTTGAACAGTGCAATACACTTTAAATCATTCCAAGTATTTTCGATTCATTATATATTTGAATATGACAAAATTGTAATATAATAAATTTTACTGTTATTATTCCTTTAGGCTGAATTTATTTTGTGACTTGGAACAATTGTTAGAAACAAAATATATAGATTAGTTTCCATCCTACTTATTTTTGAATAATAATTATTATAATTTGCATCTATTCCTACAGTTGTATGTAGACTTTTGGATAAAGGCATTAACAAGGCTGTATTCAAAATTCAATTTATTCATACTTTCAAATAAATTAAAAGAACAATAAATGCATAAATAAACGGTGCAGTTGAAGTATGAAAATAATTGTTTTAATTTTGCTTCAATTAAAATATAATAGATATTAATTTAATCTAATAATGAGACTATTTAAAATTCAAATCGATTGAATTTACGTATATATACAGGATGATTATGTTTATATGTGTATGTAGCAAATTGTGCATACATTTATGAATTTTACTGGTGGAGCACGTCACCGTGACCATATGCACTAGGAAGTGACTTTTGGTGAGCACGAGATACGCTACAATGCACAACCACTCATCGACTTATCATTATTAATAATAATTTTAAATATTTTAAATTACAAAAAAAAATATATCATCCGGTTACGAGTAAATAACTATTTAGGTGAATAAAATAATATTTATTCATACGCACTACTTCAGTTTCAAATTCCACCAATTTTATATATTTATTCTACTTTTTGCCTTCTCATCTCAACTGTAAAATTCATTTCACAGTTGTAAGATTTCTTAAATCACTTCAAATAATGTGAAAATGAAATTAAAAAAAATTGAAACTAAATTCATAAGCTCGTATAGCAGAAGGTAAAATTAGCGACAAAGAATACATAACGGTAAATTTATTAAGTAATTCGGTTTTTTTTGTGCCTTATTGTTCTATTTTTTAAGTGTATCAAATTTGTGAAGCCCAAATAGAGCTGCCAACAATACAACATGAAATTATGAGAAGTGTAATCAAGATTCTGATGTTGATAATTTTTTTTAAGGACTTATTTTGTGAAACAAAGCTTATTATATAGAGATTTTTTTGAACTCTCACAAAATTATGACATCACACGGGATTATATTCAATGCATTTGAACTGTTCTTATTATTATAACAGTATTATTTTAATAGAAAAATTGATGTCTACAATCTATAATTTCACACATAACTATTTTTTTTTTATTACAACTTAATTTTAGCGTTAAATAAGGCACATAAACACTTTGTTGGAGATTAATAAATTATAAACAATTATTGTTTAGATTAGAAGAAGGTCAAATTCGTTGTAATTAAGGAAGCCAAAATTACAATCAGATATATTTTCCGTTACTGATTGTAATTTCAGTTGTAAATAATAAATATTTAGATTTCAATCAATTAAATGCTTCAGATTTTGCTGCGTCACTTCACTAGATTTTCTACAAAATAGATACAGTATTAAGTTATATTTTTGAAGCCAAATACAAAACAATGCAATGTAATAGGATGCAAGTACATTACAACCGTGTATTGTGTAATTCAAGGTGTATTTGCCAATGTTAATGGCAAAGAAAAACGAAAGTTTCAAAGGAAAAATTTATAATTGTTTACAGTTCTATTCGAGAATTCAAACTGTGTGAATATATGTTGCTAACTAGATATCTCAATTCAAATTTATTGAGGTAAATTATTTTGTATATACAGTTAGATTTTTTGACTAAATTTAAATGACATTATAAATGAATTAAAGCAGTGTCTTGGAACTGATTTTTTTGTGCTTTTTATATTTTTACCAAAAAACTAGCAAAAAAATGAAGTTGGACAACTTACAAATAAAATTTACCTACTAAATACATTTATATTTGAATATTCTGTTTGAGAATAAAAATATAATTATTAAATAATAACCAAAGTGGTGTTACTATTCAAGGTGAAAATGAAGGATAGTATTTTTTTAATAATTTTTATTGTAATATGTGCCGAAGCGGAACAAAATAAACCGAGAATTAGTCATAAATGCGAGTGTATGGAATACTGGCAATGTTTTAGAAGGTGAGAAAATATATAAAATAAATAAAATTCAATCAATAATCATAAATAAATTTGTGCAATTCGAAGATTTGAATTTGTAGTTCGTTTCAAACCCTGTATTTACTGTGAGTGAATCGTTTATGCATTTTGGTCAATCGGAAGTCTCAAATAATAGTCCGATAAAAGCCCTTGGACCGTCCTTAACTGGAACGAATTATAGTACTCCGAATAAAGATTTGAATTTAATATTTATTGTACTTTAACTTCTTTAATTGTTATTGGTTAATGTGAAATTTATATTTTAGCGACGGTAATTTTTCAAGTTACTGCGGTTTGAGCGAATCAAATGTATGTTGTCAAGTCCCACGTACCAAACCAAAAAAACTAAGATCATTACAGTCCCAATGTGGTCAAAAGGGCAAAGATAATGGTAAAATTGGATTTGCTGAACCAACGGAATGGCCTTGGCATGTAAAAATTGCAACAATCTCCGAAAAAAAGTATTGTAGTAATGTAAGTATTTTCAGGTAGCAATTTTGGAAAAAGCTAACCATATTTACATCTGTGGGGCATCTTTAATTGATGAAAATTGGGTTTTAACTGCAGCACATTGCGTACAACGTTTGTAAGTATCATAACTGAATTCGCCACAATGTATTTTTTTTCTGTTTTGGGAGTAAGAAAACAGTTTCACGAAAAAAACAAAAATTCCCATACAAGATAGACATGTTCAAAATGACCCAGAAAGATAAAGAGATGAACTTGATATTAAATTTAATATGCAAAACATATAATGTACTTCAACATCAGACAGTTAGCAACATATAACTGCTATTTAAATTCATGCAACGAGAAAAATAACCACGTTTGTATAATTGCACGGTATTGTTTGCAATTTCAACACATTGCATAAATGAACCAAGCTGTAATTATTTTAACTACTTCACATTGTACTCAGGATAAAAGGAATTCATTAAAATATATAAAAGCGATTTAAATACATTCACAGTGCTAGTATATTATATATTATGTAAAAATGTATTTTAGTGTGCCTCATAATGCAGTTAATCGAGTAAAAGGCTTAACTGCCCGCCTGGGCGAATATGACATTCGTAGTAGTGCAGAATTCCATCGCCATGAAGAAATCGACATATTAAACATTTATGTACACCCTCAATACTCCTCCCGGAATTTAATTCACGACTTGGCTCTTTTATATCTTCGTTTCCCGACTCAAAAACGTCCCAACATCGATTTTGTTTGCATTCCACATTTTAAAATGGAGCAAAGATTCTCTGACAAAAAATCTTGTTTTGTTACCGGCTGGGGGCGAAGAAAAATAGGGGAAAAACATTCAGAAATATTAAAAGAAATTGAAGTACCCCTTTGGCCGAAACAGAGGTGCCAACATGAGCTTAAAAATAATTTTGGGAATAACTATACTTTACCGGAAACGATATTGTGCGCTGGGACAGAAGAAAATGATGCCTGTGATGTAAGACATATTTTTCGCGAATTTATGTAGCTTTAATTGGATAAAGTGCAATTTTAGGGCGATGGTGGAGGACCTCTGGTTTGTGAAGATGCAGGACAGTGGTATCAAATAGGTATTGTTAGTTTTGGACTTGGATGTGGAGAAAAGGATACACCAGGAGTTTATACTAAATTATTTGAATATGAAAAATGGATCAAGTATGTTATGCAATCTAAAATATTATAATAAATTTTGTTTTATGCTTGAATTTTTATTTTACCAAAATAAGAGGTAGGGAAAAATTGAATATGAATTTAACTTTATCAACTTTCATCTCTGATTGAGAATGCCATTTTAGTCAATTTAAAAAGATTGAATCTATTGAAAATTCACTTTATCCAATTCGCATTATGCATAAACATTCTAGGATTTTTGTCATCAAATGTTATCGTATTATTTGTCATACTAAATATAATTTTTTGTTGAAATACTTGGTGTATACCAATTTTTGAAAACTAAGTAAATACTGAAATACACTTATTGCTAAATAAGTAAAGGTTACAACTGTAACTTCATAATGTAATTTATATTGACGTTTGGGTAATACTGCTTTTAGCCGCTAGATGGTAGTATTTTGCGATTGCAATTATCGCTGTATGAAACTAGAAACCTGTAACAAATTAGTTTGGACTTTAACCACCAGAGTATAAAATTTCGTTTGTGATAAATTCTAAGAGATGGCACTAATGATTATATGTCAAACATAAAATAAAGATACAATGTTATTTATTCAAACGCGCTTGCTACTGGATTTATTTGTTATGAACACTCACAAAATGATCCAAAGTTTGTTTAGAACGTAAGTAATATATATTTTCGGATTCTTATTTGATAACCTTATTATTTGCTACTTTCTACCATTATTAAGAATCCACTATTGATTTAGATACAGAATTTGAGACTCAATATATGATTGTATAATTCATGAAGAAGGAAATTACGAATATATAATTATTTTAAAATTTATAGGCACTTTTATTGTACAGATACAAGTATATAATTACAAAAATACATTATATTAATATATCTACTCTAAATTTCTTATATCGAGTAATTTGTTTTAAATGCAACTGTATTTCTAATTACGTTTCTTACTTAGAATAGTAAAAATGAAACAGTTTCACTTAGAAATAGAAAAATATTAACATTTAATTTTTTTGGTGTTTGGAATGGCCATTCTTCTTAGCATACTCAGTATGTTTATTATAATGTTGTTGTGCTCCATGTTGACTTTGGTGTCCCTTATGATCGGATTTGTCGTGTCCTCCTGCACTTTTTTGCGCTTTTCCGTATTTATCGCTATGTTTGGCGGTCTTAAATAATAGAAAGATCATTAATTAAAAGTTTCATTTTCGTGTTTTGTAATATAGACCTGATATTTTCCATTAAAATCCTTGTCATGTTTATAAGTGTGGTGTTTAGAATTTCCAGAGCCGAATTTCATCCATTCGCCACTTTTATGATTGTTACTAAACCAGGTATCAGATTTTTTGTGTTCATCTTTATGATACTGTTCGCGAAAACCCTAAAAATAATATTAATCAAATACTGCAACCTTTTTCCCGTAATTACAATAATATAAATAAAATCATAATATTAAATTTGTATCAAGTTTTGTTAAAGCACCGAAAAATGCAAATAAAACGTTTTTTTAATTCAAATTACTTTGAAGGATGTTTTCAAATAGTTTTTTTTGTACTCACCTTTTCAAAATTGGTCTTCTTTTTGTGACCTCCATTCTTGAAATCAGCTCCATGGGCCTCATGGCCTGCTTTATGGTTTTGGGACCTATGATGGTCCTCATCTATGTAGCGGTGTTTCTTTCCACCCTTTTCTGCGTCTTCTTTCTTATGAATAATTACTTCAGATTTACCTTTGTTTGATTTTTCATGATCATGAGAAAATTTCTTCCCAGATTTTTTTATGTGCTGATTTTTTTGCTCTACAAAAAAATATTTGCTCAAAAAATTGTTTCTATCTATTGATGCAGTTCACATGAAAAACTTGAAAATCAGTTGTCTCACACAAACATACCATTCTCAAAACAGAACTTATATACTCAATAAAACATATTTATATTCGATTATTAATTTTTTGTATTTTCAGGAGAAATTTATAGGAAAAAAACCAGCTGCAGGTTTAATTAGAAAGCGTTTAATTGCTGAACTTAAAAACTGATGAAAATTTTAATACTGCGGTTTACATTATTTTAAACTCGAATGGAAATTGGAAACAACACTTTCCTTTATTACATAAAAAAGTTGTACTTAAAATAAAATTTAATTAGTTTTTTTTATTTACCTGCGACTTCCGCTTTGGTATTATCAGAAGCAGCTTTACCATGGTGTTCTGTTTTTGCTTGATGTTCCGCAGATACAAAAGCTATTAAGAGAACAACTCCTATCTGTAACAAAAAAAAAAGATTGCTTGCAAGTTGATGGTTGGATAAAAAATGCAGTCAGCTCTTGAACTTTAGTATTATTTTTATAACAAAAAAAAAACAAGTTTGAATAATAATAATTACGTATGGCTAATTATAATTTTGTTCCAACGTAATTTTTATCAGTGTTAACAAACATTAATTTTTAAACATAAAAAGTACATTAGAATAATAAATTTGAAGGCAACTACTGACGTTTGTTATTATTTAATGAATTTAATATCTTAACGAATTCCCAACGTCAAAATTAGAAACAATTGCGTTTTCTAGAATGTTCGAGACTTTTACAACAATGAGTTAATAATAAAGTAAATAAACTTTAACTAAGATTTATTTTAGAATTTGCTCAAATTACAAATTAGAAGCGCAACATGTTAGTTGCTTAAATTTAGAAACAATAAATAATATAAAATCTAAAAATAACCCATGACGTACTGATATATGTTTCTAGATCTAACAAAATTAAAATCAAGTTTAAAATTATCAAATTTCAGTTTATGATTGTTTTCTAAAATAGGTAATGAAATAAACTGTTGAAAGTACGCCTCTGTGTTTCTCTAATAGATTGGTCCAACTCAGCATCCAGTCAGGTAAAGAAATGACCCTGAGATTCAAGAATGAAATCTCGTTTTTGTATTTAAATCTAGCTGAGCATACAATCTATTCCACGACAAGAAATCTATTAGAAATACTTTTATTTGTATCACAATAATATACTGATTTTTATTGTTAATAAAAATCTATAAATTACATTTAACTATTCTAAGAACTTTATACATTTATTTATAAAACAAATTCGTTTAAACTATCTTCACTCTCTACACTTTTATCATTTGAAAGATCTGCAGTACTCCAAAATACAAATAAAAAATTACGAATTGACGTATTCTATTTTGTATTAAAATTATGATTATCTATTAATTGCAAAATGCAAGCTAATATTTGTACTGTGTTATCAGTGATAATAGATACCTAATAAGTCAAACTTTATTTAAAAAAATGCAATCTGCTATAGAAGTGCAAAAAAATGAATCAAGTTCTTGTAATAGTTTTATAAAAAAAATAATAATAAATCAGAAGTACACGTGTCTTTAATGGCCAATAAACAAAAAATTGATCTTTGAATCTATTTTAAGACAAAAAAGTATAATTGCTGTTGTTTGAAAATGTATTTATAACATTTTTGAAAAAAAACATGTGTACAAAACGACTTATCCATTGCTCAAATGCCTTGAATTGGGCTATAATTTTAAATAGATGCTCTTGATCCAGATTATATTTCAAGCACGTAAATATAGACAAAATAATTATTAATATGATCATTAGATCATATTTCTTCATTTTTATTCAAAATATTCATTTTATTAGCATTAATTGGAGTCTGAGTCAAGTAAACGGAGCAAAAATTATTGTTCTAATTATATAACGTATAAACAATATAATAATTTTGATTTCAAATGTAATGTACTTACCAAAATTAGGGTATTTTTCATTCTGTCCACTTGCAATCAATTTTTTTCTAAATGCTGTTAAATCAAAAGACACTAGTAACTTCCAACCGTGGTCAATGTTACCCGACAACTAACCAGGTTACCGCTTTTTCCTGGAACACTCACCAATTTGTCATGGTGGGAGGAAAAGTAGGGATTGAATCTATGCTTAGATTGAGTACTGAGAATTAAAGAAACATTATCTTCATAAATTAATTAATAAGCGATAAGAAGATTTTGCACGATTCTTTTAAAAAGTTTAACTATGTAAAGTTGGCTCTAACTGCAGAGCTTATTTTACTTCGTTTCTAATAGCAATGCGCGGAAAATATAATATCACTATGGATATAAACAGTATTTTTCATAACTTTAATCTACTTCGTTCATTATTCAAAAAGAGAAATTGATATGAAATTAGAGTAACTTTAAGAAAAAACCCGGCAACTAATTTGTTATTGTACCATGTAATTCATAAGTACATTTTCTAATCTTAAAATAAAATTCCTTAAACATTTTCAAGATCAATTCAAGGTTTATTTTTTATTTCGGGTTCTCCTTGCATTAAAAATGCGACCGCATCCAAATATATCTTCTTGACATATAACATTTTATTTCGAGTTAAAGTACAGTTTAAGCAAGGAAACCGTATATATTTTTTATTTCAGCTGGCGTTCTTTGAACTTTTTTAGCTCTTGTTTTAATTTCAATTTGTGCCCGTATTGCAATGACCTCATTCTAAAGTAATTGTACTGAAACATGCAAATATTGATAGCAAAAACACAACTAGAAACCGTACTACAAACTATGTTTTTCATTATTTTAAAAACGTTGTTATAAAAAGTATTTTAAGGCAATGAAAATGTTCCAAAAAGAATCTCCAGATACAAATAATAGGGAATGCAATAGTCGGTTGAAATATTTTTATTTAAATAACTTGAAACTTCTAAAAATAGAGTTTCTGGTATCAGCCAAATTTGTCAATAATTTATGATAAAGAAAAATGGTGCAATGATTCTCAATGGCATGAAATTAAATTTATCAGTGATATAACACCGGGAAAACTAGATACGTTGCGGTAAAAACTGTTAAAAATTGCTAAAACTTTCTTCATGCTTGATTTACTTCTTCACAATCACAATCTTATGGTTCAATAAGTCCTCCGCATTGCAAGAACTAAGAATTTTGATAGATTAGCTTTCTAAGGGGAGGGAGACCAACTAACAATGTAATTCTATATAAAGAGTTATTTTGCAACAGACATGTGATTTTAAGAAGTGTAGTTCCTTTGTAATCGACCTGCTGGAAACGACAGAATTATAATGCTTCTTTTAAGAAGCATTTCCACATTGCATGTAAGTCGAACAACAATTAATTCAAATCTTGTTACTAGTATATTATCACTTTTCAAACACTTCTATTCAGTAAGAAAATTGTTTTCGTGATTTTAAATTTGACATTTAACATTGACAGTTATACCAGTAGTTCACGGGATGCTCAAGCGATGGCAGCATCTAGCGCGTTTCAATAATTTATATATTATTAATACCACAATAAAGATTAGTAACTTTGCGCAATTATAAGAGATCAGGTTATTAATTCATTCTCAACTTATCTTTGAACGACGCACTGACATAAAAATAATTTATAAGAAAAAACATATTATTATTATTATTATAAACTTTTTAAATCTCTTAATACCCTTTCGGGTGTCGAGATTGTTCTTGTTTTAATTATTTGATTACTATTCTATCTTGTTGATTATCTCTTTCCATTTTTTTCTGTCCCTTGCTAACTTCTTTGCTTCTTGGCCGCTAATGTAGAAGCATATATTAGAGGAATCTATATTATCGACACGGTGCATTGCTCCATCTAGTATTGCTTCATTCAATAGACGAAGAAATTTGACATACACACACACACACAAATTGAACTGTGAAATAAAAATCATCAAATTATTTTCTAGATTTGCGCGCTTTCACTAATCATCCCTCAAACTTTGTCTCAATACTACAGTCCTGATTACAGAGTAAGTGATGATTTAGAGGATCATGACAGCGATCATGGAGGTTATCGTTCGGGAAATCATGATTCCTCATTGGAGGTGTCAAGTGACAGTAGACCAGATTATAGTAAATATTACCAAAATGAAGGCGCATCTGCGTCGTTATTAGGTCCTGGGGGAAATGTAGGCTTCCTCGAGAATAGTAAAGATAATGGGCAAGGATTTGTGACACCTTTGGATTTTAGCGGGTTTTTGAGCACAGGGCATTTTGGTAACTGTTTTTTAACTTCGTTTAATGCTTGATCTATATTCAGATGATTTATTTTAGGTGCGGCATCAAATCAACAACAATCTGTTCCAGTGATACCCGTTCAAAACCCTTTTCATTTCAGCGACAATCTTAAAAACCAAAATTCCTCTGGATTTGTAGATGCTAGTGAATTTAAAGCCAATTTCCAAAGTTCTCCAAATATTGAATTTGATATCGGAAAACAATTTTCCGAAAATTCTTTTGAACCTAAATCAGAGAAAGTTTACACACCTCTCATAAAAAGCTATAAATCAGAAGCTGATGACCTTAATAATTACGAAAAAGCTAAAAAGAAATATAGTAACAAATCTGAAAAGCCTAAAAGTAATTATTATTATAAACCATTTGCACCAATTTTAAGTACAAGTAGTAGTTATCCACCCAAAATAAATCAATTGGCTCCTGTGAGAACATACGTACCCCAATTATATCCTGTTCCTAAATATACTAACTTAAATATTCAATCTACTTTAGCACCTCAGTATGATTTTCAACCTTCAGTAAATTATCCAAGTGCATTACCTCCTTTAAATAACTATAATTTAGCTTCAACAAAAGCTTACGATTATGCGTCACCAACTGAATTTGCCGCACAACCTTCCGAAAGAAATTTTGAAAAAGTGCAAAGCTCAAATTGTCAACAAGTTGAGAAACAATTAAGTCCGGAGGACATATCTCACGGTAGATTCAAAAGACAAGCAGACAAAATGAATTGCTATTTATGTAAAGATCCAAAATCAGGAGGAACTTATGAACAATGTTCTTACACTTCAAATCCAGACAACGATCAATCATATTTTAGAGGACATGCTGAAAAATATTCAACTAAAAGTTATTCAGATCCCGATGAACATGCCCGAAGAAGAAGAAGAGAAACCAAGAAAAATCGAAGAAATAAAAATAAACGACAAGATGAAGAACATGAGGAATACGTAAATCCGTTTGATTATAAAAAGAAAGATTCAGATAAATTTAATTCAAAACCGGAAGAATTTGACGATTCTGAAAGTTATTATCAAGCCCCCGATTTTAGCCAGTATGAAAAAGAGGCAGAAAATTACCGATTCGGTCCTGAATATTTCACCGATTCAACCAATCCAGAAAAAAGTTATTCCGAACAACAAAGTGACCAGTTAAAAAAAAGCGGAGAGAATTGTAAGAAAATTAAAAAAGATTCCATGACTTGTATGGTCTGTTCAAATCCAAAAACAGGTGGCAATTATGAGCAATGCTCCTACACCTCAGAACCGCTAGAAAAAAAATACGCCTATGTAAATGAAAAGAAATACAGTAGTAACGATGAACCTGAAGAAAAAACGTTTGAAAGTACTGAAAATAAACCAACTATTCAACGCAAAAGACCTATTAAATACTCAGCTAGCACTAAACATCCTAAAATAAAACAAAAAGATGAAACAGATGACTATTACATTCCCCACTACCATCGAGCGGAATCGAAACAAAAGAAACGCTATGATAACAACAAAGATAAAAACAAAAACGACGAATATGTATATAAACTATTTCCTGAGTACGCTGAAAAGGAATCACAAACTCGGGAAGTAAAACAAAGACCAGGATTTGAATATAAAAGTGATTTACCAGATTACTTTACTGCTGAAGAGTCAAAAAAAGACGTCGATTCGGTCCTCCAAGAATTTAGCAAAAAAGATCGCTCGAAATGCAAAAAAATCGCCAAAGACAAAATGACATGCTATTTATGCGTTGATGAAAAAGGCGTACAGCACGAAGAATGTATGTTTGTTAGCGAATCACAACCAAAAAGCAGCCATGTTGCTTACCATGAAGTTAAAGAATTCTCCTCCGATCCAAAACAGCAGGCACAACCTCAAAATGAAGGTCAAAGCGTAGAGGAATCAAAACAAACTCCGGAAATCAAAGCTTCCCCAAAACGCAAAAACAAAAAAGTAACGTCCACATCATCTCCGCCTAAAAATATTAAAGAAGTAGATGCGGAACCTGCTGAATATATAACAATTCATAAAACTCCAAGAATTGTTAGGAGGAAAACTAACATCAGTAAAGAATATTTAGGATCTCAACCGCAAGAAAGTAGAAAAAGAGAAGTTAAAGTAAAACCAGAAACCAGCGAAATAAATGAAAATGAAGAAGAAGAAGAAGAAGTTCGAGAACCGGAAGCACCTGAGAGCGCTTTTGCATCAGATCTAATCCCGGTTTTCAGTAAAGAATTAGGTGTAACTTTGCCAAAATATATGTTGGATATTTCTGAAGGCGAAAAGATTTTCGACCAAGCTGTCAAATCTGGATAATACAAATTGAAATGTCAAAATTTAAATATTTAATAAACAATTGAGTATTTGATTTCTGTCATGTTGTTATTTATATTTAGGTATTTATGTTTAACTGCGTTTTTTTGCTCCCAAGGCAAGCTTCGCCTGAAAATACGTAATAAAATAAGTGATATTATCCCTGTTATCTTATTATTGTTAATTGTTTATCCTTATGCAAAATAAAAAATGTTATATTGTTATTAATTTTTTGTTAAATATATTTGTCATAATTTTTGCCCAAGAAAAAATATAGAAAATCTTTGAATTGTTTGAGAACTGCTGTGCACTGTAACAACAAAGATTTGACCACTGAATACAGCAAAAAACGGGCATGCGCACTTTTTCATAGATTACAAGCCATCTGGAATTTATGAGCGGAACTATTTCAGAATGATAATGTCACTGACTTTTTATAATTTTATTGTTATATTCATATTTTACTCGAATTATAATTGTCATAAACAGTGAGCAATGGAAAAAATTGTTGATTTTTTTTTGTTATGTCACTAGGCGATTACTAAACAAATTTTTAAGGGATCACCCTTCAAGTTTAAAATTAATTTTTAATGTGGTTCAATTTTATATAAAATAGCATGTTATTAGAATTTCCATCAAATTAATAAAAATTCAAGTTAATAAAATGACAGACGAATATTTTTTTATCGAAGAAATATCACCGAATTCGTCAGGTATGTAAAATATCAACACAAAATGATGAAATCTTGAAATATATGTCACTGATTTTAGAAATTGAAAGTGAAAAATCAAACGGTGATAAAAAAACTTTGAAAGTAATGCAAGGTGGAGACAATAACTATCCAGCCACGGATAAAAAGAGCCAAGAAATACGTTTGCACGGTATAGATTTCACCAATTATTATTCAACGCAAAAAATGTATCATTTCTAACGCTTTTAGAGATTGAACACCAATTGGAAATGGCTGAATCAAGATGTAACACTTTAAAAGGACAAGTTGATTATATGAAAATGCTTTACAACGGTATGAACACTACAGAGAAAGATAATAAACCAGCAAAGACTAATATTAAATTGCCTAATACATCACCAACTAGAAGATTAACCATTGATAACGGAAAAAAAAAGAAAAATGATAATGAATCGAGTTCCATTCAACTTAGAGGTAATATCTTAAATATTTAATTAATATTCAATATAAAAATGCCATTTATTTAGAAGCGATATATCCAGAGGAGCCTCCTAGTCGAGATATAGACCAACAGCCTTATTTAGAACGAGGAGAACGACAAATATGTGAAAAGAATGCCAGCGCAGCTGTGAAATCTATCAATAATATAATTAGCGGCATCACTAATTCAGTAAATAGATTAACGCAACTTCAAGTGCAGATCGGTAATAGCAGTACTACAAATAACATTGATACAACCGGTAAAATATATCAAAAATAAATTCAAACACAAGAATAATTAATTATTTGATTTAGATCCCGTAGGAATTCAAAACATAAAATGTACGCCACGCTACGTTGATCAAATTGCAGCTGCTGAAAAACCCTATCAAAGTGAATCAAATAACCAGACTGAAATTAAACATTCAACGGAATCTATTAAATCAAAAAGTAATAAGAAAAAACGTCGAGCCAAATCTGTTAGTAAACAATCAGTAACTAGCACCGGTGACACTAAAAAGAAATTAAAAGTCACTGCAAAACATATTGAAAAAAGAACCAGACTTATTAATCCTCAACCAGCAGGTGATGTAAGTCAATCGTCTGTTAGTAGGCTGAGAAAAAGACAATATGGTAAATTAAAAAATATTGCTTCAAGAACGGTTCTTATCAAACGGTCATTGAATGCTTACGGAAGTAGCAAACCAAGTATTAAAAACGGAAAACAAGAATGGAAATCAGATAAATTGATTGAGTTGTACCATAATTCAGCTGTTAAAATTATTACAGCTTCTGAAGATAGTTTACATACTAAAAAAGTCTCCAAACCGGAAATTGCTAAGCTTCGTCCCCCACCACCACCACCCTTACCAGAACAGGAAAAGGTATTTGCAAAATTGAAATAATCTTGATTAATTTACAGTTGCTATAATAAATATAATTATTTCCAAGATTACAATGCAAGCTGTAGACAAACTCGAATCCATTCAAAATATTCCATGTACCCAACAACAATTCCGCCCTCAATTGTCAACAATTAATGAAGGAGAAATACAATATGGTGGTAGTTACTATCAAAAAAATTACGAATTGCCGACTATTGCTCATAAAATGAAACAAGTAGCTAAAAGTTATTACCAGAACTTCAGTTTTAGAACTATTCCATTCGTTGCCGCAAAATCAATCACCCCTAGTCACAATTTAGGTGTTAATATTCAACAAGTTTTGAGTATTATTAAAGGCAGAAAACCTTTAAGCGGAATTTCACCAACTCTAGCTTATAATATTGAATTGGCGGCAAATAAGTTAGGCAGCAGACCTTTATCCGCTCTTGTATCAAATTTAGGGTCTCGATTGAATAATAATCGGTATGTCTGCCCTGTTGCGAAGAAATATCCGTTCTCACATCTTCAGGAGTTGGCAAAAGAAATACCGGAAGAGACTATTGAAGAAATGAATGCTATTTATGAAGAAGATGGGCAGAAAGCACCACATATGATGGCTGCAGGTCAATTAAATTTTTTAAAAAATTACAGTATTTGAAGTATGCCTAGTTTTTTGTTGTTACAGGTGATAAAGATGTTGAAAATCCAGAAAAATGTTGGTTTACTGAAAAGAAAAGTGAAGAAAAATGCACTTGTGTGCCTAAACAAGGAGTTAGCTTTAATGATGTGTACACAAAATACACGGAGGAAAAAGTACCACTTTCAATGAAACGAGCAAGACGTAGACCATGGAATGAAAACCGTAAAATAAAGAATATTTCTTCACTAGAAACGTATTCAAATCAAGTGTCTAGTACTAGATGCAATCAGATTAATAAAAGAGAACGTTCATTGAAAGAAGTATTAGGAAATTTACATGAAGAATTTTCAACGCTCAATGAGTAAGTATTCTCATAATTAAATTAAACTATAATTTGAGAAAAATTATTGTTTAGCAGATTAATTTATTATGCATAGTATCTAAATTTAGTTTTTACTTTTAAAGATTATATGAAGAATTGAAAGCCGAGGTAGGTAATGGTAAATCCGACAGTGCAACCTTAATTCTGGAAATTGAACGAATGGAAAAAGATCTTCAAAATAAAGAAGATGAAATAACAATGGTTATGTCACTTTATAAAGAAGTAATGGCTTTAAAACAACAAGTTCGCAATTTAAAAACACGCGCCGGTCAATCAACAGTCGTTGTATCACCATTTATTAATAGAAATAGAGAATACAAAGATATGAATGCCGCTGGTCATCTCACTAAACTGTTGAGACATATTCAACAATTCCAAGAAACACTCAAAAATAAAACGCGATAATTATTTTAAATTTTGTGTTGCATATTTAAATTATTTTTGCAGTTTTATACGAAATTTTATTGATTAATAAAAACATAAGACAAAATAATTTATTGGGGTGATTCAATACCGTCTAGAACGTCTTGAGCTTCCTCCCGCAAATTTTCAACTCGTTCTAGTAATAATAACTAAAAATAAACGAAAATAATTACTTGTTTTTTTAATAAATTTTGCAACTAACTTTTGCTGAAGCAATAAGTTGATTGGCAATCCGTCTGGACATATGTTCAATCTTATCCATCATTTCTCCAGGATCAGCAGTAGCTATATTCTGCAGATTTCGGTATCCTGCTCGTAGAAGTTGTCGTGCACGACCTTGTTTAACTGCAGGCAAGGCCATTAAAGGTTCTAGATCTTTAGCACAGCAGTGCTGAAGTCGTTGACCAAGATCTGAAGAAAATTCAATTATTAATAATTATTGTACAATTCTACGACGATTTATTCAAAATACCTTTGAGTAATTCAACAAACGCCCAAAACTCATCCATCTGCTCACAAAATCTGACAACATTGGCAGCAAAAGTAGATGCTGAGATCATTAGTTGCTGAACTAGCCCTCTACTAACTTGATACTTTTCTGCTACTTCAAATATATCTTTGCCTTCCCACAGCTCATATAAAATCAAAGTAAGATAAAAACGATTCAAAATTCTTTCTTTTACTTTTATTCTTCTTCCTGTCATCATTGCGGAACAGCAAGCTTCGTCAAGGCCCAAAACACGCGCTGTTGCAAGCTCTTTGGGAGGAAGTTCAATATAAATTGAATAATATGTTTGTAATGATGGCTGAATTTGCTTCGATAATTCGTAAGGTGTTACTAAATATAACAAATGTAGACAGTTTAATAAAACTAGACTATTTTGGGCTTGAACTAAATCGTCATAAAGTATATGGGCCGTATCTAAATCTAAACCGCTTTTAATCGCAGCTAAACCTAATTTACTAATTATTAATCGAGTTTTGTTTGTTATTCGAATTTGTGTTTTGTTTTCATTTTCCGGAGAGTCAAAAGAATCTGAATTAATCTGTTGATAAAATTCAAGATTATTATAATTTTGTGATATATAATATTTAATTTACTCACTAGACTTGATTGCAGCACGACTTGAACATTCTTTTCAATAATTCCAACACTTTTTTCGACTTGCAAAGCTCCCAGTTTAAATAAATCAGTTAATACATCATCGGTTGCTTTTTTCACTTCCAATTCCGTTTTTTGCACAGCTAACAAAGTTTTCTTGATGATGTTTCTAATTTCTTTTCGATTATTGGCAGTGCCAAGAGCTATACAGCTTAAAATCAATTCTCTAAGACCTTTGGAGAAATTGTCTAAAAGTTGCGAATGGATCTGTTCCATAGGTGAACAGAGAAGTGATACGACTTTTGGTAAATCAATTGGGTGACAAATAAGGATCGATTCACCTTTTTCTCCTAAGCCTGCTCGGCCAGCTCGACCGGACATTTGCTTGTATCTAATTTCAACAAAATATTAAACTAAAATATGAAACAATTATCAAGTTTTTACCTTGCAAGTGTTAAAAATTCTTTTCCAATATATGGTGACCTTAAAATGACTCTTCTAGCAGGTAAATTAACTCCCGCAGCTAAAGTAGAAGTACAACAAATAACACACAACGTACCAACTCGAAAAGCATCTTCGATAAGTCTCCTTTCATCTCCTGTTAAACCAGAATGATGATAAGCAATGCCAAATGGTACTGTCCGTTTTAAAGTTGGACATATAGCTCCTTCCGCTTTCAACAAATTTAATAATGCTAGTTTTTCATTCATTTTGTGTTCTAAAATATTTTTTTTCGGTATAATTCGACACAGTAACAATGAAACATTCTCGCAATTTTTCTTAGAAGCACAAAAAACTAAACAAGATCCCGCGGGAATAACTTCCATCACAAGTCCTGTTAATCTATCGGGATCTATTTTAACAATTTCCTCAGAATAGTCAAAATCTGCATTCCTAATAGGAATTAAAGCACTTTCGATATTTTTCGCGTCGCGATTTATCTCAAATATTTGATTGCCAGATTTTACATATTCTTTCAATTCAACTGGACGGAAATCTTGCGAATAAGAAGAAGCGTTCAGAAAAGTACAAATTTCTGATAGATTTCCAATTGTTGCGCTCATTCCGACTACATGAATTTTGCTGAAATATATTTGTCATAAAATACTGGAAGAGAAAAGCAAATTTTATTACCTATACATTATTTTCGTTAATAGTTGTTCGAGAACAGCCCCTCTGCCAGATTCTCCTAACAAATGCAACTCGTCTACGACTACTAAACCCAACTCATCAATTCTATTTGTCTCTAAAAGTGCGTTTATAAGACCTAAAGCTTTTTCAATGGTAGCTACATACACAGAACGCTTTGTTCGTCTACGCCGTGGAGGTAACAAACCTTTCCCAGCTGCATACTCCTCCACTAGAAAATTTGAAGCTAAAGCAAAAGGACTTAGGGCCCAAACCTGTAATAGAACCATAATATATTACATTTAGTTACATTACATTTACTACCTACTTTTTCTTGCACAATTGAAACATAAGGCAGAACGAAAATAGCATTTTTCCTTCTACATAAAATCTCTCTAAGAATCAAGATCTCAGATACTAATGTTTTGCCTCCGGAAGTGGGTAAAGCATAAACCAAATTGGTCCTGTTTCTAATAGCTTCTAATTTCAAACATTCATCTTGCCAATCTAAAAAAAAATATATATATATATTTGAAAGTATATTTTAATTTTCTAACAAATAATAGTATTTTTACCATAAAATTTATCAATTCCTTTATATTGTTGAATCAGTTCTTTAATTTTATTGGGAAGACCATAAAATGGTCCCAAATTAACAAAGCTTTCGTTGTAATTCAAAATAGAATCATTTTGAGTTGAATTCTTTACGTTTTCCAAATTATTCAATAGAGCTTGCTTGATTATTTCACTGGTTTCTCCTCTGTCAGCTTCTGCGTTACTAATATTCAATTTAGATTCATTACCCCAATCATAATTCAAAGAAATATCTTGACCATTATTCATTTGACAAATCGTTGTCTCTAATTTATCGAAAAGACCTGAAACTTCTCTTTTATATTGAGAAGATTTAAATAATTGATTAATTTCGTTCGAAATTGTATCATTTATAGCATCATCAAATTCTTCAATGGAATTTAAAACTTGTTTCACTTTACTATTCACATTTAAAGGCTTTTTAAATTCACAGCTACTTATTACAGATTCTATATGATTCAAAACTTGAGAAGATTCGAAGAATTGTGATAAACTATCGTCCTTTTGGATAGAAGAAACGTTTTCTTTATCCCATTCCGGATTAGTCAGTTGAAAACCTGAGCCAGACAACAATAATTCATTTTGCGAATTAGAAATATTCTTTTGAGGTATTTCTGTGTTGAACTGAGTTAAATTATCATTAGTAAAATATGAATTAACATCAAAACTTAAAGTAATTTCTTCATGAGCACTTTCAGTTTGATCTTTGAGGTTTTCTGATATTTTGATCTTTTTTGTAAGTACATTTTCACAGCTATTTGCATCATCTACTATAAATAAAAACAATTGTTGATACTATTCATTCTTCATAATCAACAAATTACCTGTACATTTCTTTTTCAAAGACAGTAGTTTATTTTTATTTCTATTTTTCTGAGTACGATCCATTCTATTCTATGAGGCACATAATTTACAATCTAAATTATTTGACAGAACTACATGAGCTAAACGTCAAACATCAAATTTAAATAGCTAAATTTACCGATATATGATTTTCACTGGTGAAACACAGATGGCGCCAATAATCAATATTTATGTTTCATTTAGAAAATTTTAATCATTTTAAAGCCCATGCCACACACTCAATTTCAAGTCACATAATTTTTTGCATGCTTATGAACATTTTTTTGAGGAACTCAGGTATTTTTTAGTCTAAAGGCTGATGAATTCAAACTATACTTACCGATACAATTAGTTTCACTATTAATATAGAGATGACGCTAAAAAGCAAATATGTATGAAATAATTAATTTAGGAAATTTTAATTTAAAATTAAGCCCGTGTAACCCACTCAATTTTAATGTGTATTATTATTTTGCATGTTTATGTACATTTTCTTATAGAGCTTAGGTATTTTTCATTCTAAGGGCTGATGTGATAATAGGGTATTTAATTCTTCTAATGTTTGACCCTACGATTGACTCTGAAATCTTGAAATATATTGTGCTTTTGTTCAAGCAATTTGCTCTCTCCGTTTTAATTTGATCTTTAGGTCCAGAACAACATATTTCTTTTATATAAGTCTGAAGCAAAGAATATGTTGCGAAGCAAACAATTTTTGATAATTATGAAAGCAGCTGTTTACTTCTGATGTGTAATTATGTTACAAACTAATTTAATAGAATTTTCTGTTTTTTCATATCCAATGAAATTAAGTATGTCATACGGGCTTTATACTATACAAACTCTTAAATATTAATGAAACAGATATTATTTATACTTATTTAATTATTTCAAACAATATAAGGGAACGCGTGCATCACTCTAAATTTTAAACACAGCTTCGTACAAACATGACTTTTTACAAACACAGTTTCGTACATTTAGCGAAAACTTAAATTAATGTCCTAGCTGAGCTTCGAACCTAAATTTAATAGTAACGGTTTGATTTTTAGCTGACAGATGGCGATAGCACTGAATTTGTCCAGATTTATATATTATCGAATATAAAAACATATGCTTCACATCAGAGTTCAAAAAACGGCGGCAGTAATAAAATTTTAATGTAAATAATTTTTACAATTGTTTTATTAATAAAATACATCCCATAATTTTCTCTGGATAGGGATCCATATATACTGAATATAATTGATACTTTTTCAAAAATAAGTTTAAGCAACTCGATTGTGAAACAGTTGATTTTAAAGTCACAGTCGTTTATATATCCTGTAATAATTATTTTTTTTAAAATGATCAATTGAATATTATTAAGTGAAGTCAAAGTACGTAGGCAATGTTGTAAATGTTTTTAAAAAAAGTTGTTAAAAGAACAAATATCCTAAAAAAAATGAGTGATATTTATTTGTAAATTCAAGGGGCGAAATAACTAATATTCATCCGTATTCTGGAACACAATCATTATCTTGTTATCGAGCGATATAGACCGTCAGATAGTCGTAGATTTGAATGCCCGATTTTGTTTTCTCTGCCTTCAAAAGTTTTGATAAGTATGTATATTTGGAGCATAATAATGCCAAAATTAAAGCTGGACCGTGTGGCCAACATAATAATAATTAATTTTAAATTTTTATAAAAAAATCTGTTTTGATCCAATTTTCTCGTTTCTGCCATGCTTACGAAATGAAATTTAGGAAAAAAAGAGTTAGCGAAAAACGATAGGCAGAAGTGATCCACTTGGCCAAGGGTTTGAAATGAGGGCTCGATTATGCAAAAAAATTATATCAATTGTTCACGTTTTTCTCGTTTCTGCCGTTTGGCCATATGAGAATTGATATCATAAGTATCTCGTAAAAACGAATGGCATAAGTTTTTCGAATGACCAAGTCAAGATATGCATGAAAACATTCAGACTTTCGCAAGATGTTTTCGTACATATCTTTACTTGGTCATTCGAAAAATTTATGCCATTCGTTTTTACGAGATACTTATGACATCAACTTTCATATGGCCAAACGGCAGAAACGAGAAGAACGTGAACAATTGATATAATTTTTTGCATAATCGAGCCCTCATTCCAAACTCTTGGCCATGTGGATCACTTCTGCCTATCGTTTCTCGCTGACTCTTTTTTCTCTAAATTTCATTTCGTGCAAGATTTGAGCATTTGAGGGATGAAAAAAACTGTGTCTGAGGAGGACAGTGTTTGAAAATTAGAGGATTTCATACGTTCCCTTCAAAAATTAAACCTTCAAATAGTATCATACATATTTTTATTCAATTGAAAAACGTAATAATTAAATTACAAAAAATTGTACTATAATTGAGATGAAGCTGCCTCAATCACTGTGTAATACCTGTATTACACGATACAATTTATTGGTCAATTCTTTTCAAAAGTTGACCTTCAATTTATTGTTGTGTGTAATATGTCCAAAATTTCCACAATTTTTTCTTGACCAATAATTGACCAAGTTATTTTTGAAATAGAACTGGCTCTATTTTTCACCAATATTCTGGGGTATTCTAGGGAGATTTTGTCGTTGCCAACATTACTCATATTAGTTATTTCACGTCAAATGCTAATCTTTATGTTGACAAAGTATTAATATAATTTTATATACAGTTGCCTTCAGTATATTAATTTTTTGTCATCTCTACTATCTCACTTTCTCTCTAACCACACTTTTTGAAGTTACGTCAAAAATTATAAGTTGGTAGTTCTGATTTTTCTTGACGAAAACTTGTATCGTGTAATATGGTACAAAATATTTTTGAGCTCGACAATAAATTGTTGAAAACTTGTCAGAAAACTTGGTCAATTTATTGGTCAATAAATTGTATCGTGTAATACAGGCATAAAGCTATTTTAAATACATAAAATAATAATCAGAATTACACTTTACTCCTACAATCTCGTGAGAGAGTGAAGGAACAAATAAGGTACTCCCTGGAATAAATAAATATTAGCAGTGTCTTTCTATAAGGGATATTTGAAGCAAATTTGTTTTATAGTTACCTTTATCAAACTGAATATAAAAACACACATAATGATACTTTTGGGATAAACGATACAAGGCATACTTTTTATTTAATTCCGAGAAGTTTTTACTGCTAAAATTTATGCATAGACATAATCGTCATCCAGCATGCCATTTGATGGTTGTAATATCAGCACATTTGTTGGCTAACAAAGTCGTAAGCAGTGGCCAGTGTAAATGCCCGCATTCAGTAATTTCAAGATACTTTTAATAATGTGTTGATAGTGATATCAGAAGCTTGTGCAGTGCATTTTTTATTAGTATATCGCTAAAAGAATCTATTCTGTGAAAACTTCTTTGGACGTAAAGAAATGTACTTTCTACACTTTTTCACAACATTTATAGTAAATCCTTTCTCAATAATATGGTGAATTTTCAAGAAATGAAATGAATCAATCGAATATCATCCTGTATTATATATGTATTTTCAAATTGATCAATTACATCTACAGGCACCTGCGACCCTCATTATTAGTGTAACCTAAAATAATTAAAAATTTATACTGAATATCATGTAAAAATGAGAGTTGTAACTTAATCACCAATTGTCGGGAGCTGCCTTCAAAAAATTTCCGATGTACTCTTTTTCCAAAATGCTTGAATTCTTCGGTTTCTTTTCACATAAGCTGTCAGTTTGACGTATTTTGAGATATCTATATTTTTTTTCACTTTTATTGTAACTGTCAACATATTTTTTTCTTGATATTCAAGAAATATGAAAGCAATGACTTCTTCATTTATTGTCCTTACTCTCCGTTGTTCTTCTCAGTCGTTAAATTGAGCAAATGCTTTTTTATAAAGTGCCTTGGATTTGTCTGGCAATAAACGCAAAGTTGGTTCTTGAACTTTTTCAAGACTTTCTGCAGGAATAGAGTCAATTTCTTTCATTCTTCTCCAAATACACTATTTTTTATCAATTTGTTGACACAGAATAGAGTAAACAAGCTTACCATAGTAGCCAGTCATAGCTTTCTAGATTTCACGGAGTTTTGAGATGACAGATGACCTGCAGATGACATTCAGTGATTTCGGTGTGACATCGAGAATTCGAGATGCCAGATTGGAATGATTCTTATTAATATTTGGATAAGAAGTTCTAGCGTTTAAACATTTGAACGCCGACTAAAACACTTATTTATTCTGTTTAATATATAACTAGTATTTAACAAATTCTAATCAGTTTGAGTTTCTTTATGAATTATTGCTGTCAAATAATCGATTGTAATTTGATAGAGTAAATTTTATTTATTGAGGAAGTAAATTATTCTGCTTTTTATAAAATTGAGCATAAAACATATTTTTTGAATAATCATTATTGCAGGATTAATAATAAACGTTTGCGACTTCAAAATCAACTATTTTACAATCGTGCTGCTTGAATTTATTTTTAAAAAAGTATCAATCATATCCAGTATACATGTATGCCATCCAATGCAGACTATGAGATACATTTAATTAAAAAAAAAAATAAGCTCATTTACAGAGAAATTTTATTACTGCCGCCAATTTTTTAACACTGGTATGAGGCTAATATTTTTATGTTTGATAATATATAAATCTTGAAAAATTCAGTGCTGTCGCCATCTGTGAGCTAAAAATCTAACCGTGACTATTGATTTTAGGTTCGAAGCTCAACTAGGACATTAAATTAGGCTTTCGCTGAATGTACGAGGCTGTGTTTGTAATAAGTCATGCTTGTACGAAGCAGTGTTTTTAATTTAGCGATTTGTACTGCTACCCCAATATAACAGAACATAAAGCCTGAGAATTTTAAATTTTTGCTAAAATTGTGTATAAAAGAACTCTATTATTCTAGCAACAACTCAGCACATTAAAATACTGGATCTAAACATAATAAAAACCAGATAAATCAAAAACTATCACAAAATATCTAGTTTCTATTCAAATATATATGTTGAACATAATTAATAATCTATCAATAAAAAAAGGCAAAAATTCGAGTAGCAAGCTTAAAAACAAATGCTGTTTTACTTAAGTTATACATACTGACGAAACTATCACAAAACATTTGATGCACTCATAATTAAGACAATTGTACAAAATAGCACTAGAAAATAATAACATTATAAAAAGTGATTTAAATAATTCTTTTACAAATTTCTGGCGCCTTATCTATTTGAGACACAATCTAAACAATAAAACTATCTAGCCGTCATAAAAAATTATTGTAATCTTTGATCTTCAAGATTAAACACCATGCAACATTTCAACTAATATCTGACAAACTTACAGAAATATTATTTATTGCAGGATTACCTTGTCTTAATTTGCTTTTATATTTTAAAATCTATTATTCGAATAGAATTTTTTGTAAAAAACGAAATAAGTACATTTTCGTTACATAAAAATTATAAAACTAAAATTGGATTCTTCGTCAATCATCTATTAATGTAAATCCTTGTGTGTCGGCGTCCAATATTCGTATAGCTTCTTTTGGTGCTACATATTGAGTAGTCGTTGTATCGAAATCTAATTAATAATTGAATAAAAAAGTTTATTTTGTTTATTTTCAATACTTTTTAGTAACAGATATGTACAAAATTATTGATGAGCATCACTGTTTTATGAGTATTGTCTTCAATTGATTTATATTTAAATATAAAATAAATTAAAACAGTAATACTCAATTTAATATATGAATTAAAAGAAAAAACCCAATTAGATATAGATGCATACATAAGATTATAATTACAAAAAGATATAACCAGTCACCCGTGTTAGAAAGGTGCATGAAACATGAAAATATTCATGAAAAATAATATACAAAAAATAATATATGACAATATTTTTTCTACGATTTTTCCTTATAAACTGAACAATTGCATTTATTAAAAATGATTTGCCGCGTTTGTTATTGAAAAAGCGCAGCAAATTTAGCGACAACTTTACACTGATAAATCATCTTTTCACAACGATCGTAGAAAAAATAATGTTGTAGATAAAAAGTACAACGTAAAATCATTTTTAATAACATTGTTTTAAATGTGGTTACAAAAAATATATTTTCTGAACGTTAGTTAGTTGACTCTGGTTCGTATGCATTACTTTTCAAAAACCAAGTTAGAAATGTGCTGACAGCGTTAATTATAATGACGTATTGTCTGATGCATGTTTACCTGAGCTGAATTTCTCTCTTCTGGAAAGAAGATATTGAATAAGAACATGAACAGCACAACATATGAAAGATGCGATTCCAAAAACTCGGAATGTTATCCAGCCACCGTATGAATCGAATAAAATACCGCCAATAAGACTTCCTAATGATACTCCAATCCCTTCGAACGCGGCGCCTACTAAACCCTATATAAAATTTGTATTAATATTTGAGAATCGAAATTTATTTAATTTGACTTACTTGTACTGTTGCTTCAGTACCAGGAGAAGCGACAATACTTGCATAGCTTGCCATCGTGGCATAAAATAATCCAAACGTAATGCCATTTAATAATTCGACCGGAAGTATCCACCAAGGGTTTACCAACACAGAGTACATAGTATAACGCACTCCAAAACCCAAAAGGACTAGACTCATGCAATGTATATGACCAATGCGCTTCAACATCCATGAAGATAAAAAGAAGAAGGGCAATTCACCCCCCAAACATTGAACACCTTGAAAAATATGTTTATTTTATATTTTTTGCACATATATTTTATGATGTACCCATAACAAGGCCTTCCAACGTCTTAATCCACGATTGTATGCCACAGTTACCACTCATATCGTCATAAGCCCTTGCTACGTCCTCCAAATGCCAGAATAAGAAATTCCAACTCAGACCCGTGCAGATGCCGATAAATATGCACCAAGTTAAATAAATAAAAACGCGCAATCGTGTTAAAACTTTGGCAACATCGCGAAATATATTGGAAGACAAATTCTCTTGTTTGTATCTCAATTGCCAACTAATTAGAACGTCAATAGCCATCAAAGCTAACATTAAATAAAAAGCAGAAGTGTAATTCTTGTAGGTTTCTCCTTCGCTGTAATTATCGACCATAATTCCGGCTAAAATTGAGAATATGCCCCATCCAATACTACCCCAGAGTCTTTGGTATCCATATAAATTTGGTTTATCGCCTAATAATTCGAAACAAATGGCATCTCCTATACTTACAACGACTGCCATACTACCCCAGCCAAAAATAGCCAATATAATGAATGTCCAGAACTGATATTCACCAAGTACATCATAATCTTGTGACCGTGAAACCGATAATAATTCATTCACTACATCTACATTACATGATATATCACAAGTGGTGGATATTCGATCGGATTTTTCTGGACAAAGCGGTTTTATTAGAGTTCCATCCTTTAAAGATATTTGTACCACTGAAAAACGTTATGAAATTTGAATATTAAATAACTTTTCATTGATATTTTCGTTACAAATTGATAAAAATCTTTCGTGGTTTAATTCAAGTAGGTACTTTTTAAATAACAATAGGAAAGATATAATCAACTTATATTGAATTATCAATTAAATTTAATCAAAAAACAATTCAATTCGAATGAACACAAATTATAATAAAATGAAATAAATTTATTTTAAGGTGAAATATGTGTTAATGTTTTTTGATTAAAAGAAACAATATATTTACCTTTAAAAACGATAATTTTATCAAAAACCTCAATGTTATCTTTAGAGACAATGGCATGAAAAACAAACGAATTTTTTGGATTTTTACAAACAGCAAGATCATTTTCCCAATGTTTACACATCGTATCAAATTCTTTTGTAGTAAGGTGCTCACAATTCATCTGGAATCAAGACATCTTTGCTTTAGGAAATTGGACAGACTATATAAATATTTACTTAAAACTATTTCATAATGAAAATGCAAACGATGCAGCAGTTCTTATTTTAGAACATAATCTTATCTCTCCATAAAATTATAGGATATACTTTTTAATTGTACCTGACATTTAATGGTCTCCATATTTTGTAAATGACTCATAACATTATCCATGGCACAAGTATCTTCAAAACTTTTATTTTGTACATCAAAAACGCTTTCCCCCGCATCACAAGCAAAATGTACTCTGGCATTTTTTGGCAGTTGAGGGATATAATTGATTCCTAATAGAGATACGGCTGTGACAATTTGGAAAATGATGAACAATATTTTCTTGCAGCGGAATCTGTCTGCAATGCCTCCAAATACAGGTTTAATAATCATACCCACAATAGGTAAAACGGTGTAAATAAGTCCTACAATTGTACCAGAAAATCCAAGTTGGCGAGCTATTACAGGCAAAAAAGAGATCACAGCAGTTGCTGAAAAAAATATATTGTGGTTATATTAACAATAAATAATAAATATAAAAAGGTTACATACCAGCGTTGAAAAATAAATAGTGCCCTTTCATAGGCAACAGTTTTTTATTTATTGGCGGAATCATCTTGTAATGGAATTTATAACAAATAATAATACTGATTGTTATTTATTTATTACAAGAACATGTTAGCATAGAATAATTTTTTACACTAATATATCGTGTTAAGTAACTGGAGCAAATTATAATAATCGTAACACGATACACATTTCTGTTTATTCATCGCATAATACATAATCTATGGTTAAAATAATCACACAACTGTAATTTGATAAAAATAAGTACACGTGAACATTTGAGAACAAGGAAAATGAATGTTAGTAATAGGATCCAAAGTTCAAAATAAGTTTATTTAATTTAGTTTGCGTTTCAATTAATTCATTTACCGGCTGTCACTGAGCCAAATATCTTGAAAATTGAGAGCAATCAAATCAAATGTATGATGTAATAATATGAAATTTTTATTTTTTTTTTTTTATTCAATGAATCCGGTATATTCAACATATTTTTGTAAGCTATTTGTTCAATAAATATAATTAATAGCCAATATTTTATATGATTCGGCACATTTATTTTCGGACTCTGAGTCTTCTCCTTTCATGTTTCAACTGTCAATTGTTGTTGCTGTCATGAACCTGGTCATAACCTAAAATTTGAGAACCACCTGAGATATTTTTTATCTTTAGTTATGATGTTTTTGCATGATTAATATTAATATTTATCATATAAACAGATCCAAACATTATATCTGTAATTATATGATCATGTTATGTATAAATAAGTATACAATCTTATTGAATTATGTTGAATTTCACCAAATATTTAACAAGAAATATAAACTTTGCTCTTAAATTAACTGTCCTTAAATACAATGTTAATTTTAAGTACAATTATAGATATTATAATATTATATCAGATGATATACCTGATGTATCGGTTACAACAATAAAAAAAGTTTTTAAAATTCATAACTTACAATTTGAAGAAGGGCATACGTGTTTTATTGTAAGATGTCCAATCTGTAACAGCAAAGCTGTTAAAACTTCAAAAATTTATATAAATAAAACTACAGGTGAGATATATTGAAAAAATCTAATATAAAATAACAAATTTATTATTTCAGGTTTTTTTTCTTGCCATAATTGCAATTCGAGTGGAACATGGAATATATTGGAGAAATTTTTCAATTCTGCTGGAAATATAAAGCAATTACAGAAATACCCGTTTACAAAAGATGATAAAAAGTTCAAGAGCATTATATCCAGTACTAAAACAATGAATTTATATTCAGACGAAACTATAGCATCTGTTTGTAAGAAATTCAGTTTTCCTGTAAGCAACATATATAATTTTTTTATAAAATATACATTTTATTTCCATCATATATTTGTAGATTGTACCAAGTAGTCTGTTCAACTTAATGAATATTCGCATAAATGAATATGAGACTTGCTTATATGTGCCACTGCTAAATGTAGATGGAAATACTTCAGGATTTAGAATATTGGAATTAAAAGAAAGTACAGATGGAAATACAACAATTATAGAACGAACAGAACCAACCCATGATTGTAATGGTATTATGGTGAGGTAAGAATAATATTTATACACTAATATATCGAAAAATTTGGTGAATAATCTTTATTTCTATTATTTCAGTCGTATAATTCGTTCTCGTGACACTACAGGCGTTATTGTCCCATCTTTCCAAGATTTTTTATCACTCCTCATCTCCCGTGTTCCGTATTCTATAATTTGTTTCCCATATTCCCTTTCTATTCTCCCTATAGCAACACTTCCTTCCCTGGAACGATTTTCTCGTCTAGTATTGTGGTTCGAAAGTGATGCCCCATCGTGGGGCAGTGCAAGAACCTTTGCTAAAAAACTTGGAGAATCGCGGTGCTGCATAGTAAAACCAACCGATCACCAGCCTCTTCCTTCTAAAGCATTTGAGGGTATCAAAGACCTTAAAGCAATTATAAATAGGGCTCAACCAATCTGGCATAAATCAATAATAAATTTCGCAGCCCTAAGGCAGGATGTGTTGAGTGATTTGCAAAATTTAGATAGAGTACAAGGTGTCAAGTGGTCAAGGTTTCCAACATTGAATAAAATAATAAAGGTAATTATTATCGTAACTAAATATTCATAAATTAATCAATTTTGATTTAGGGACATCGACGAGGTGAATTAACAGTAATTACAGGCCCAACTGGCAGTGGCAAAACAACTTTTATCAGTGAATACTCCCTTGATCTCGCATTGCAAGGTGTATCTACTTTATGGGGAAGCTTTGAGATTAGAAACGCTCGTTTAGCGCGAACAATGTTACAGCAACTAGCTGGTTTTGCATTAGATGAAAATATAGATAAATTTGATCACTATGCGGATCATTTCGAACGATTACCTATTTATTTTATGACATTTCATGGCCAACAGCCAATTAAAATTGTCATGGAGGTAAGAAAATATATACAACAAATTTAGTGTAATGTTAAATGAATTCTTGTAGGCAGTAGAACATGCAACTTATGTTCATGACATCGTTCACGTAATTATTGACAATGTGCAGTTTATGATGGGCATGAGTGAATCAGAGACACGACATATGGATCGTTTCTGGAAGCAAGATGCAATCGTTAATGCATTCCGAATTTTTGCAACACGTCGTAATTGTCACGTAACTTTAGTTATACATCCACGAAAAGAACGCGATGAGCAAGACCTCACAACAAGCAGTATATTTGGAGGAGCCAAAGCCTCGCAAGAAGCAGACAATGTACTTATCATACAAGACAAACGGCTCACCTCAGTCAGAGGCAAAAAATATTTACAAGTAGTACAACTATTTCGTTAACAATGAATCAATATTTGAAATGATTAATTGTAGGTAGCGAAGAACAGATATAGCGGCGATTTGGGTATAATGCCAATGGAATTTGATAAAAGTGGTTTAAGCTACGCGCAAAAAAAAAAGAAAATAGATTCTAGTCTATTAAAATCGCTTGAAGAAACTCCATCATCACAAAAAAAATAATAATGTATTTTATTAACTTTGTTATAGTACATTTTATGAACATATTTTGTATTTGCCTACATTTTTTTTTTAGGGTCATTCAACTATAAAAACGTAATGTAGTGGCTAGACTGTCTTTTGACATCTGCAAAAACAATTTATACAAAACTATTGTGATATTTTTGGTGCCATGAAAATATAAACCGACTACAGGGTTGAAAAATGTTTAAATTTATATATTTTATTCTATGTTATATAGCGTGCCATTTACTCACTGCCGAAATAACACATAACGATTTAAAATATCCAAGTGTCATAATTGCAATTTTAGCTAGAAACAAAGCTCATACGCTGCCATACTTTCTTTCAATGCTACAAAATATATCTTATCCAAAGGATAGAATTTGCTTATGGTGAGTTAAAAGCACGTATTACTTAAACCTTTTGTTCACGTCTATATAACCTTCAAATTATTTCTATTTAGGATTAGAAGTGACCACAACAGTGATAATACAATCGAAATATTAAAATTATGGTTAAATGATGTTCAAAATGATTATCATTGCATTGATGCATATTTTGATGAAGAATCGAAAAATTATAAAGAGGAAACAGGACCAGCTCATTGGCCACCTGAAAGATTTAACCAAGTAATTAAATTACGAGAAGATGCCTTACGATATGCAAGACAAAAATGGGCTCATTATATCATGGTACATTTTATAAAATAATAAAGAGTAAATTTAGTAACTATTTTATAGCTTTTAGATTGTGATGTATTTTTCGTCAACAAAGATATATTACAGAATTTAATTTTTAAAAATTTGTCAGTAGTAGCGCCACTGTTAAAATCAGATGGCTTATATTCAAATTTTTGGGCGGGAATGACTGAAAATTATTATTATGAACGTACTGATGAATACGAACCGATTTTGAACCGCGAAAATTTGGGTTGTCATCAAGTTCCAATGATACATTCTTGCGTTTTGATTGATTTAAATCGTATTTTAAGTGATCAATTGACATTTAATCCTGCATTAGTGTCAGCGTACAACGGCCCTCGTGATGACATAATCACATTTGCTCTTTCTGCAAATCGATCAAATATCCCACTGCACGTGTGCAACGATGAAATATTTGGTTTTGTGACAATACCTTTAGAACAAGATGATAATTTAGAATTAGATTTGCAACAATTTGTTAATATCAAATTGGAAATTATGATGGAGCATCATCCTTTGCATTTAAATGACTTATTAAAACACTTTTACACACCACCGAAAAAGGACACACTTGGTTTTGATGCAATATTTATGATTAATTTACAACGCAGACCTGAAAGGAGATTTCGCATGCTAAATATGTTTGATGAGTTGGGAATTGAAGCTGAAATTCGCGACGCAGTTGATGGACAATATTTGAATGACACTATATTGACTAATATAGAATTTTTGCCAGGATACTCTGATCCATATCACAAAAGGTAACTAACGGTTATACATAATACTAGAACATTTATTATTATTGAATTCTAGACCTATGAAACTTGGAGAAATCGGCTGCTTTTTGAGTCACTATGAAATTTGGAACGAGGTATTTAACAATATAAGTAAATCTGAAAATAATTTGATATATTCATATTTTTATAGATGCTGTCGCGCGACTTAGACTTTATCTTAGTATTGGAAGACGATATTCGCTTCCAGCCATTTTTTCGTGCTAAAATAACCCGTTTTGTACAAGAACTTTTGCACGGTGATTTTGATTGGGATTTCGTCTATTTAGGCCGTAAACCTATGAGCTCTGATGACGAACCTTGGCTTCAGGGTACAAAAATCAATTCACTTTTGATATTCTGCTACATTTCAATCTTTTTCTGCAGGTAGTTCATACTTGGTTGAAGCTGGCTACTCGTATTGGACATTAGGATATGTATTGAGAGCTTCTGGTGCACGGAAACTCATTGAAGCTCATCCTCTCAAACGTTTACTTCCGGTCGACGAATATCTACCGCTCATGTTTGATAAACATCCGCGAGAAGATTGGAAGAAATATTATAAAAACAGAAATTTGAAAGCGTTGTCCGTGGCTCCTCTTTTACTTTATCCTATGCGTTACACTGGTGAAGAAGGGTACGTTAGTGATACTGAAGATTCTAATATAATTCCGCATGAACAACATACTGAATTTTAAATATTTATATATTACTATCGTTATAGATAAGATATAGTTTTTTTATACTGTTGAAAAATAGTTTTAATCTAAAGTATTTCATGAATACCTCCTGAGATTCCCATTACTTTCCGTTCAAATCTCTTGAGTGCCATTACTCCGGTACATAGATCCACAATCCAGTTACTTTCAGAACAAAATTCCATTACTTTTGGTACATACCTCCTGTTTATTTGTGAAGCTTGTAACACGCAACTGAATTATTTGTAAAAAAATTCTGTATTTCCTAACAATTAGACTGTTATTAAGCAATATTCAATGTTTTAGTTGTATAAATATATCTTCAATAGTAAGGAAGGAAAGGAATGTATTTTTCTGAAAAGATTAATTAAGTAAGTGATTTTTAACATCTCTTGAACCTTCTGTAATTCCGCAATACAGGTTTAGAAAATAATTAATATTTGGCCTTCGAGGAATACAGATAATTTCAAACAGTTATTGAATATTTTCATTAGCATTGATAAAGTTTCCAAACGTCTGATTGATTTATTACTACAAATATTGAATAATTACGATCCATTATTATTAAAATTTCCATCGCAATTTCCACATGATTATTATATTTTAATGAGATTTATTTCATGATACACATCTATATTGATTTTGTTCATCTAGTTCGCAAATATTATCGTATTCGTAGTCGTAGCTACGTAGTTTTTGCCCATACATGGAATATAGTTTTCAATTTAATTATGAATCTATGTGTAATTTAAATATTGGGCATCAAATTTAACTCCTGTAGTTTGATGATGAGAATTAATTATTAGATCCTGTTCCGTTAAAACTACTAATAAATCGCTGAAATATACAACGTAACATCAATTAACCTAAAACCATATTGTAAGAATCACCAATAATAACTATTTTTATTAATCTCATCAAATGAATTGCAAATTTATATTCTTGTTGTTTCAAAATTTTCATAATAAAGTAGAAAATTATATTATTTACTTTGCTCATAGAAAAATATGACAGTAAGGACATGGCAACTAATTTGTTTTAAAGTGGACCAAAACTTAGTTGTATTCCCATCCGCCAAGGGCACTGATTTAGTTATATTTCCATCCGCTAGTGGCACTAATTTCGGCTTTAACTTTTGACTTTTAATTGTCAGTCTTTACGATATATATTCAATGGCTTATTTTATGCGATTTTGAACCTTAGGCAATAAATTAAAATTATTATTAACAGCCTATTTACATATGAAATAAAAATTTAAGGTTGTTAAGAAGAGAGTGGAGTCAAGCTGTGGTGGGTACCCTGCTCTATGCTAAATACATAGGATAAACATTCATTACCAACTTCAAATAAAAAAAATCTCAATGATTAAAATTGATGGAAATGTTTGTTTTCGGTTGAAAATACATGATTTTGAATAATTTGGTTCCTTATTCTATTCTATTTAAGAGCTTCTATACGTTGAAATATTTTTTTTTTTATATTTAACAAAGCTTCAGTATGATATGTATATTCCGCAACGCAGTAGACTTTCGAAAGTATTTTTGACATCTGACGTTTAGTAGTGGTACTGCGTTTCATAACCAAACAAACTTATTGATGATAAATCTACATCAAAAAAATATAAGAATAAATGGGTTACTCAATCAGTGTGCCGTCAAGTCAGGAAAATGATAGAAAATCTTGTTTATTCTAATCACACACACTCTTCCCATTTCATCTCATGCGGCGACGTTGCCAAGCGTATGATAACTTACTAAATTTTAGTAGCTTTTGTACAATTTCTTTGAGTAATAATTCAATTTTCTCTGAAACTATAAACAAGACTTTTTGAAACTTGGTACACTTATTTATCAGACTTTCGTAGATATTTTGACGATTTTTTGTAATGTTGTCATTTCAGGTAGTCGAGATAATGACGTATAAATCAATGTGAAACACGTCGCGTACATTAACGCAATGTAATAACATGTCACCGAACAGCAACTTTGACATTTTTTATCTCGATAACTAGAAACAAGATTGAGTTCAAACTTTGCCAGAATATTTTTCACTAAACAAATAATATACTGTAAAAATTTGAATAAATTCTCATATACTTTGATTTCCTTCTCAACAACCTTAAAAAAGGCCATTGGAATACTCGTTGTGAAATATACTATTTTATTTGTTGTGAATTATTGACAAAGTGATAATGTAGCGGAAAGAAGATTTATTTACTGTTTAAAAGTCAGAAACTGTCAAACGATAGTTTGCAATACTACGGATAGACGGCATATATTTGCTGAAATTTTTAATACAAGTAAAATAAATTATTGGAAATACTAATTTATTATAGTTATTTGACAATATTCTGTGAAACATCTGACTTTGATTATAGTCGTCATAATCTCAACTGAAAATATAACAATTTATTCAGTTCATAGCTTCGCCTACTCGTTTAGAGAGGCGCTGCATCAAGCTTTGCACTACTTCTTAAAGATGGCATAAATTAATGGCGGTTGCATAGCTTCGCCTACTCGTTTAGAGAGGCGCTGCATCAAGCTTTGCACTACTTCTCAAAGATGGCATAAATTAATGGCGGTTGCATTTGAATGAACAATCTGTTATATTAAAAATATTATTTATTGTAGGTCCGATTACGAAACTAAATTTGCAAAAGTTATGTATGCACAGTGGAGTGATTGTTCAATTAATTGATTATTCAAGGATTTCGGTGGGAATTGATTAATTATCACTGCACAATTGTGTGAACTATTCATTTCTATTCGAATTGTTTAGGAGATAAGTCGATTCTTGTGGTGCATCCAGGAACCTATGTGATATGTGCGCTGTTGCGGAAATAAAGAATAGATCTTGTGTTTGAAGTGATTTCAACAATATACATCAAACTGAATTATATATTTTTTACTATTCAATACCTACAGTTTTGGGAATTATTATAATTTTTTTACATTTATACTACTGGTTTTTTTATGTTTAAGGAATTCAATAGTAGATATTCTAGAGGTTGCTGCCGTTCCTCCAGGATAAAGATATCGAATCCAATTCAATTTGAATCCGAGACATTGATGTAAATATGAGGCCGAGTTTGGAGTCCGAGTTTCAAGTAGCTACAACCAATTCCAAGAAGGATGTTAATATTTTTTCTTTTCAGTTTCCTTTCAAATCCTTTCATTCCTGTATAACGGTGTGAAATAATTTGAGTTTGTATGCAAGTTTGTGTTTAAAATTGGTATGGGTTAACAAACACACACAAATAATATACACAACGCTTCGAGTTCGGGGGTTGCAGTCTACTTCAGAGGGGGTAGCAGTTCAGGGGGTTTGAAGCAGTGTTCTCATTCCGAGTACACTTACTTTTGTAGACTTGCTATGATTATCCGTGTCGAATCTTTCGTACATGATAGTCTTTACGTAAAGTGGCTTAGCTACCCACTTTAGTTAATCACTGGCGTATGATTGGTAGAGTCACAGGAATGCGTGTCGAAGGCCCCGACACAAGTTCTGAGACTTGTATGACATAGAAATGATATCATGGTACTAATCTAGTAGCTACTATAAATAGTAGTTCTATCCCGTTAATACGGCAATAACAAACGAACAAGGGTCGTTGGGGCGATCTTTTGTCGGATAAATTCCCCCTAAAGAGGGGAGTCTAGCGATTGTACAATAGCGAACGTTTTATCGGTATATACTTTTACGAAACCAGTTAAACTGGTGTGTATTCGAAACTGACAAAGAAGTGCTGGCTCGTTCGCTTGATGCTACTGTTGATGAGACACAAGAAGTTTCAATAGATGAAGGCTGCTTACTAACGTTATGCTGGCCATTAAAAATTATTCTTGTCTTATTTATTTTATTCTCGATACTCTCCTCAACGTATCCCTCGGCAACGGTGCTCGAACGCCATCCTCCATGCCTTTTCAACATTTGGATGTCAGCCCCACTCTCTGCAAGTAATGTCGCAGAAGTCCTTCGGAAACAATGTCCGGTGTAACTATTGGCATTTGGAAGTTTTAAATACTCTGCAATTTTTCTTGATATACTGTAGAAAGTATTAATTCCTACTGGCTGCACAGTACATTTGCCTTTTCGGTAACATACGAAGAACCTACAATGACCAATACTCTTTGGTCGTAAACTCAAATACGTTCGATATAATGCAATTCCATTGACACCTCCCACATCTGATAAGATTGTGAAGACACGTTTTTTCTTTGTTTTTGTATCATATGTGACGAAGTGCTCCCATTTTAGAATCTGAAAAACTGCTGTTAGTAACCGTCTGATAAAATGATTTAAAATAACTCAACTTAGTCACAATTTCACTGTTCCAGTTGATAGCCTTCAGCTACATTAATTCCGATTCACCGAAACCGCTTCGAACTGTTTAACTTTCCGATGCAAGTCAACTTTGCAGTTGAACAAATTTATTCTCCTGAGATATATAAAACCGTTAAATACAATATTTAGGTAGTAATTGACAACTCACCGTTTGTATAGAAGTCCTCCGTATTGATGTAAAACCTAGTTAGAGGTTATTTAGAACTCCTATTAGGCGCGTGCATCACGTGGTCGAATCTATGCAACCCGCCAGCCTGGTGGACCAACAAACCAAAACATTGCATTTGAAACCATTGTGCTTGGTTGGCGTATTGTGAATTTAATGTTTATTTAGTGAAATTTTGTTTTAAAAATTATTTTTACCATAATATCTCGATTAATCAATGATTATTATTCTCTGTCAGACAATATAAAACATAGGTATTTGGAGAAAATATCTCGTTTATTATCTATGAAGATCCATGGTGGTGGAGATAAAAGAAATAAGACATTTCCATGGTAATTACTAAAGATTATTTAGCTTATGAAGGAAGCTGAGTACAACTAGAATATGTTACAAGTTTTAAAAGCTTACATGAAACTTCAAATTATGAACACTAACCAACATGACTATAATCTTCAAAAATATTTATAGAGGTCTGTAATAAACGGATGATTTATTTGTTTTTTAATTAAACATCTTTTAAGACAGTTCAAATTAAATTTTCTATTCCAAGTAATTATTATTGATTGTCATTCATTTTCCTGTTAAGCTATTTGCTTGAAATGTTGGAAAAAAATTTAGAATTCTAATTTACTAACTTGCACAAAGCAGAATCTTGCAGCTTTGCCTATATGTGAAAACAGTCTTCAATCAGGATTATCTCTATCGTCCAAAAGGCTAGTTTGTCTATAATTTAGAAATAATTCTACGGTTTAAGTTTTTAGCAATTTTACAAATATATAGTGTAATAGTTAGGTCTAAATAAGGATCATGTTAATATTTGTTGAATGGATATTATACAAAAATTTCAGTTTATACAACAAAACATAACTTATACTCAGGCTAAACAATTTGTTTATCCTGTTGTGTTACTTCTAACCTATAAAATCTGTCTCAATTTCAGATACTTTATCTACTTTATGCAGCCATAAATTTCAAATATTACCTTATATTCACTTGAAATATTAAATATCAGATTCAAATAGATGAAATACCAGCAATAAAGTGCCTGTTACAGATACGGCTTTACTTAATTTTGGTGTCAGTTAAATCACTCCTTTTTAGAGCATTTTCCTTGTTTTTTAATGACTTAGAGGAATAATTCTTCCTCCAAAGTTTTTATCTGAAGTAAATCCACGAAAAGATAAATCTTGTACAGCCTCACTTTTCTAAAAACAACCAACAACAGCACTAAAATTGAGGTATTATCAAATGTGTTCCATATGACAGAACGTTTGTTGCAGGGAGCACTGTTTGTTGGTCCACCAGGCTGACATTTTTAAATGTCCGTGACGTCACGTGCACGCGCCTAATTCCCGTATTTGAAAATAGGTAGCTATTTGAATATTTGTACATCACCGTCTGAAATAAATAAATTAGATCTAAGTTGTAGTGCACAGTAAGCAGTAAATAAAACTTACCATTTATTTAAGAATAATTCATAGTTAGATGATAAATTGTAAGTTGTATACATGTGCTTTTGTTTACTTTTGTTTGACTGATTGCTAATTAACCATTATTTCTGATTGTACGACCCTCAGAGCCATCTGGCGGTCAGATAGGAAACTGGCAATAAAGTTTTATTTTAAGTTTAAATAAAATAAGGAAACTGTGTCTCATCAATAGTAGCATCAAGCGAACGAGCCAGCACTTCTTTGTCAGTTTTGGATTTCCAGTCGATGGCATCTTCTTCTGGCACAACCACAACATTTAATAATGTACACAATTGTACATTTGTGATTATTAATAATAAGTGTAATGATAATGAATAAATTTGTTTGCATTGTTTGTTGCTATGAAGAAAAGTGTTTCTATGCAGAAAAGTGTTACTAACGAGAAAAGTAGCACTTTTCTTTATTATTTTCTATCCAGAAAAGATGCTGTTTTCTATCAAGTACACGAAATATAATCTTTTTCTTCAGTGATTTTGGAAGATTATCTCAAAAACTATAGTCCATTTCAATTTCAACTAATTCCTAATTGAGTGCTACATCGAATACACCTCCTTAACCGGTCTCCAAGTTCTTCTTGTTGTGGTGCGATATATTTTGTTGCTTACTGGTTCATTTATTTGTTTTTCTACTTCAATAGGAACTTATGGTAACAATTGTTTTATGTAATTATCATATTGGATATTGTTTTGTCCAAAGGTGTTTTGCCACAAGGAGTTCTGTCCAAAGGGGA